>SJXQ01011596.1:69726-201676 GCA_006408695.1 Aepyceros melampus | reverse complement strand
ATATATATATATATATATATATACACACACACATATATATCATGGAAAGTAAAGAACAAAATTAAGAAACATTAAACTGCTCTTCAGGGATATCTTTCTGAAATGCATGAGTGGACAGTATGAACAGTAAAAAGAAATAAAATATGACAGGTATACCACATTGCTGCCAAACATGCAGCTTTTTGCATCATGGAATAAGGAAGCATTTTATACATTGCTATGATATAATGAAAGTGGACAAAACAAAAGTACAAAGTAGCATGAATAGAAGGATATATTAATTGCTCATATATCTAAGAAATATATCTGGGACAGTGCATAAGAAATTGATAATCTGGAGAAGGAATGTGAATACCAGAAGGAAAAGGAAAGGAATGAGTCTATACAGTGTGTGCTTTTATACCCTTTGACTTGCATGTGAATATTTATTGAAAATAAAATACAAAGAAGAATGCGTGCATGCAAAAAAAAAAAAACTGGTAAGAAGTAATAAACAAATTCAACAAATTTTCAAGACCCCAAATCAACACACAAAAATCAGTTGTACTGTATACACCAACAATGAATAATCCAAAAAGAAGATTAAGAAAAGAAATTCTGTTTCTAATAGCATCAAGAAAATATTTAGAAATAATCTGACCAAGGATGTAAAATAGATATACATGGGAAACTGCAAAATATTGCTGAAAGAAATTGAAGAACATGCAAGTAAGTGAAGACATGCCATGTGCATGCATTGGAAGGTTAACATTGTTAAGATGTCAATACTGTTCAAAGTGATCTGTAGAATCAATTCAATCTCTACCAAAATTCCAAAGAAAGTTTTAGCAAATTTATTTTTATTAATATATAGTTGATATACAATATTATATGCTTCAGGTGTACAATATAGTGATTCACAATTTTTAAAGGTTATACTTCATTTATAGTTATGATAAAATATTGGTTATATTCCCTGTGCTGTATAATATATCCTTATAGCTTATTTTATACATAATAGTTTGTACCTCTTAATTCCCTACTCTATATTCCTCCATTCTACCTTCTCACTGGTAACCACCAATTTGTCCTTAAATCGGTGAGTCTATTTCTTTTTTGTTATATTTAATAGCTTGTTGTATGTTTTAGATTTGACAGATACAGTATTTGTCTTGTTCTGACTTATTTCACTTATTTCACATAGTATAATACCTTCCAAGTCCATCCATGTTGTTGCAAATAGCAAAATTTCAGGTTTTATGGCTGAGTAGTGTTCCATTGTGTATCTGTGTATATGTGTGTGTGTGTGTATGTCTACATATCTATATCTGTATATTTACATCATTAGTTTACATCATCACCAACAGGGTAAGAAAGTTTCCTTTCTACATCCCATAAATAACATTTGTTATTTCTGTCCTTTTGATGACAGGCATTCTGACAGTTGTGAGGTAGTAACTAGTTATGGTTCTGATTTGCAGTTCTATGATGATTAGCAATGTTATGCATCTTTTCATGCACCTATTGGCCATCTACATTTTCTGTTTGGAAAAAATGCCTGTTCAGATTTTTTGCCATTTTTTAATTCAGTTGTTTGTTTGATATTGAATTGTATTAGGTGTTTTTATATTTTGGATAGTAACCCCTTATCAATTATATAATCTGCAAATATTTCTCCCTAAAGAAACCACTATTAAAGCTCATCAATGAATTCAGTAATGTTGTAGGATACAAAATTAATACATGGAAATCTTTTGCATTTCTCTACACTAAGAAAAATCTATCAGAAGTTCAATCCCATTTACCATTGCATAAGAGAAAACAAAACACCTAGGAACAAACCTTCTCATATAGATAAAAGACCCGTACTTAGAAAACAATTACACTGATAAAAGAAATTGAAGAGGACAGAATCAGATGGAAAGATATAGATGTTCTTGGATTGGAAGACCTAATATTGTTAAAATGTCCATACTACCCTAAACAATCTACAGATTCAGTATAACGCACCTATCAAGACATCAATGACATTTTTTACAGAACTAAAAAAAAACTCTTAAAATTTTATGGAAGCACAAAATACCATGAATACTGAAAACAGTCTTAAGAAAGAAGAACAGAACTGGAGAAAGCCAGTTATGCTTTTTAAAGAAATAGAAAAATCCATCTTAAAATTCATGCTATCACAGGAGAAACTGAATTTCCAAAACAATCTTGAAAGAAATTAACAAGGATGAAGGGTTTGTACTTTCTGATGCCAAAACTTGTTACAAAAAAATAGTCAAAGAAGAGTTCTACTAGAATAAAGACATATAGCTTGATAAAGTATAATAGAAATCCCAGAAATGAAAGCTTGTATATATCATCAAATGACTTTGACAAGAGTGTCAAGATCATTTGATGGGGAGGTGACAGTCTTTTCAGAAAACAGTGTTGGGAAAATGGGACATCAGATACAAAATAGTACATAATACTTACCTATTTATGAAGATTAATGCAAAGTAGATCAAATACTTAAATATAAGAGATATAACCATAAAACTCCTAAAGGAAATGGGGGAAAGTTTCATGACATTGAGTTTGTCAATAATTTCTTAGGTATCACACCAAAAGTTCAGGCCGCAAAAGAAAAAATAGATAAACTAGACTTCATCAAAATAAAAATTATTTTGCACCAAATAACATTAGCAACAGAATGAAAAGACAGTCTATAGAATGGGGGAAACTATTTGCAAATCATAAATCCAAAAAGGAATTATTATTCATAATATGTAAATAACTAAATCTCAGTCAAAATACAAAAAAATCCATTAGTAAATTGGCAAAAGACTTGCATAGATTTTTGTTCAAATAAGATGGTTAATAAATACATGAGGAGAAACTCAACATCACTAGTATTTAGTGAAATACAAGTCAAAACTGCAATAAAATGCTACTTCATACCCATTAAGATGGCTATAATTAAAAAATGGAAAATATCAAGAGTTAGCAAAGATGTGGAGAAAAAAGCTCATGTATCACTGGTAGGATTGTAACATGGTATTGTTTCTATAGAAAAGAGTACCATGATTTCTCAAAAACTTAAACTGAAGTGACTATCAGTTCAGTTCAGTCGCTCAGTTGTGCCCGACTCTTTGTGACCCCATGAATCGCAGCACACCAGGCCTCCCTGTCCATCACCAACTCCTGGAGTTCACCCAAAGTCACATGTATTGAGTCAGTGATGCCATAGAGCCATCTCATCCTCTGTTGTTCCCGTCTCCTCCTGCCCCCAATTCCTCCCAGCATCAGGGTCTTTTCCAATGAGTCAACTCTTCGCTTGGGGTGGCCAAAGTATTGGAGTTTCAGCCTCAGCAATGAACACCCAGGACTGGTCCTTCCAATGAACACCCAGCACTGGTCTCCTTTAGGATAGACTGGTTGGATCTCCTTGCAGTCCAAGGCACTCTCAAGAGTCTTCTCCAACACCACAGTTCAAAAGCATCAATTCTTCAACACTCAGCCTTCTTCACAGTCCAACTCTCACATCCATACATGACTACTGGAAAAACCATAGCCTTGACTAGATGGACCTTTGTTGGCAAAGTAATATCTCTGCTTTCTAATATGCTATCTGGGTTGGTCATAACTTTCCTTATGATCCAGCAATTCTGTTCTGGGCATATATGCAAACAATTGTAGGTAGAAACCCAAACAGATATTTGCCCATCTATGTTTATAGCAGTATTATTCAAAATAGCCAAAAGATGGAAATAATCCAGCTGTCCATTGATGGATGAATGGATAAAAAAATGTGATATATACATACAATAAAATATTCTTCAGCCTTAAAAATGAAAAAAAATCTAACATTTTACAACATAGGTGAATCTTAAAACAGTATGTTAAATGAAATAATACAATCACAGAGGATAATTTTTCTAAGATTTTACCTATAAAGGGATTTAGAAGAGTCAAATTTATAGAGAGTAGAATCGTAGTTACCAGGGGATTTATGGAGAGGAGAATGCATAGTGACTGCTCAATTGGTTTGGAGTTCCCCTTTAGGATGATGAAAGAGTTCTGCAGATGGATAGTGAGCATGGTTGCCCAACAATGTTAATATGTTTATATCACTGAGTTGTACACTTAAACATGTTGAAAATGCTAAATTTATGTTATAAGTATTTTACCACAAAATAAAAAATAAAATTTACATTTAAGAAAGGGAAAAATAAATCTCTGCAGCATTCCAAATACTGTTTCTAATTCCCAGTCCAACTTCATAAGCTCTGAGGTAACCACTGACAACATGTTCTTGCCTGATTTTCCAGAGAAGGTATTCTGAAAATACAATTATGTGTGTGGATATCTGTGTGAATTTGAGGGACGGTTAGTGACAAATATTGTCAAATTGCAAAGAGTACTAACTCATCCCGTGAGCATTATAATCAATCCATCAAATATCCATTCTGAGCACTAAGTTCAGTCCATACTGGAAATTCACTGAGAAAAACCTCATGCTCCTGAAAAGTACATAAATATAGTGTGCCATATGCTCAGTTGTGTCCAACTCTGCTCCCCGTGAACTGCAGCCCACTAGGCTCCTCCGTCCATGGAACTTTCCAGGCAAGAATACTGGAGTTCCATTTCCTCCTCCAGAGGATCTTACCGACCCAAAGATCAAATGTGCGTCTCTTTAGTCTCCTGCATTGCAGGCTGATTCTTTACCCACTGAGCCATGTAATATCCTCCTAAAAAGTACTGTGATGTCTTATTACTGTTGTGTAAAAAAGGAGGATGCTTTCATATCCCAGGTCATGTAATTGGGCTGTAAAAGAATGGTTGCTTGCAAGACAATGTTCAGGAGATGAAATTAAAAACAAAATTTCCTCCAAATCCAGCAAATCTCTCCAGAGTGATAGAAGAGAAAGAAAACAATTCCATATTAAATAAATATCAAACCAAAATGTGACAGTCATCACAGGCAATCTGCTAAGAGATTGCAAAGACAGTCTTTTATAATAGGAGGGAGTTTTGCAATTTGGAACTAGGCACCCTGAGGAAGATCCCCTGGAGAAGGAAATAGCAACCTATTCCAGTATGCTTGCCTGGAGAATTCCATGAACAGAGGCACCTGGCAGGCTACAGTCATGGAGTCGCAAAGAGTTGGACATGACTAAACGGTGTCACAAGAAAACCCTGAGGAAGTCAGGCTTCTGCCTTCCCACAGAAACTAGAAGGTAGGGTCCTATCTTCCTTGGTGTATATGTTTCAAAGAGATGGTTATCAGGTCCTAAAGAAATACACATCAGGCTCATAAAGTTGGCAAAAGCCTTATTCATATTTTCAAAAGTTTTACATACATTTCAAAAATACTATAAAGAACTTTATAGTTACATTTCTTTAAATACTCTGGAAAAAAAAAGGGAGGGGGGACTCTTGTCCTTTTCTTTCACTTATTTTCAACAGGTTGAAATACTTCTTAATTTTAATTTGTATTTGCCCTTACAACAGGCATCAGAATGCCACATTGAATTCTTACTATATCTCAAAAATTTGGCAAGCCCACTGCTATGAGAACAGAGTTCCAGAGGTTTCTTGACTTTAGGATCTTGAGAAGTAAGAAGTCAGACTCTCACCTGGAAAAATCTGAAGGAAAGAGGGGAGGGAAAGAGGGTAGAAACAGCAGTCTTCAATAACATTACAAAAAAAAAAAAAGGGTGATAATGGTATAAAGTTCACCTCTATGCTGTGTGGCTCAGAGGGTAAAGCATCTGCTTGGCGGGAGAAGCAGGTTCGATCCCTGGGTTGGGAAGATTCCCTGGAGAAGGAAATGGCAACCCACTCTGGTACTCTTGCCTGGAAAATCCTGTGGATGGAGAAGCCTGGTAGGCTACAGTCCATATGGTTGCAGAGTTGCACATGACTGAATGACTTCACTTCACTTCACTTAATGGTGTAAAAGCAAATTTTCATGTGGATGCCATCTTGATATGCTAAATGCTAGAAAAAGTAGATGTTAGGCAAGTAACAAACCAAGAAAATATAAAAAGGGAACTCTGAGAAGGTAAAACAGAGGAGACATCATTCAGAGAATAGTGCAGTTTGGAGGCAGTGGGTTGAGGGAGTTCTCTAAAGAACCCATTCATGGACCCTCATTGAGATGAGGTGGTATTTAGAGATGGCTAGGTAGTATCACCAACCCAATGGACGTGAGTTTGACCAAACTTCAGGAGACAGTGATGGACAGGGAAGCCTGGAATGCAGCAGTCCATTGGGTTGCAGAGAGTCAGACAACTTAGCATGTGTGCTAAGTTACTTCAATCATGTCTGACTCTTTGAGACCCAATGGACTGCAGCTTGCCAAGTTCCCCTGTCCATGGGATTCTCCAGTCAAGAATACTGGAGTGGGTTTCATGCCCTCCTCCAGGGGATCTTCCCAACCCAGGGATCAAACCAAGTCTCCTATGTCTCCTGCATTGGCAGGCAGGTTCTTTACCACTAGCACCACCTGGGAACACCCTCATGTTAGCAACTAAACAACAAGCAACAACAACACAAAAAGAAGGAATCAAATGTGAGACAAAATTACTAACAGCACAGACTCACTGAAACAGCCTTTCTGTGAGGAAGTTTTAGCCTGGTCATTTTTATTCTTGGAGCTTGAGTTGCAAAAGAAAGGGAAGAAGGAGGTAGACAGAGCCTGAAAATAACCAACTCCACACTTCCTCCTGGAAGAAAGTGTGCCTACTCTACTCTACTATCCCCTGCCTGGAGAAAGCAGAGAAACACTAAACTGGATGTGCTATTAAAGGCTGCTTTAAAGTATGTGAAATATTTTGATGCCTAAAAGTGGCTGTAAAGCTTTAGAATCTTGCCAAAATGTGGGTAACGGGAGTTATTAACATTGGCAGAAAGAAATCCAACGGAACAACTGAGGGAAGGTGGAGGGCTGGTATGTTTTCCAACTGTATTGTAGAGGAAATGCCAATATCAACACTTTCTGATATTTCCTTTGTTTCTTTGGCTACATAATCTGTGTGTTGTTTGGGGATCATATGTTGTTTTTTTTTTTTTTTTTTGCCATCTGTTAAGAATATAGATGTCTCTTAGTTCTTTTTAAAGTTATTTTCATAACATAAATCATATAATTTAATTCCTTTGCACACTACTTCCACCCACCTTTCCTCTCTCACTTTATCTCAATGTTTTTGCTATTATATAACATAATATTAACTCATATTGTCCTTGTTTATAATTTTCCCCTCATGTACTATAATTCTTGCAACTGTAATAGTTTTCCTCATTTAAATGGATTCATTGCTCAATAGCAGCAATGAAATGGAATAGCATGACATGGTTTCTATGTTCCTGGAGTTTTTATTTCACTGAATCTATTAGTGTGCAGTGTTTCATCATACCTCTCTGGATAGTCTCTGAGTGCTACATTCCCTGAGCTCTTGTACTCTTTTTAAAGGTCTTTCTTCTGTATCTAGGCATGAATGACAGCTTGCTTGTGTTTAACATTTGAGGCACCTTTTGCATCACTTAGAATTCAGCTGCCAACACATTATTTAAGTTTGGATTGGCTGTGGCTATTGAGACATTTGAGCTAAACTTGAGTTTTTTCCTCATTACTTGCCTTACATGTTTTTTCTTCCTGAAACCTCAGTGGGCTATTTCTTTATGCTTAAAATTTAATATTTTTGCCCATGACAAGTACCCAGGACCTGGTTGCCTAAGGTCTTTAGGTGGGAGGGGGTCTTCTGTCAGCTGTGGTGGCCTCAGCATCCTGGGAGGACTCTACTGTAGGGATAGAGGTTGGGGAGGGTCAGGGGAAGGCAGAGTAAACAGCTACTCTTGATATTGCAATGGCTTTCAGGTAGAGGCTGCTCCTTCTAGCACCACTTCGACCCACAGGGTCACAGAATCCAGTAATCTGCTCCTTAGATCCAATGGCAGCCATCACAACAGTCTCAAGGCCACAGACTACCTAGAGGGATGGCAATGCCACGAAGTACACAGTTAGTCTTTTCTTTCTCTTGCTAGCTATTTTCCTACCTCTGCATCTCTACTGGTAAGAGACTAAGCCAAAAACATCTCCACTTTCACACTTCATCTTCTATAACTCAATCCAAAAGACATTTAGAGGGGGTCAGTTTATCCGGAGGTTGTAATGATTGTAAATATTTACATACCTACCATTGAAGCATCTAAATATTTAAAGCACATATTATTAGACTTGACAGGAGAAATTGACAACAATACAATGATAGTAGGGGATTTAATTATCCTACTTTCAGACTAGACAGCTCATCTGGACAAATTTAATAAGGAAAGAGTGGATGTAAATAACACTGTAAATCAAATATCCTAATAGAATAAACAGCATTCCATTAAATAGCACCATATATACTTCTAAGTGCACAAGGAACATTATCCAGAGTAAATCATATATTAAGTCACAAACAAGTTTTAACAAATTTAAGTAGGCTGTAATCATATCAAATATCTTTTCTGACCACAGTGGTATGAAACTAGAAATCAGTAATAGTAAAACAGAAAAGTTTGAAAATAAACAAGTAAAACTATTCAATACATTAAGCTAAAAATGTTTATGCACACAGAGGAAACAATCAACAAAATGAAAGGAAGTCTGTGGAAGAGGAGGCAATATTTGTAAACCGTATATCTGATAAAAGGTTAATAGCTAAAAAGTATAAGGAACTAGAACAGCTCAATGGCATAAAGAAAGATGGCATAAAATAAAAACAAAAATAAAAAGCCATATAATCCAATTAAAACATTGGAAAAGGACCTGAAGAATAGACATTTTTACAAAGAAGACATACAAATGGCTATCTGGTACATAAAAAAGATGTTCAACATCATTAGTTATCAGAGAAATGTGAATCAAAGCCACAGTGATACATCATCTCACACCTGCTAGCATGGTGATTATAGAAAAAACAAGAGATAACAAGTGTTAGGAAGGGTGTTGAGAGAAAGGGACCCTTGTACTTGTATGTGTACATGCTCAGTGGATCATTTCAGGATCTGACTCTGTGTGACCCCATGAATTATAGACCTCCAGGCTCCTCCATCCGTGAATTTTCCAAGCAAGGGTACTGGAGTGGGTTGCATGTTCCTTCTCTAGGGGATCTTCCTGACCCGGGGATCAAACTCTGGCCTTCTGTGTCTCCTGCATTAGCAGGCCGATTCTTTGCCACTGAGCCACCAGGGAAGCCGCTGTACACTGTTGTGTGTGTGCTAAGTCACTTCAGTCGTGTCCGACTCTCTGGGACCCCATGGACTATAGCTCTCCAGCCTCCTGTGCACATGGAATTCTCCAGGCAAGAACACTGGAGTGAGTTGCCATTTCCTACACCAGGAGATCTTCCCCAACCAGCGATCAAATTCAAGTCTCCTGCATTGGGAGGTGGGTTATTTACAATGGTGTCACCTGGGAAGCCTCTGTACACTGTGAGTAGAATGCATAATCGATGGATAAAAGAAAATGAGGTATATATTAGTGAAATGTTATCCAGCCTTAAAAAATGTAACTTCTGCCATTTGTTGCAACATGGATGAACGTGGAATTACGCTAAGTGAAATAAGACAGAAAGAGAAAGATAAATGCCATATGGTATCACTTACGTGTGCAATCTAAAAAATAAAAACCAAACTCACAAAAGCAGAGAATGGTGGTTTCCAGGGCTGAGGAATAGGGGAATGGGAGATAATCGAAGGGTACAATTTTTCAGTTATAAAATAAAGAAGTTCTGAGGATTTAATGAATGACATCATGGCTATGCTTGAAACTGAGTAGGACTCTGTGGGGCTCTCAGGCATGGAGGCCTTTCTGTCCCCTATTGCTTGTAGGCAAGATTCCAGCCTTCTTGACCTTTCCTGAGTTCCAAAGGCCAGATTGGAACAGTTGCTAATCAAAAGAGGAGAAGCCAAGAAAGCACCTGAGGCAAGATGTAAGAGCCAAGATTTAGGATTCAATATACCTGACCACCTGAGATGAGATTAAGGGAGTACAAGACTGCTAAGGAGGAGAAGGGGTCAACACAGGATGAGATGGTTAGATAGCATTACCAACTCAATGGACATGAATCTGAGCAAACTTGAGAGACAGTGAAGGACAGCGACAGGGACACTGGTGTGCTGCCGTCCATGGGGTCTCAAAGAGTCGAACACAACTTAGTGACTGGAAAACAAAAACAGCCTGCTAACACCCTAATCTTGTCAGTTAAGTTCAGTCACTCAGTAGGCACATCCATACATGACTACTGGAAAAACCATAGCTTTGACTAGACGGACTTTTGTTGGCAAAGTAATGTCTCCGTTTTTCAATATGTGTCTAGGTTAGTCATAGCTTTTTCTCCAAGAAGCAAACATCTTTTAATATCATGGCTGCAGTCACCATCTGCAGTGATTTGAGAGCCCAAGAAAATGAAGTCTCTCACTGTTTCCATTGTTTACCTATCTATTTGCCATGAAGTGATGGGACTGGATGCCATGATCTTAGTTTTCTGAATGTTGGATTTTAAGGCAACCTTTTCACTCTCCTCTATCACGTTCATTAGGAGGCTCTTAGGGTTTGTTTGTTTTTTGTTTTTTGTTTTTCTGCCATAGGGGTGGTGTCATCTGCATATTTGAAGTTACTGATATTTCTCCTGGCAATCTTGATTCCAGCTTGTGCTTCATCCAGTCCAGCATTTCACAAGATGCACTCTGCATATAAGTTAAATAAGCAGGGTGACAATATACAGCCTTGCTGTACTCCTTTCCTGATTTGGAACCAGTCTGTTGCTCCATATCCATTTCTAACTGCCGCTTCCTGACCTGCATACAGATTTCTCAGGAGGCAGGTCAGATGGTCTGGTATTCCCATCTCTTGAAGAATTTTCGACAGTTTGCTGTGATCCACACAAAGGATTTGGCATAGTCAATAAAACAGAACTAGATGTTTTTCTGAAACTCTTGCTGGTTTGATTATCCAGCAGATGCTGGCAATTTGATCTTTGGTTCCTCAGCCTTTTCTAAATCCAGTTTGAACATCTGGAAGTTCACATTTCTCATACTGTTAAAGCCTGACTTGGAGAATTTTGAGCATTACTTTGCTAGCGTGTAAAATGAGAGCATTTTGCGATAGTTTTAACATTCTTTGGCATTGCCTTTCTTTGGGATTGGAATGAAAACTTAATAAGAGGTGGCAAGAATACACAGAAGAACTATACAAAAAAAGATCTTCATGACCGAGATAACCACGATGGTGTGATCACTCACTTACAGCCAGACATCCTGTAGTGCAAAGTCAAGTGAGCCTTAGGAAGGATCACTATGACCAAAGCTAGTGCAGGTGATGCAATTCCAGTAGAGCTATTTCAAATCCTGAAAGATGATGCTGTGAAAGTGCTGCACTCAACATGCCAGCAAATTTGGAAAAGTTAGCAGTGACCATAGGACTGGAAAAGCTGAGTTTTCAGCTTTCATTCCAATCTTGTCAGAGACCCCTACCTTTGAATCATTGTTTTAATACTCTTCATCAGACCCTCCTGGATTGAGACATAGTTTTTTGAGGCAGAATGTCTCCCTTTGCAAAGCACTAAAAGTATCCTTTTCTACTGCACTCAGAACTCTGCCTCCAAGATTTAATTTGGCACAGGTGTAGCAGCTGAGCCTTCAGTATCATAGTTGATAATACAGTATTGTATACTTGAAATTTGCTGAGAGTTTGTCCTAAGCATTCTTATCACACAGAGTTTTGCCATGTCTCTTCCAACAGTATTTTTGCGTTTAAACTATCTTTTAATAATTTCCTTGATAGCTGAACCTGCCATACTAGATAAACCGTAAATAAGCCTTTAGTAATGAGGTGATATGGAGAAGGCAGTGGCACCCCACTCCAGTACTCTTGCCTGGAAAATCTCACGGACGGAGGACCCTGGTAGGCTGCAGTCCATGGGGTCTCTAAGGGTCGGACACAACTGAGAGACTTCACTTTCACTTTTCACTTTTATGCATTGGAGAAGGAAATGGCAACCCACTCCAGTGTTCTTGCCTGGAGAATCCCAGGGATGAGGGAGCCTGGTGGGCTGCCATCTATGGGGTCGCACAGAGTCGGACACGACTGAAGCGACTTAGCTTAATGAGGTGATAAAGTGTTGGGGAGGGGAAGTGTGCTATAGCTGTCTTATTAGTTCTCAGTCTTCTGGTGCCACCTGTGTCCCTGGGCTGTGAGCTTACAGGTGTTCCTCAGCACTCCTTAGGTAGGACAGGATGGCCAGAGGGGGCTGGATTTGGGTCTATCTCTTCCTCTAGGTAGAAGGCTGGAGATACCTAGAATTGGCTATTTCTAGTCTCTCAGGTCAATGAAGCTCTGATAAATCCCAACTGGGTTAGATTCTCCTTAAATACTTTCTCCTGGGGACACATCTTATTAAGAACAGCATATTCTGGAAAACTTCAAGATGGTTCCTTTTTCCAGCAGAAGCTGAAAGCGTGAGGGAAGTTCCCTCATTATTCATTGTGAGAACCTGGTAAAACTGCAAGAGGTCAAACTCCAACTATGATTTGGACCCTCTGGAGTTTTTAATTCTCAGAGTTGTCCACATTGAGCCTCCAGAAATCCATCAATGGCAGTTCTGGTAGCTGTATGCCAACGCTAGCTTTCCATTCACATTTCAGCTTGTGGATTTCTGCTCAGGTAAGTTATGATTCTCTGTATTCGCCCATCTGTCTCTCCAATTCATGGGGGGACTTTTTTGCTTACTTTTCTTATGGACCTAAGTGTTGTTGATTTTTCAGGTTAGCTTTTACCTGCTGTTAGGACAGAGTGACAATTTCCAAGCTTTTTAAATGGCTTACTGGAAACTGTTAGTCCCAGTTTTCAGCTTTTGAGGTGCTCCTATGGTCTGTTACTTCATTGTTGTTGTCGTTTTATAGTTATAAATAATTTAAAGTAATGGGTTATCACTGAAAAACAAAACAAAATCAAAAGGCTGTCTCTTTAAACTGTTTTTTTCCTCTTAATTTTGATGAGATCACATTTTGTGTAAAAAGTCTTTTCACTTTTCTCCACAGCCCCTGAAATTACAGCAGTGCCTACCATGCTAGTCTTCATGCAAATTTTATAAATACTTTTATTTAAACATGTGCAGGTCTTAGTAGCAGCACATAGGATCTTTACTGCAGCATGCGAGATCTAATTTTTAGTTGCAGCACGTGGGATCTAATTCCCTGACCAGGGGTGCAACCCCGGCACCCTGCACTGGGGGTGTGGAGTCTTAGCCACTGGACCACCAGGGAAGTCTCATAATTTTTGATCAACCTCCTGACTCCAGTGACTACTTCTAATCCCTCCGCAACAGCAAAGCACATCCACTGATAATTATTCTGTGTTACTTTGTGCGTTTCCTTGAAAGTGTCCCCAAACCTTTGTAAACCTTGCACTTTAATATCTAACATGATACTCTTTATTTCTTCACAAAAAGTCCAGCATTATCACTTTCAAATCTTCTATCAGTTCTTATGGATCAAAACTATTGGCCTGAAGACACAATTAATGGAAAGAATGATGCATGGTGATGTAAAGAACTCAGGTTTTAGAACACATTGAAATCAGTCTAGTATAGGAGAGGACTGAGATCAGTTTCACATACTCGTATTTGTAAGTGACAAATACAAACAAATGATGCATTGGGTAGAACTAAACTCTAAGTGTGTGTTACTATTTTCCCGCTACAGGGGAAATATTTTCCTATTTCACTTAACCTAGCTGGGACGCCGCTTCAGAAAATTCCCTGGAAACTTCCTTTCACAGTTCCAGTATGGACTCTGAAGTTGAATTCCTCAAGCTGAGATCCTGATCTTCACTTCGTTTTGTGATTTTGTTACCAAATTATGTGTTTTTTAAGTTTCCTCCTCTGTATAGTGAAGTTTAGGTGTCAAAATTCTTTGATTGAATACATCACACATACAAAGAGTGTGTGATGTATTTCAGGCAAAGGCCAGAAAAATGAAGACCTTGTGGTTAAAAACACTGAGAAATAACTACAGTTAGAGGTTAGACCCAGAGGGTAGCAGTGTGGAAGGAAGTAGCAGATAGTGCCAATGTTTGAGAGGAGAATGAACCTTATAATCTACATTTTAAAAGTAGTTTGTTCTTCTTTATGGTCACAAAGAAAGGCCACTGAAATTTTAAAGATAAGTGGAATATTTCAGTTTAGAAAGAATTTTGTAACTGAATTCTCCAGGATGAATTTGAAAAGGTCAAAAATGGAGGCAGGAAAATCAGTTGAGAGGCTTGAGGTGCTGATGGGTGTATAAGGAAAAGGAGACAGGGGGTATTTGATTTAAAATCAACATGAAATGCATTTTATTTTATATATAGTTTCATTAATACTATGTTAAATTAAGTAAATAGCACATTGATACTCATAAAAATAAATGTAAATAAGATATTACCTCTCAACTTAAAGCCATTTTATGTTGCTTCATTTGCTGCAGCAAGTACAGCAAAGCACTTTTATACAGCCAGTACAGCCTTTCACAGTTTGCTCCAATTTAGCCTCTTGTATTTAACTATAGTTTTCTTTCTGCAGCCTTTATATTTAACTACCTTGTTCTACTTACAGTCCTTAAATCACCATAAATTTTCATTCCTCCATTGCTTTTGTTATCAAGAGCCTAAAGTTAATCTCATCTTCCTTTTCATTTTTTAGTCTATAAATTCCAACTTAAGTGTCGTCGCTTTTCCTTTTTTGCTTCCTCCATCCATTTCTCTCTCCCATTTCTCCTTTTCTTTCTTTTTAAAGTTTGTTTATTTTTGCATTTTTTTTTCATAACTACCACCCCTCTCTCCAGTTTCACAATCATTTCCCTTCATATAACACCTAGCACAGGTGACAGGCAATTGTTAGTCACTTTTCTGTATGTATTAGGAGAGTCTCCCTTTTAGGGCTTTAAGATTTTATAAGTCTATAATTCAAAGGGTTATTAAAGTAGTTTACTTATTCAACCTTGTTATTTCTCTATTTTTGAAATTTTAAAGCACAGGCAATATCAGCACTGACTCAGTTTCCATTTCTACATTTCTGTGGCCTTATTATTTATCTCCGTGGGATTTGTTTTTCAATTAAAAATAAATACAAAGAAAATTAATACATATGTATCATTTCCCCCATGGGGTCCAAATGCTATTGGGTAATCATATAGTCAAGCATTTGAAAATCTTGAGTTAATACAGTGGACTGTATAGTTAAAGAAGCCTATAAAGGCCCAAGCAATATTGTCCTAACAAATACCCATAAATCATTACCTTCTCTGCCAGTTGATTTTCTCACCTGTCAGCCCTTAGAGCACTAGTCTTTATCAACCCCTATTATTTTCTAAGACTTGCAAGCCCTAGCACCCTGTAATGCTTGCCTGGTAGAAAGTTGATCTACTCAGCAGAAATCTTAACATCCTGCAAAATCCCTTAAAGGTTAAGCTATTGTTAACTGACATTTAACTGTAAAAAGTTGGTTAGTTCTCAAATCAATATAACTTTAAAAAGAAAATTGGTATATATTACATTATACAATGTTTGTGATGGTATTATATTAACTTTAGTTTGAGACACAGTGATAGAGACAAGTGATTTGAGACAGAGAAAAAGTAGAAAACACTTTTAAATGTTAAGTTTATGACCTATGTCTGGCATAACAAGATTCCATGGATATTAACTACAAATGATGTGAGGTTGTCTTTTGTCCATATTGATAAAAATGTAAAGACTGTGGGAAAAGATGCATTTCAACAAACAGCATCAACAAAAGAAGCAGAGATTTGTTTTCTTGGATGTTGTCATGAGGGGCCTTAGATTAGGCATCCTGGCAGGATCTCAAGTTCACAGACATTAATGTCCAAACATTCCATCATTTGCTGCTTAAAATTAGACAAATGATCCACTGTAAATGGAAATACTCCTCATTACAGGCTATTGTGTATAAAATGCCTTTGTCCGTTTTATGAGTTGTATTGGTTGGTATGCATTCCTTCCTCAAATCTTAGTTCAAAACTCTGTCTGCTCTTGGAGATCTGTCAGAATCCAATTGTCTCTATTCAATTTATTTTGCAATTAGCTGTATACATTATTTCTTAATATAAGACCTAAGAAATATTCCCTTGCTCTTCTCTAAGCAATAGACACTGTAATTTTAATGTCAAAGGACCCTTTCTTATAACACTTTAATTAAAGACTTATGGTATCAAATCAGCATACATTTCTGTAAGCACTACAAGGGGTCAAACTCAGTACATGTATAAGACAATCACATTAACTTCCATGATTAAAAAGCAAATGTAAGCAAGTAAGTTAAAAAGTAGCAAATGCATATCCTTTATGTAAATTCTCTGCACTACTTATTTAAATTGGTGTTTTGATTAGATGAGTGCTAAAGTTCCTAGTAGTTTTATCCAATAATTCACTGAATTGTAGAAACTCAGTTATAGGTTAAAAGCAGGTACTTATGCTTTGACAGTTACCAGAGAAGAGTAGTACTAAAATACTCCAATTTATTTTAGAGTAAATTAATTTTCCAAACCATTTATTGATTGACGTGTTACTTCTGCAAATGTTTAGTAAATGCCTAATCAGAAACCATGTGTCATAGTGAAATGGTAAACAAGAAATTTTCATGTTCATTACTTAATGTGATTTTCCCAAATCAGTGTGGATGTAGGCTGTAATTGTGCCAATGGAAAAAGTTAAAAAATTACCCTTAAAAATGTGTCTCTGAGTTTTTGAAGCCTCTAAGTCCTGATCATAAATATAGCTAAAATTTTAATTGACGTTTAAAAATCTTTGACATCTAGTAATTTATTAACATGTATTTTTTAATGTACTTTACTAGTTTTTTGGGGGGAGATATGTTGTATCTTTTCCATTTGAAGATATATTGTCTTATATCTGGAAAATTTCACTAAATTGTATTTTGGGAGAGGTCATTTATGTATATGCTAGATCTTATTTGCTCATCTCTATAATTATCCTATTTATCACTTTAGTCTTTGCTTTGTCTCATATCATTTTAGTTTTTTTTAATTTTTGTCCTCTCTAGACGTCATTTCCAGTGATTAGAAGCATCTTGGTTTTTTCATGCATTTCCAATTTTTTCTATTTATTATTTTTTTAGTTTAATTTTGGCTGTGCTGGGTGCTTGTTGCTGTACCTGGGCTTTCTCTAGTGTGGTGAAGTAGGAGCTGCTCTCTAGTTGTGCTGCCCAGGCTTCCTGAGCAATGGCTTCTCCTGCGTTGTCAGGCAGGCTCTAGGGCACAAAGGCTCAGTAGTTGTGGTGGGTGCATGGGCTTAATTTCCCTGTGGTGTGTGGGATGGTTGGAGAAGGCAATGGCACCCCACTCCAGTACTCTTGCCTGGAAAATCCCATGGATGGAGGAGCCTGGTAGGCTGCAGTCCATGGGGTCGCTAGAGTCGGACATGACTGAGTGACTTCACTTTCACTTTTCACTTTCATGCATTGGAGAAGGAAATGGCAACCCACTCCAGTGTTCTTGCCTGGAGAATCCCAGGGATGGGGAAGCCTGGTGGGCTGCCGTCTATGGGGTCGCACAGAGTCGGACACGACTGAAGTGACTTAGCAGCAGCAGCAGCATGTGGGATGGTAGTTCTCGGGCCAAGGATTGAACCCATGTTCCCTGTGTTGGCAGGTGGCTTCCTAACCACTGGGCAACCAGGGAAGTCCCTAAACTTTTCTATTGTTTAATGATCATTTTTTTCCTCCACTGTTTTGACGTCTCACTTTTTATAACTCTTTCTAGCACCTCAATATTTCTTCCCTGTCAGGTGTTTCTAATTTGTACTCTAGCCTCATACAGGCCAATATGTTATTGGTCTTTAAGGTTTTAGTAATGCCTTTTTCAGGTTTCTTGTCTTGGCAATATTTTCTACTAAGCATTGTCTTCTGGAGAGGGTTTTTCCTGTTCCTTCCTGCCCACCGACCCACCTTTTCTTCTCTGCCTCCAGTTCTGTTTTTCCTCCTTCCCTCCCGTCCTTCCCTCTGTCTAGTACATTAGTATAGATCTTATCCTGGCTGCTTCTTAGATTATATTCTTTGAAATAGTTGAGTACTCTTCCAGGACTGGCTATTTGTAAGAGAGATAGGTGTGTTTAATGTGTTGCGGGGTGGTGGGGGGCGTGCTTAGGAGATGAGTGTGTGCGTGAGAGAGGGAGAGGGGGAGAGAGAGAAAGAGGTATGAACAGGAGGGGGACTATTTTTCAAGTTAGATAACAGAGTATGTTCTTGCATCCTGGAGTTATGTTGTGTAAGCCTATTGAGTACATTTAGCTCTCACTCCCCACAACCCTGACCCAGTTACCTAAGTTATGTAGCTGTGGGGCCATTCAAAATTCAGTCTTTATTTCTCGCAACTGCAAGAAAAAAAATGTCCTGTGAACCAAATATGGCCTGCCTATGGTATTTCTCATTTAGGTCCTTTTCTGCTGCATCTTAGGTCAAATAGCATTCAGAAAATTTCCTAGAGACAATACCCACATCTGTTGTAAACATAGACTTTGCCTCACTTTTGAGAATGATACTATTCCAGCTCTTTTCTGAGATCCTAGTCCAGAGATTCTCTCTCTGCTTCCACATCCATTTGTCTAGTTTTATCGCCTCTGTTCTGGCAGCTCCACCATCTAATTTGTGTTTTGTAGTTTTTAGCTCTCTTCATTTTCAGTGAAGATTGTACTTGTTTTAATTCTGCTGTATAAAATAATATCTCCTTCTATTTAAAATAACATGGTTTCCTCAGTGTATATACCCAGCAGTGGGATTGCTGGGTGGTGGTGGTGGTTCAGTCGCTCAGCTGTGTCCAGCTCTTTGCAACCCCATGGACTGCAGACTGCTGGGTTTCCCTGTCCTTCACCATTTCCTAGAGTTTGCTCAAACTCATGTCGATTGAGGCGGTGATGCCATCCAACCATCTCATCCTCTGTCGTCCCCTTCTCCTCCTGCCTTCAATCTTTTGTGGCATCAAGTTCTTTTCCAGTCAGTGAGTCGGCTCCTCACATCAGGTGACCAAAGTGTCAGAGCTTCAGTTTCAACATCAGTCCTTCCAATGAATATTCAGGACTGATTTCCTTTAGCATTGACTAGTTTGATCTCCTTGCAGTCCAAGGGACTCTCAAGAGTCTTTTCCAGCACCACAGTTCAAAAGCATCAATTCTTCGGCTCTCAGCCTTTTATATTGTCCAGCTCTCACATCCATATATGACTACTGGTAAAACCATCAGTTCAGTTCAGTTCAGTCGCTCAGTCGGTCCGACTCTTTGCGACCCCATGAATCGCAGCACGCCAGGCCTCTCTGTCCATCACCAACTCTCGGAGTTCACTCAGACTCACGTCCATTGAGTCCGTGATGTCATCCAGCCATTTCATCCTCCTGCCCCCAATCCCTCCCAGCATCAGGGTCTTTTCCAATGAGTCAACTCTTCGCATGAGGTGGAATTTTAGCATCATTCCTTCCAAAGAAATCTCAGGGTTGATCTCCTTCAGAATAGACTGGTTGGATCTCCTTGTAGTCCAAGGGACTCTCAAGAGTCTTCTCCAACACCACAGTTCAAAAGCATCAATTCTTCGGCGCTCAGCCTTCTTCACAGTCCAACTCTCACATCCATACATGACCACAGGATAGCCTTGACTAGACGGACCTTAGTCGGCAAAGTAATGTCTCTGCTTTTGAATATACTATCTAGGTTGCTCATAACTTTTCTTCCAAGGAGTAAGCGTCTTTTAATTTCATGGCTGCAGTCACCATCTGCAGTGATTTTGGAGCCCAAAAAAATAAAGTCTGACACTGTTTCTACTGTTTCCCCATCTATTTCCCATGAAGTGATGGGGCCAGATGCCATGATCTTCGTTTTCTGAATGTTGAGCTTTAAGCCAACTTTTTCACTCTCCTCTTTGGAGCCCCCAAAAATAAAGTCTGACACTGTTTCCACAGTTTCCCCATCTATTTGCCATGAAGAGATGGGACCAGATGCCATGATCTTTGTTTTCTGAATGTCGAGCTTTAAGCCAACTTTTTCACTCTTCTCTTTCACTTTCATCAAGAGGCTTTTTAGTTCCCCTTCACTTTCTGCCATAAGGGTGGTGTCATCTGCATATCTGAGGTTATTGATATTTCTCCTGGCAATCTTGATTCCAGCTTGTGTTTCTTCCAGTCCAGCATTTCTCATGATGTACTCTGCATAGAAGTTAAATAAGCAGGGTGACAATAGACAGCCTTGACGTACTCCTTTTGCTATTTGGAACCAGTTTGTTGTTCCATGTCTAGTTCGAATTGTTGCTTCCTGACCTGCATACAGTTTTCTCAAGAGGCAGGTTAGGTGGTCTGGTATTCCCATCTCTTGAAGAATTTTCCACAGTTGATTGTGATCAACACAGTCAAAGGCTTTGGCATAGTCAATAAAGCAGAAATAGATGTTTTTCTGGAACTCTCTTGCTTTTTCTATGATCCAGCAGATGTTGGCAATTTGATCTCTGGTTCCTCTTCCTTTTCTAAAACCAGCTTGAACATCAGGGAGTTCACGTATTGCTGAAGTCTGGCTTGGAGAATTTTGAGCATTACTTTACTAGCATGTGAGATGAGTACAACTGTAGTATTTTTTTTTAAGAAGTCCTTATTATCTTAGAGATATATGCTCGAGTAGTTATCAATGAAATGTTGTCTAGAATTTATGCCCAAATTATCTGTGAATAGGGGGGAAATGGCCACTAGCACAGATGAAATAAAACTGGTCATGAACCCTAGGGCTGAGTAATGAGTGTTCCAGGACAATTCACTATACTATTCTATGATAACATGTTTGAAAGTGCAGTCACTCAGTCGTGTCTGACTCTTTGCAACCCCATGGACTGTAGCCTACCAGGCTCCTCTGTCCATGGGATTTTCCAGGCAATAGTACTGGAGTGGATTGCCATTTCTTCTCCAGGGGATCTTCCTGACCCAGGGATCGCACCTGGGTCTCCCACATTATAGACAGACGCTTAACCGTCTGAGCTACTGGGGAAGTCCGATTGGATGGAAAGAACTTACTATATTAAGGAGTCAAAATCAGTCATTCAGAGACAAAGAAAGGATCAGATGGCTCCCATGAATCCATCCCTAAGTCCATCCTTTCATGTCTCTCCATTTTCAACATGTTTGAAAATTTCCATATAAAAAATTTACGAGAGAGATAGCTGTATATNGGGGGGGGGGGGGGGGGGTTCAGGATTGGGAACTCATGTACACCCGAGACAGATTCATGTCAATGTATGGCAAAACCAACACAGTTAAAGTAAAATAAAGTAAAAATAAAATTTAAAAAATAAAATATAAAAAAAAGAAATAATAGGCACAAAGAGAAGAATAAAGGGTATTAAGTACGGAAAGAACATGTTTATGCCAAAGATTCAAAATAAATGTTAGCAAATTGTCAAGAACATATTTGAATATTTTGAGTTTTACAGAGGGGCTTCTTTTTTATTATTAAGTAAGTGTTAGTCGCTCAGTCGTGCCTGACTCTTTGCGACCCCATGGACTTCAGCCCTCCAGGCTCCTCTGTCCATGAGATCTTCCAGGCAAGGATACTAGATTGGGTTGCCATTTCCTTCTCCAGGGTATCTTCCCAACCCAAGGATAAAACCCAGGTCTCCTGCACTGCAGGCAAATTGTTTACTGACTGAGCTATAAGGGAAGCCCATTTTTAAATTACTACATCAAATCAAAGGCCTTTTCTTGCTTTCTGGTGCCCCTACAAACTAATACTGATATTCAAACCTAGACAGATTCCCTACTCTGGTTGATCTTGTTTCCTTACATTTCTCATTCCAGAGCCCTGACTATACTACAAAGTTCTGATTCTTCTCCATGGCCTGACATTTTCTTCCCCCTCTAACTGCAATGTATCCAAATTCTTCAAGGATCAATACAAAGTCCAGATGCCATGAACTCCTTTCTCATAGTTTCGGGTATCTCTGATCTCCCTTCTTTCTGAAATCATCTACATCTAATTTAGCAATCAAAATACAATGAGCATTAAAAGGTATACATAACCTTTTCATGCACATATTATTTTTATTTGCCTAAATAAACTATAAGTTTGCAAAGGTCAGGAATTGTCTTTTATGTCCAAAAGTATCACGTATTCTCCAGATGTTAATAAACTAATGAAAAAAATGTAATATCTTGGCAGCAATATGAGTTGAACAAGTGAAAAATAATGGTTCAATATTAACTTTTTTTTATTCTCATACTTGTATTATTAAAATTTCAGGACCTCCAAGACTTCAGCAGACTATAGGTCAATGTTTACCCTTAAAAGGATAGTCTATGGATTTCTATCTATACCAAACTGTCTCTCTCTCTCCCTAATTTCTATGTACAAGTACCCTATATGCACACTTTTTTCCTGTACCTTGCTTTTTCACATATGTACATAATTATATGTACATACTTTTTCTGCACCTTGGTTTTTCACAAATGTATTTCCTTATCAATTCACATACAGAGATGCCTCATTGTCTTTAAGGATTATAAAGCATTTCACTGAATGGGTTTACTCTATTAGCCTGTCTCATAGTGAAGGAGATTCAGTTTACATCTGATATTCTGCAATTACAAACTCTGCAGTGTATACCTATGTATCTATAGATGTAGATTAACAATGCAGACGTTACGTTTGTGGCTAGAAAGGTTTGGAAGTAAGGTTTCTGGGTCAAATCTATGCATATTTTTACTTTTGAAAGATACAGGTAAATTGCCTTTTATAGAAGCTGTACCAATTTGCACTCCTACAGGCAGAGTATAAGCTTAATTGTTCTGACTTTACTGCTTCTGAGAGTACCAACAAATGTGGTAGCTTTTACAGATACACTTCCTGAAGTGTATACATTGTTCAAATCAGAAGTACTACTGTTTTACACATCCAATTAATCCCTAAGCCTGGTAGATTCTCCTTTTGAGATCTTTGGAACTAGTCCACTCTGGTTGTTTCTTTATTTTTAAAATAGGAGTGCTAATTGTCCTCTTAGCAAAAGATTATGGTGAGAATTAAAATAATAATGCATAAAAGGACTTAATATTGCCTGGCACATAGTAAGAGTTTAAAAACATGACAATGGAAATAATAATGATGATAATAATGATAACAGGAAGGAAACACTGATGATAACAGATGTCTGTCCCAGTACCTTCTAATTACTCTACTTTGCCCTCACAGTAAAGCCCAAAGTCCTTGGTATGGTTTATAAGCTTGAAGTGATCTGATTAACTGTTCTTCCAAACTTTCCTAACCCTTAGGTGCAGCTCCCTCATAAGATCATGTTCTTAAGCCACAATAACTTTTAAAAACAACAGTTTATTTCTTTTCAGTTCAGTTCAGTCGCTCAGTCATGTCCGACTCTTTGCGACCCCATGAATCGCAGCACTCCAGGCCGCCCTGTCCATCACCAACTCCCGGAGTTCACTCAGACTCATGTCCATAGAGTCAGTGATGCCATCCAGCCATCTCATCCTCGGTCGTCCCCTTCTCCTCCTGCCCCCAATCCCTCCCAGCATCAGGGTCTTTTCCAATGAGTCAACTCTTCACATGAGGTGCCCAAAGTACTAGAGTTTCAGCTTTAGCATCATTCCTTCCAAAGAAATCCCAGGGCTGATCTCCTTCAGAATGGACTGGTTGGATCTCCTTGCAGTCCAAGGGACTCTCAAGAGTCTTCTCCAACACCATAGTTCAAGAGCATCAATTCTTCGGCGCTCAGCCTTCTTCACAGTCCAACTCTCACATCCATACATGACCACAGGAAAAACCATAGCCTTGACTAGACGGACCTTAGTCAGCAAAGTAATGTCTCTGCTCTTGAATACACTATCTAGGTTGGTCGTAACTTTTCTTCCAAGGAGTAAGCGCCTTTTAATTTCATGGCTGCAGTCACCATCTGCAGTGATTTTGGANAAGCATCAATTCTTCGGCGCTCAGCCTTCTTCACAGTCCAACTCTCACATCCATACATGACCACAGGAAAAACCATAGCCTTGACTAGACGGACCTTAGTCAGCAAAGTAATGTCTCTGCTCTTGAATACACTATCTAGGTTGGTCGTAACTTTTCTTCCAAGGAGTAAGCGCCTTTTAATTTCATGGCTGCAGTCACCATCTGCAGTGATTTTGGAGCCCAAAAAAATAAAGTCTGACACTGTTTCTACTGTTTCCCCATCTATTTCCCATGAAGTGATGGGACCGGATGCCATGATCTTCGTTTTCTGAATGTCGAGCTTTAAGCCAACGTTTTCACTCTCCTCTTTCACTTTCAACAAGAGGCTTTTTAGTTTCTCTTCACTTTCTGCCATAAGGGTGGTGTCATCTGCATATTTGAGGTTATTGATATTTCTCCCAGCAATCTTGATTCCAGCTTGTGCTTCTTCCAGTCCAGCGTTTCTCATGATGTACTCTGCACATAAATTAAATAAGCAGGGTGACAAGATACAGTCTTGACGTACTCCTTTTCCTATTTGGAACCAGTCTGTTGTTCCATGTCCAGTTCTAACTGTTGCTTCCTGACCTGCACACTTCCTTTTCATAGGTCTATATTTCCCTCTAGATTGTAAGTTCCTTGAGAACAAACATGAAGTGTCAAGACACCCTAGTAAACCTAAAGCCTATCACAGTGCCGGAGACGGAGAAGAAACATAATAAATATATGTTAAAAAATAAAGAAATAAATGTCTGAAATAAAGAAATGTACAATTCTACAGAATCCTGAACTAAAGCAGTGACTCTTTCCCTTTTAAACTATAAAAATATTTTTTTTTGAGTTTTATTTACAGGTTCCAGACTTCTAAAATGTAATCAGTTTTTAAACTGATTTTTTATGTTTCTTTGAAACTTGTATATGTCAGGGAATAATAATTATGGAAACATTGAGGGGAAATCATTTCAGTTTTCAAGTCTCTTTGGCTCCTCAATTTTATCCAAACCATGGCTTAGAAGGAAACTAAGAAAACTAAGATCTTTCTGTTTGGATATGCAAAATGAGGTCAACAGTGCTAATACTTTATCTACTTCTGGAATCATCACACAAAATCCCTAACAGGAGACAGATGTCTCTCTCTAGAACAATTCTGTGATTAAGGTCAGCATGGCTATAGACCAAATAGCACAATTACCAAGTTGTTTTTATACCCAACTGATACTTGGCCCCCAAAATACAGTCTTTGCAGAAGGTTAGGAAATCCCACACATTACAACTTGATAACAGCACAGACGGTAACCTTGGAGACAAGCTAATGCAAAGCTTTATGGGTCCTTTCACTGCACTGCAGCTGTCATTTTACTTGTATTAAAGCCATTTCATGGGAGATATTAGTATTCAACTGAGCATGTCAGTAATTGGTCTAAAAGCATTTATCACATGAGACTTGGCTATATTTATGATTATCCTAAGTGCCCACTTCCAAAATATCCCCTATGTTCACATTATAGGAAGTACTTATCATAAGAGAAATAAAAGGTTATGGGCCTTAGAGTAATTTTTAAATAAATTAACACACTAAACAAAGATCACCTTAAAAGAGTTTGAGATTATTTTCTGCAGAATAATTGAGCGTACCAGATATTATTAGGACTTTCTGAGGAAAATTCATTTTATTCTTATATGAACTACAATGATACATTTTACACCTGTGTTTTTGTGCTTTGATCTCATTTTCTTTCAAACCATAATATAACCATAAGCTTCTCTGCTGCCTACATCTTCCAACTCCATCTCTTCCTAGTTCTTCCCCTCCATGTCCCTGATTCTGTACAATCTTTCCCATGACTTTAAACTATTCCTTTCTCTTACTTCCTACCTTTACTAACAAACGCCATGAAATATTACCTGCATCAACTGCCTTCCCTTTCTCATCACCCAACTCTGCTTTCTGCTTTCTACTCCAATAATCTCATCACCAGTCAACTGATTCCAATAGTCTCCTGTCAGATGCCATTCTCATTGTTCACTTGTCCTGAACTCTCCTTCTTTGACTTCTAGGATGCTGAAACATTCAGGTTGTCCTAACCTCTCTGTCCGTCATTATTCTATCACCATTCCTCCATTTCCTTTATGTTGAAATTCTTCAAAGTTTTATCTAATGTGATTTTCCCAGTACATGATTCACAAAGTTCTATTGATGGATCTGATTTTTTTTTCTGACTTCCAGAATCACTGTTTCTAGTTATTTATTAAACAGTTGTCAAACCTTGTTTCTTGCTGTTATTTTATCACTTAATAATATATCAACTCACTGTTTACTTTTTATACATACTACCAGGACTGATGCTGAAGCTGAAACTCCAGTACTTTGGCCACCTCATGCGAAGAGTTGACTCATTGGTAAAGACCCTAATGCTGGGAGGGGTTGGGAGCAGGAGGAGAAGGGGACGAAAGAGGATGAGATGGCTGGATGGCATCACCGACTCAATGGACTAAGTTTCGGTGAACTCCGGGAGTTGGTGATGGACAGGGAGGCCTGGCGTGCTGCGATTCTTGGGGTCGCAAAGAGTCAGACACGACTGAACTGAGTGACTGAACTGAACTGAACTGAACCACCACCCAATTCAAGCTCCTATTATGCTTTGTCTTAACTATCTTTTTTTAGATAATTTTAAGTAACTGAAAACATAAATAGAAAATAAAGAACACTTTAATATCTTAAGATGGACCACCAGCATTCTAATTGAAAAATAGATTTTTTTAGAAGGTTCATTGGCAGTTTAGTGTTTGATAAGGAATATATCATTTTCTGGAAAATACCTGAAGCCTATCCCTTGAGTCCTATTCTTCTCTGGTATGGTTTTCAAATCACTATCTAGAAATGGCTCCATTGGCTTTGAACGTGTCTCTGATCCTCAATCCATATTAGAAATTAATTTTACTAGGACCTTGAGGTGTACAGAGTTATGCAAATGCATAAAGTTTTTATTTGTTGTTGAAATGTTTTTTAACATTACTTTAAACCTCACTTAAAAGTTGTATCAGCTTATTTTTGGAAATTTAATAGTCTGGATATTTTTTCTTATCCTCTGATAACATTCATTTTTAAATGCCACATTTTACCAAGAAAATAAGTATTTTTGAAAAAATTTTAGCTCCTTTTGTCGACTGTATTCTGTAATTCACTGGGAAAAACTGCTACAATCTCATTACCAAAAAGTTGCTTCAAATAATGCTGCCTTGCATAGTTGTTAAATCATTTGTACCATTCTTAGCTTGATGTTGAAACCTGTCTTTTTTACCAAATGATCAATCCCTTTTATATTCTTCTTCAGATCTTCATAGCTATGTAGTACCTTCAGTAACATCTATCTGCTTTCAAAGATCATGATTATCTATCCATTGCATGAGGTATATTTCTAGCTTTTCAAACATACCAAACTATGTTTGAGTGACACAGTGAAGCTTTGCAAAACCAATAATCATAATATAGAAGTGTGATAGACATTTTTATAAGTAGGAAAAAAAACCCTATGCATTATAGATGAAGACACACATGACCAGGCTTACATCTTCTGTGTGTTCACCCCTTTCAATATACTTTCAATGGTCCTTCCAATGAATGGAATTCCCTAGATCTTTTCCACTCACCGACTTTCTTCAAAGGCTTTTCCATTTCATTAGAAGACACTGAAATGATCTTATCAAGAGAACAGCTAAGCTATGATGGAAGAACACATTCTCCTAAATGGACTCACCTGCAACTTAAATATTTCCATTTTTGCACTATATAAATTTGTTACTTGAATTTATATTTGGATGGTAAACTTTCAGTGAAATTTTTTATACATTGTTTTAGCAAATAGTGAGGGCTATCTGTTTTGGAGGAATATACATGTTTCTATTCAGTTCAGTCACTCAGTCATGTCTGACTCTTTGCGATGCCATGAATCGCAGCACGCCAGGCCGCCCTGTCCATCACCAACTCCCGGAGTTCACCCAAACTCACATCCATTGAGTCAGTGGCCATCCAGCTATCTCATCCTCTGTCAACCCCTTTTCCTCCTGCCCCTAATTCCTCCCAGCATCAGAGTCTTTTCCAATCAGTCAACTCTTCACATGAGGTGCCCAAGTACTGGAGTTTCAGCTTTAGCATCATTCCTTCCAAAGAAATCTCAGGGCTGATCTCCTTCAGAATGGACTGGTTGGATCTCCTTGCAGTCCAGGGGACTCTCAAGAGTCTTCTCCAACATCACAGTTCAAAAGCATCAATTCTTCAGTGCTCAGCTTTCTTCACAGTCCAACTCTCACATCCATACATGACTACTGGAAAAACCATAGCCTTGACTAGACGGACCTTAGTCGGCAAAGTAATATCTCTGCTTTTCAATATGCTATCTAGGTTGGTCATAACTTTCCTTCCAAGGAGTAAGCATCTTTTAATTTCATGGCTGAAGTCAGCATCTGCAGTGATTCTGGAGCCCCAAAAAATAAAGTCTGACACTGTTTCCACTGTTTCCCCATCTATTTCCCATGAAGTGATACATGTTTAGAAAGTGAAATCGCTCAGTCATGTCTGACTCTTTGTGACCCTGTGGACTGTCAGGGTCCTCTGTCCATGGGATTTTCCAGGCAAGAGTGCTGGAGTGGGTTGCCATTTCCTTCTCCAGGGGATCTTCCCAACCCAAGAATCGATCCCAGGTCTCCCACATTGTAGGCAGACGCTTTACCGTCTGAGCCACCAGGGAAGATACATGTTTAGTGGACTATAATTTAAAATCTTAGAGTTAAGAAACATTGCCCAATTCATTCCTCCCTGCTCTAGGCAGAATTAATTGCTGCCAATTAAGAACCCCTATTATTGCATATAAATGTTTAAAAATCAGAGGGGGAATCTGGTCCGTAGCATCTGCCAGTTTCTGTCATGTAGATAATTCAACTATAAGGGAGTAATTTCAATCTACCAATGTGGCATCCTTGAAAGGAAAGCTGGGAAGGAATGCTTATTGTTGGTCCTCAGTCACCATGCTGGTGTGGGCTGGTAAACAACCTGGATGTGAAGTACAAGGCGTGGAGAAAGTGAGCAAAGGGGGAAAGCTGACACAAATTATTAAAAAATGCAAAGAGAAACAGTGAAGGAAATTCCTGGAGAGAGAGGTCAGGTCAATAATAGATGGATGAATGAAGCCAATACAGAAAAAGACAGGAAACTTTATCTGAGGCTTGACAAAAAGAGGTGAGGTTGGTTATAGACAGAGGAACATTTTTAGGTACAGGATGGGAAATTGTGGTACTTAAGACTAAGAGAGTTCAGAGTTTCCAATACCTTTTAACAGTAGGAAGCTAAGCAATTGGGCAGCCCTGGACTGTCAGGATAGATGAGCTCATGTGGGGTACAGGAGCAGATTGTGATCAGGAGCAAGTAGTAAATATATGTGTATGTGTGCACGCATATAGTTGATGTGAACTCCTCCAGAGAAATAAAAGTAACTTTTTTACCTTTGTTTCCTTGACATATATCGCCTAGCTCTTTTTGTTTTCTTTTAACGTTATTCTTTTTTTTAAACTTTGTATTGGGGTATAGTCAATTAGGGCTTCCCTAGTGACTCTGACGGTAAAGAATTAACAGTGCTGTGATGGCTTGAGATAACAGCAAAGGGATTCAGCCATACATAAAGATGTATCCATTCACCTCCAAACTTCCCTCCCATCTAGGCTGCCACATAACATCAAGCAGAGTTCTATGTGTGATATTGGAGGTCCTTGTTGGGTTACCCATTTTAAACATAGCAGTGTGTACACGTCCTGTTAAGCAGACACAGACTGAATGATCAAAGAAACACAGAAAAAATAAGTATTTCTAAAAGGATGTAGTATTTTAAATATCCTTTACTTCTCAATCTCATTCAAACCCAATTAACTAGATTTAAATATCATGTTTATGGGATTTGCTGTTGTTGTAGACAAGAGAGCATTTACTTGGGAAAGAATGACCTTAGTCCCAAGAAAAAAGTTTAAGTAATGCATTGCTCACAAAAGAGATTATATACACATAGATGACATAAAACACAGGAATCTCTCTCCCCTTTTTATGGGCCATGTAGAACAGTACTTTTAGTATAAAAGCTGAAATATTTTCAATGCTCTTGTGTTAAATAAACTATTCAAGCTCAGCCTATCACTTAATGTCTTTATTCACAGTTCATATTTGCTTATTTCTGCAGTATGAATAATGCAATTTTATGTAATGTATCTTTGAGATTACAGTAAGATTTGCTATAAACGTTTTGCAAATATCAATAAAGGTTGAATAAAACAGTGGCTTTAAGAGAAAACATTTGAGAGATATCCAAGATTGTAATAGGCAGTATAAATTTATTGCAGTTTACGTCATTGCTTTCTGCTGTGTTCCCTGGTGCTTTTATGTTCCTTATTAATTCATCCACTCATTGATTCTTTGGACCATATTTAAATGACTGCTACCTGAGAGGCATTGTTCTATGAGCCAGGATTATAATAATAACAACAACAACAAAAGAAAAAGCTGCTGTCCTCATGTGGTTTAATATCATAGTATAGGAAAATGATTACAGCAACAAAATAATAGAGAAGAAATGATAAATGCTGTGAGGAAAAGCAAAGTAAGGCAAGGGGCCTGTGTGTGATAAGGCTATTATTTTAGATATGGTGGTCAAGTAATGTCAATCTAAGGAGGTGACATCTGGACAAAATATATATATATATATATAAGGGAATAATTGAATCCTTCTAAAGTACTTATGGATTTTGAAGAATTTTTCAAAGTTACATCAAAAATAAAAGTAGGGAATACAGCAGCTCAAGCAAAACTTATAAAGCATATTACACTTACTTTTGCTTTCTTAAATGGAATAAGCCAAAGAAAATTTATTGGTGACTTGAGTGGCAGATCATTATTATGATCCATTTAAATCAGAAGCTTTTCTTTCCTTTCCCCAACTGACAGCTGCTCCAATGACAGCCTATCAGTTGACTGTGGCTAATTGCTATGGTATGGAAAACTAGACATACAGTTCAAAGGATTCAGTGAAAACAGTTAAAACACTCTAACTTATGGCCTTAATGCTTGCCTATAAAGAAGAAGTATTGGTGGTAGGCTTACGAAAGTTCTTTCCTTAACTCTGAAGATTTGTGTTTGTCAACTGACTCAGAAAAGAACATATAGATAAAAAATATGATTTACATATGAGATCACAAAAGCTAATATTTATTAAGTGCTTACCCTATTTCAGACTTTGTCCTAAGCACTTTATCTTGATTCCTCTTTCAAAAACTAAGCATGCTCTCTCAGTTTGTCTGGAAAATGGGGAGAAACGTAGTACTCTCTTCAAAGTTTTACTGACAAATTTATTATTTACCATCTATTATATAGCAAAGAAAAATTACATTTTTATCAGAAGGAAGATAGAGTAATATATAAAGACTCTCAGACAGAAATGAACTTGTGTTTTAGGTACTAGAAAAGTCCAATGTGACTCAATCAATGTGTGTGTGCTCAGTCATGTCTGACTCCCTGCGGCCCCATGGACTGCAGCCTGACAGGCTCCTCTGCCCATGGAATTTTTCAGGTAAGAATACTGGAGTGAGTTGTGGTTTCCTCCTCCAGGGGATCTTCCCAACCCAGGGATCAAACCTGCGTCTCTTGCGTTTCCTGCTTTGGTTAGGTGGATTCTTTACCATTAGTACCACCTGGGAAGCATGCCTCATTCAATATGTATTCAATATATCTAAATAGCAGCACTGCCACATGCCAGAATATTACTGGTTATCCTTTGTTAAATTTGTCAGTGCCTATATTTGCTGAACACATGCAGTGAGGGAGTAACTACCAAATAGCAAGATTTCAAATCAGTTTCCCAATGTGGAAACAGAAAACCTAAGTCTGTTCTTAAAGAAAACGTGAAATGCAAAATATGAATCTCCCTTTAAGAAGAGAAGCAGCTTTAACAGAAAACTGAAAAAGAAATCACTTTAGTTAGGTGCTATGTGTAAATTCCTTCTTTTGAGGATGAGGATAACTTGAGAGGACAGAGAGTATTCACAACTCTATTTGCTAAAAGGTAGATTAAGACCAGATTCGACATTAAAGAGAGAGGGAGAGAGAGAAGCAGTATGACAGCAGGGAAGCATGTATTTCCTTTCTGAATAGCCATTCTTTGAATAGATCTCAAGAAGAATAAATGTGTTGGGAAAGTGAAAGTCTCTCAGTCGTGTCTGACTCTTTGCAACCCCATGGACTATACAGTCCACAGAATTCTTCAAGCCAGAATACTGGAGTGGGTAGCCTTTCCCTTCTCCAGGGATCGAACCCAGGTCTCCCACATTCCAGGCAGATTATTTACCAGCTGAGCCACCAGAGAAGCCCAAAATATGTTTTAGAGAATTTCAAGTTATAAAGCATGGACGGTTCAGGATATACTGACAGTTAATGTCAATATACCTGTAAATCATTTCAGATATAACAACTTACAATGAAAACTCTGAGATTTTCCATTGAAGAGTAAGGGTATTTTTTTCCCCTAAAGCTATAAGAAGCCAAATTAGTTTTTAGTTTCTGAGACAGTTATTACAACATTATGTTTTCCTACAATTTCAAATACTGAAACACAAATGCTTCTGATAGTACTTGAAGCCAAACATGATATGAAGTTCTGTTTATACTTCAATATAAGGTAAAGGTGATTAATTAAATTTTAAATGGAGACTTTATACTTCTACTTCCTTTCTTTGGAGAAATATTTTTTTCTGTCCTTTATAACTTGACAGAAAAAGTATGATGTCAAGAACACTTATGTTTGGAACTCTGAGACATTTAGCACTTTGTATAACAAATTCTGCCAATGTTTAAATAATTTTTAAAGTCGGATCAATAGGCACCTAAGAGTTGTTACATAATGAAAGTTTTCTATGTGCACAATGTTACAAAGTTCAGAGACTCAGGTTCTACCCCAAGATGATATCAGAAACCTGTGCGACCCTACTCCTTTAAGGAGCAGCAATCTCTGTCTCTATCTGTAAAACACAGAAGATGAACTACGTCACCTGCCTGAAATAGTTCATAAAATATCAAGCACTATTCCAATAATCTTTATCATTTATTACCATTGTAACCTCAGGTAACAAGTTTTAAGATTCTAGGATTGTGCTAATAAAGCTCTTTGGAATGATGAATAAAATTTGAATCCCTAAATATAAAATTGTATTCATATAATATTAACATTAAATGTATTCTGTTGTATTCCAGTTATTCGGTATATGACGATATGGTCGTCAGATATTTAATTACTTAGAAGGCTGTAGTCACGAGTCATGATTTAATAGAAATAGTACAGTTTACTTTGTATTTCTCTTCTTGCCTTTCTCTGTTTCTGTCTCTCCTTCTTTGCACAGAGATACACACACAGACACAAATATATTGCTTCCCTATTTTTAGAAAAATTGGTAAATCAAGTATTTAATATTCTACTAGGTATGTCCTATGCTTCAGTGACAATCTGTATTTAGAAAATTTTTGGATTCTTGACAAACTAATTTCAACAAATGTTGGCATATGTAGCTGAAATACACAACAAATAATTTAGAGAAAGAAATTTTAAGTTTTCTTCATTTACTGACTTTTCTTCCCTCTCTATTTCTCAGTTTACGCTGCTGTCACATGTGACATAAGCTCTTACTTTCAGTTTTCTTATTTTAGTCAATAAGCCAACATCATGTACAGAACACATCTGGACTAGAAAACTATTTTCTTAGAGTAATAATTTCTTCCAAACTGTTTTTATTCATTAAGTATGACATCTGATAGAGATATTTTGGACTTAAAAATCATAACTAAAATCTCATCAGGAAACAGCAAGAATATTCATGAATTATCTCTGTACTTCTATGTTAATTACAAAACTAAATAAGTCATGCTTTATAATGCAGAGATGGTTCTCAATTTAAAAATTGACTAAGCATAGCTTCTGGATGTTAAATTTTAACATATTTGTAAAATACAAATACAGCTTTCCTTATGAAGGGTTTATAATATCCTATCATTATGCTATAGACATTTGCTTAATAACATTTGAATTAAGCTCTTTGCCTAAATGACAGTTGCCAGCATAAGCCAATGGTTTCTGTCAACACTCCCAGGTCATTAAAGAGTCATTCCAGCCTAATGTTTATAATAAGAAGTAATAGGAAGTTTTGTCAGCCTGCGACACTGCCAAAAATTCTCCAATTGGTTTTCATTTCCTACAAAGAACTGTAGAGGAGTTCACCAAGAATAAAACACCTTCAGAAGAGGAAGCTGAAGTCAGAGTAATGGGCCTTGCCAGTGTCCATTCCCAAATCTAGTGAGTAATAAAACTCTGCAGGGAGGAGGGACCTGCCAAAAATAAAAATGTGCTCTAAATTAGTTAAAGCTGATGGACACAATGTGATTCAATGAGTTGGTTTGAATTTAGGCACAAGTCCACAAATGAAATGTGAGTGAGGTATAACATTAAAAAGAAATCACTGGGTTAGTTAGACTGGGAAACCCAATCCTTCAATGACCAGAGGTAGGTCACTTGCCCCCAAGGGAGTAATTCACAGCCATCATTCAGGGCAGCCTGATGAAACACCCCCAGTCTGACTTTCCCATTTGGAACTGCTGAATGCCCGCATCACATCTCATCTGCTCTTCTTCCCAATGGCACACAATGGACGCCTCAGTGTCCTTGGGGATGCATGGGATGCCAGATAATACCTAGTCCTCACTGTCGGTGTGCACCTGTCCGACCTGCATAAACTGTGATCCTGTCACCTGCTTTTTCGCTAGCCTTCCTCACCCCCTCCCTTCTTCCCAATGGATCTAAGGAAAATGGGATTGGTGTTAAAGTCAACTTTTCTATTCCTATCTTGTGAATCTGAATTACCTATGTAAAAACTCACTCTTTAAGAGAAAAATCAAAGATCCTGAACCTAGTTCTAATTCTTGACCCTAAGAATTAGTGTGTAATCAGATGAGGAACTAAATAATCGAGGAAATCATTTAGCTCAAATTACATGTTTTAATATTACTTCAGTGAGTAGGCTACCACAGTGACTAACCAAGTAGGCGCGACGGGGTGAAGGAGGATAACAGACACTAAAGGTCCAAACGGCCATGTCCGCCCATGGACGAGTTTGTGAAAGACACAGCCTTTAATTCTGGATGGTAACTAAGGCAGTCTGAATCTAATAGTAGGCATTCATTCAAATATTTCTCAGTATTGACTGCAACCACTGTTCAGTTTGGGATAACCAGAAATCAAAGAAAGACCTGATCTCAAGAAGTTCAAGGTGCAGTGTGGGTGGCAGAGATGAAAACATGCAGCTAAAGTATGACGTAACTGTATGCCTGGGGATTAGAAGAGGAAAGGGGAGGACATACAGCCATGGATCAGGGTGAGGAAAGGCAGGTCTGGGTGAGCTTCCTAAAGGTCAAGTCAGAGTTTACAAAAACTGCCAACTGAGGCACTTTGAGTGAGACAAGAAACATATGCCAAGGCCACCGAGAGAGCATGACATGTTGACATGGTTAGGAATGGATATGGCATAAAAGGTATGTGTATGCCTGTGTGTTTGTCTGTTTAGGGTAAGACGTGAGATGAAACGGGAAATGTACGCATGATGTTCCAAAAAAAGATCTCAAAGTTTTTTTAGTGTTAGGTAAACACTTAAACTACAAGCAAGCAAAACAAAAATAAGCTAGAATTTTTCAAAATTAAAAAATATTTGCATGTCAAAGAGCGCTACAAAGAAAGTGTAAAGCTACCCCACAGAATAGGAGAAAATATTTACAAAGTAGAGCTGTTAAGGCTTTAGCATTCACAACATATAAGAACTCTTACAACCAATAAAAAGAAAACCCATCCAATTAAAATTGAGGCAATTAACACATTTAAATGTTGGTGAGAATGTTTAGAAATTGAAACTCTCGTATCTTGTTGATAAAAAAGTAAAAACGCGGAAAACATTCGGAGAGTTACTCCAAAATTTAAACATGGTTTTACTACATGACCCAGCAATTCCACTCCTAGGTATTTATACAAAAGCGTTGAAAGCATGCATTCACACAAAAACTTACAGTAAATGTTCACAGCACTGTTTTCATGATAGGCAAAAGTGAAAGGAAGTTAAATGTCTATCAGCTGAGAAGAGGGTAAACAAAATGCAGCATACCCATACAACCATACAAAGGAACACTACTCAGCCACAAAAAGAAAGGAAGTTCTGAGACATAGCCAGACGAACCTTGAAACTTTATGCTGAGTAAAAGAATACAGACAGAGGAAGTCTCACATTGTACAATTCAATTTATATGAAATGTCCAGAATAGGCAAATCCACAGTGACAGAAAGCAGATTATAGTTACTAGGAACCAGGAAAGAATAGAAAGTGACTGCCAATAGGTATGGAATTTCTTTTGTGAATGATGCAAATGTTCTGGAATTAGCAGTGATGGTTATATAGTTTTATTTGTTTTTTGTCGAAAAGTACTGTCTCTGCTTTTATTTTTTTTTAATTTTTATTTTTACTTTATTTTACTTTACAATACTGTATTGGTTTTGCCATACATTGACATGAATCCGTCTCGGGTGTACATGAGTTCCCAATCCTGAACCACCTCCCCCCCCTACCTCCCACCCCATATCAACTCTCTGGATCATCCCCATGCACCAGTCCCAAGTATCCTGTATCCTGTATCGAACATAGACTGGCGATTCATTTCTTAACATCATAGTATACATGTTTCAGTGCCATTCTCCCAAATCCTCCCACCCTCTCCCTCTCCCTCAGAGTCCAAAAGTCCGTTCTATTCATCTGTGTCTCTTTTGCTGTCTCGCATACAGGGTTATCATTACCATGTTTCTAAATTCCATATATCAAGTATCCTGTATCCTGTATCGAACATAGACTGGCGATTCATTTCTTAACATGATAGTATACATGTTTCAGTGCCATTCTCCCAAATCCTCCCACCCTCTCCCTCTCCCTCAGAGTCCAAAAGTCCGTTCTATTCATCTGTGTCTCTTTTGCTGTCTCGCATACAGGGTTATCATTACCATGTTTCTAAATTCCATATATATGTGTTAGTATACTGTATTGGTGTTTTTCTTTCTGGCTTACTTCACTCTGTATAATCAGCTCCAGTTTCATCCATCTCATTAGAACTGATTCAAATGTTTTCTTTTTAATGGCTGAGTAATACTCCATTGTGTATATATACCACAGCTTTCTTATCCATTCATCTGCTGATGGACATCTAGGTTGTTTCCATGTCCTGGCTATTTTAATGTATTAAAAAAACTACTGATTCTATACTTTAAAGGGGTGAATTTTATGGCAAACATTTTATTTTGATTAAAAATACATTTACTGTGTTGCCAAAGGAAATGTAAACTCCACAGACATGACATGGTAGGTCTGTGTCTCAGTTATAAGGTACAAGTCTCCAAAACTCAATTTTATCTTTCTTGGCTTTTCCCATGATCAGCCCTTGTACTATAAATGCATTAAATTTCTGACCAACAAATTATGTAGGAATCAGTAAAAATCTAATTTGCTATGGTAAGTATGGTAAATTTCTTCTTTTTTATATGGAAACTTAGTGACATCTAGAAAACAAGATGCAAATTAATTCCAATACAGCAAGCAGAATGGTAAAGAGCACAGAAACTCTGATATTGCATGTAGAATGTGTTAAAGAAATGTCAAGTAGACATGAAATAGACCCAGGAGGGGACTTAGGGTAGTGATTGTTGTTGTTGTTTAGTTGCTAAGTCATGTTGACTCCTTGTGATCCCATGGACTGTTGTCCATCAGGCTCCCCTGTTCATGATCTCCCAGGCAAGAATGCTGGAGTAGTTTGCCATTTTCTTCTTCAGGGGATCTTCCCAACCCAGGGATTGAACCCAAGTCTCCCGCATTGACAGGCAGATTCTTTACCACTGAGCAACAAGAGTAGTGCTCCCCCAGTACAATTCACAGATCTCTGCTAATCAGAAAAATGTTAGTTACCAGTCTGCACTGACATAGAAGCGTGGACCAGAATGAAAAACATTAATTTGTTATGATAAGCATGACAAGTTTCTTAAATAAACATGGCAAGATCTTAAGTATCAGTTTTTCTTCCATAATATTTTTAAAAGTGGAGATCCAACTGGAAAAAGATCCAACTAGAAGAAGAAATACAGCAAAAACAGATTCTTAGAACAGTATATGCAAAGCTCTAATTTTGAAGCTGTTAATTTATCATGTTAGCCTAAACTTTCCCTTGATACCCTCCCATACTGGCTTCCCAATTCCTGAATACATGACTTGGTTCTATAAATTCCCTAATCCAAAAAATGTTATCATTTATTTTATGAGAAAACAAAAAGGAGAAGAAATTACTGTATGGGGAGTTGGACCAAAGGAGAAGAGTGGTACACACACCCCATCCTTTCTAAGAAATAAATATAACAAATGGTGCCCAAAGTATTCCGTTAACGATACTTATGTAGTGTTTCCTATCACAAATTACAAAGAATAAAATTCTGTCCAAATGGAATTTGGAGACATTCCTTCTGTAATTCTCACAAATAATTTCAAAGCCATCACTTATTACATTATAGCTTTACTAAAAAGCTAATACAAGATATGTTTAACATAATTTTATAACTTAATTCTAAAATGCATCTAAGATGCTGTAATTGCAATGAATCAGTAAAGAAAAATATATTTGTATAAGTGTTTCCATGACAAGTTAATCTATGGTGACAAAATTTTTAATTGTGAAAAACATTTGAAGCAATTTTTCAAATATTTCATTTCAATCAACAAATGGAAAATACCTAAGCATATCTGCAAAAAGTTAACTTTAAAATGTTTTGTTGATATTAGACAATTAGAATATACTATTTTTTTTTTTTTTTTTGGTTACTGGATGAAGTGTTTGTTTACTTGAAGATTAAAGTGAACTTAAATATTTATAAAGTAGAGTAAATAATACGGAGTAGCAGTTCATAAACAGGGAAATAACAAGTAGGTCTTGAACAAGACGGTTATTTATTGTACTTCTGTGATTCTGGGCAACTCACCAACACTAAATCACAGCAATATGCAAATAAAGCAACTCCAAAGTCTAAGAGATATTTACAATGAAACTTAGTTCCTCTTGCATTTCATACTTTTCCCTCTTTAACTAACATTTGTAAAACCAGCCAGTTACTACTTAACAAAATTAGCTTCTGGAGATCAGAGAATTATTATTTTTTCTGAGTCCTGAGAAAAAGTTGCCAGAAACAACCACATATTTTTGTAGTAGAAATGTTTCTAATGTATTTTACTGTGAGGTCCAATCACTTTGGTTGAATGCTTCAAAACTGATCAAATAAAAGTGCCATAGCTCTTTATACCTTGATGACACAGCCCAGTGATCTCAACAGCAGTCACCTGCACTTATACTGAATCATGCTGGTTCAGTATGATTTGCTCCCAGGCAGCAAAGGTGGGGTCTTGAGAGACTGAGCCATAAGCAAGTCTTAATGCTACTCATCAGGTAAACAAAGCACATTCAGAACTTTTACCCATGAGACAATTATCTTCTTTTCCCTTTTCATTTCATAAATGAGCATATTTTCCCTTTTTAAGGTATCAAATGTTAAGTGTCTGTCTGTTGTAACAGATAGTTTGGTCAGAGATAGTTGAGAAGGGTTGTGATTTTTAAAAAAATCCTTGACTTAGCCCAAAGAACCCATTCCACAACCCTTGGCTATCTAGGGTGAAGTATTTTTTTTCCAGAGGCTTCTACCTTACCCAACTACAATGCCAAACTAAAAGCAAATACTAATACTTGAAGGAGCTAATTTTATTTTCAGGAATGAACAGCTGTCCTCCTTCAATATTATTTCTTATAAGTCTTCAAAAAGGTGCCTGGCATTGTGTTAAGAACGGTAGCTCCAAGTAAGATATAATACTAATCTTTAATCACTCAACCTTGGGGAAACAGAGGAAGCAGAATGTATAAAGGCCAGTTTTATAAAACAGAATGATAACTCAGGAAATAAGAAGTCTGTGACTAAATCACAGGGCAGATATAGGGGAACGGCCCAAAGATGAGGCTAGGAAGAGAGAGAGCGTTCATAGTGTGGCCAATACTTATTAAGGACAAACTAGATGCCCAAAGTGCAAAAGGGTTCCCCTTTCTCCATATCCTTGCCAACATTTGCTATTTCTTGTCCTTCTTGATAACAGCTTGGTGTAGCTACTATGGAACACAGTATGGAGGTTTCTCAAAGAATTAAAAGTAGAGCTACCAAACGGTCAAGCAATTCTACTACTAGGTATCTATCTGAAGAAAATGAAAACACTAACTCAAAAAGATATATGCACCCTATATTCATTGTAGCATTATTTACAATAGCCAAGATGTGGAAACAACCTAGCTGTCTACCAGTGGATGAACAGATAAAGATGTGGAATCCATGCAATGGGACTCTAAGTCACAAAAAAGTATGAAATCTTGCCATGTGGGACTACATGGGTGGACTTTGTGGGTATAATGCTAAGTAAATCAGAAAGACAAATGCTACATGATTTCACTTATAAGTGGAATCTAAAAAACAAAAGAAACAAACAATAAATAAAAACAGAAAACTCAGACAAAATAAAACAAAACTCATAGATACAGAGAACAGACTGGTGGTTGCCAGAAGAGAGGATGAGGGGGGGAGTGAAATGGATGAAGAGGATTAAGAGGTACACAGTCTTAGCTATAAAATAAATGTCGTGGGGATTTTAAGTACAGCATAGAGAACAGAGTCAATAATATTTTATTAACTTTGTACAGTGACAGACGGTATCTAGACTTATTGTAGTGATTATTTCACCACATACACAAATGTCAAATCACTATGTTATACACCTAAAACTAATGTAATATTGTGTGTCAACTATACCTCAATAAAAATCTAACTATATGCCAGCTGCTGTGGTAAATGCCACATATATTTTTTTCTCATTGAATTGTTGCAAAACAAGTCTATAAAAGCAGATTTATTTTGATCACCCGATCATAGATGAGGAGGCTGAGAAATAAAGAAGGTGTGTAAACTGATACCTGTGTTATCCAGTTAATAAGCAGAACTATGATTTGACTATGGCTCCAAGATTCCAGGTAGTTCAGATGATAAAGTGTCTGCCTACAATGTGGGAGACCTGGGTTCGATCCCTGGGTTGGGAAGATCCTCTGGAGAAGGAAATGGCAACCCACTCCAGTACTCTTGCCTGGAGAATCCCATGGACAGAGGAGCATGGTAGGCTCCTACAGTCCATGGGGTCGCAAAGAGTCGGAAACAACTGAGCAACCTCACTCACTCCAAGATTCCAAAGTCTATGCCTAAAATAAAGAGCCTTGTGTAGAAAAACAAGTTTTGCTTCTTTCTTGTGTCTGACTCTGCAATTCCATGGACTGCAGCCTGTCCTGCTCCTCTGTCCATGGAATTCTCCAGGCAAGAGTACTGGAGTGGGTTGACATTTCCTTCTCCAGGGGATCTTCCTGACCCAGGGATTGAACGCAGGTCTCCTGCATTGCAGGCAGATTCTTTACCAACTGAGCCACTAGGGAAGCCCTTGCAGATGAAAAGGTGTCACGGATGAGTCTCACAAAGATAAACAGCACAATGAGTTTGACTCCAGACAAAGGTGACTCCGACCCAAAGTTCTGCATGAACTTCAGGGGACAGACCATGGAGTAGGTAGGTATCTGGAGGGCCAAAGTGGTAATGGAGGCTGGAAATGATGGAGCTGTGAGTTTGGGCAGCAGAAATGAAAAGAAGCCATAGCTTTACTCAAACTCTGATTCAATTAGAGATATTTAAGTTTCTAAATAATGACTCTGAAATGAGAAATATGCTCTTGATAACCTCTAAGAATCATTAAATGCCCTGGTCTAAAAGAATGAAAAGTGATAAGGATTCCTATTATGGCACTATTCCTGCTGAGAGTTTTTCTTTTCTCCTATTACTTTCTTCCTCTTCTGTCTTTTATTCTGGGCAATTCTGAAGCAAAACTGTCACACATGTGAGTCTCAGCAAGCAAGGCTGACCAGCACTGAAGTATAACATCTCCGCTACAATCAGCTCTTGGCACGGCTGTGCTTATGTTTCACTTTGTGAATTTTCAGACACGTCCAAGAATACAGTTGTGCCTCCTTTGCTTATTAAATTTATGTTTAATTTTTAAAGCGGATTTTTTAATCCAACAGAGGATTTTACTAGATAAGAGTAACCTTCAAATAACAAACTTGTCGTCATTACAATCTTCCCCTTGAGTGTTATGAAAGAAATGAGGCTGATCCACAAACATCAGCGTGTCTTCCACCTCCCCAAATCAAAAGGGCCCCAACCCACTCACATCAGGGCACTGTCCTACCATTCGTGTCCTCCACCTTGACCTCTGAAGCCCTGTAACACTCTGAAGAATGCTACCTGATAGAACATAAACACGATACACACATTACTCCATTGTAGTCTGTTGATATTTCTTTAGTTCTGAACAGGCAGCATGATTAACTGTGGAGTGATTTTTAAAGATATTCTATGTATTTATTTCTTTAGTTGCTGTGGGGCTTAGCTGCAGCACGCAGGAGCTTTTGTTGCAGTGCACAGACCCCTCTAGTTGGGGCACCTGGGCTCCCAAGATGTGGGCTCAACAGCAGTGGTCTGTGGGCTCAGGTGCTCCACAGCATGTAGGGTCTTAGCTTCCCAACCAAGGATCCAACTCCCATCCCCTGCATTGCAAGGCAGATTCTTACCCACTGGACCACCAGGTAAGTCCCAGCAGTGATTTGAATGGAGGGGAAAACATGCTCTGGCATTTGGAGAATCATATCTGAGCTGTCCATGATTCCTAGAGATTTACATCACTTTGAAGATATTTTAAACTTTAAGTAACTGACCTGAAGAACTGTTAGTTGAGAGATTTGTTATGTGCACTCCCAGATTGACGCCTGGCATCACAAAGACCTGAACCGGACATGGGAATCTGTTATTGCTGGTCACCTTTTCCTCCTGTGTAAGAACCTCCTGTCTCCTAGCCGGCCATTTCCTCTTTCCCCTCTTAGTAAGGCACTCAACTCATATTAATCAGAGTTTCTCATCCTTTGGGATGCAAACTTATCCAAGGGTATGCACATGGAGAGAATGGCCAAATATAACCTTTCTGAAGAAATTATAAACATCAGGGGGAAGAGAATCATAATCTTTTCTCTGTAAATGTGAACTATGAGGCCTGGAACTAAGGACCATCTCTGTTGCCACCTGTTACTCAAAAATGGATGTCAAAGTAAGAAGTGAGCAAAGGTGAGAGAGATACACATGCATCCAGGATATTCGTGCTATTGGGTGAAGCCCTGGCTGTACCATGCTTGAATCACGACCACAACCTTTACCCTTCACATTCCTTTCTCAGTTAAGCTAATTTGATTTGAATTTCTGCCACTTGCAGCTGAGAGTCTGATTACCAGTACAAGAAGAGCAGTAAATTAACTTCCTCTTTGAAAACACAAAATAATAGAATATTGGTTAAAAATAATTATATTATATAATGAAATAAACTCATTATCAGTAGATTAACTTGAATCATGAACTGATACTTATCATTCCTTTGACACTGAGTAACCAACTTTGGAGAATCTTAAGAGACAAAACCAAAAGGATCCTTTTTTTGAAGAATCATTTATGATGAAAGCTAACAGGAAAAAGCTAGTAGATCTCAACATTTGAAACAATGTAGAGAGCTGCATTTAGCAAGGCACATTTTCAATTGAGCACAATGGAAAATATGAGTGAATATAACATTTCATGAATTATGCATTATATCAGAACATCATTTGGTAAGCCTTCTGACCTCTGCTATTTCTGTTCTGGTGTCTGTTGTAGTCCCAATTAATCAGAAAAGAAATTAGCATGGTAGATAATAGATAATGGTAGAATTAAAGACAGGAAGTTGAAAACCCCTATAGTACTTTAACATTTAAAAGCATGAAATTAGTTTTGAAATTAAAATGAAATCAAAGAGTAGGAGCAAGAAGTAACCTCTTTCTAGTTCAAGCTATAATTTTAAGAGGACATAAAATTGCTCTCTATATTTTTATTCTCTATAATGTAGTTCAATGTGAATGAACTAAATATATGATAAAAACAGAAGAGTGAGTCGATCAATGTAGGCCCTGCACTAAAACTGAATATATAGCACATTAAAAAATAATCTGGTGATTAGATATAAAAGAAAACTTTTATAAAGGACACTTTCTTTTTGAAATTATTACCATAGGCAAATAATATTTTCATCATAAATGGAAATTTTTATTATGTTTGTTTATTCTCTATCCCCTCTCTCACAAAAATGCACAGGGATATATTTTTGTCCAAGCACTTAGAGAAGTATTAAAAGTATTTAATAGACATTTGTTTAATGAATAACTGAAAACTTGACTATGACAATGTTGAATGAAAATAAACACCATATACAGCCCTCTAGTTTGTAACATAACTTATAATTACCAAAATGTACTTTAATTAGTAAAACTGATGATTGCACATAAAAGGAAAACTATACATAAATTGAGCCCAAAGAAAACACCTAGGCCCAGAGGATACTGGTTTGAAAACAAATAAGTCCCTTATTCATCAGTATGTAATCTCTTTTTTTCTTACAAATGAGACCCAACAAGTCAGATGAGGAAAAAGAAGGGAGATAGAAAAGAGAGGTGGGGAGGGAGGAGATGGGGAGGAAAAAGGGTAATTTCTGTGAAATAATGGCATAGACAGTGACTCCAAGACTCATGTTTTCAGTAATATGGTGGAGTCAGCTAATGCAACTTCCCCTATTTTTGCTACAGACAGACAGAAGTGAGAGATAAAATTTAACAGCAAATTATCTGAGCTTGGAAGAAACAAGGAAAATTCCCAGGTGCTAAAAATGAAGATAAAACAGTGAAAACCAGTAACCCATGAACCCTAAGTGGGGAGCTGGCTTACAGCATAGACGGTGGAAACTTAGTGAATGTGCGTCGATAATGGGATCAAGGATGTGGCAAGAAGCTGGAATGGAGGTCGGCCCTCTTATTTATATTTTTTTGAACTTAATTTTTTTAATTGGAGTATAATTGCTTCACAGTGACGTGTTAGTTTCTGCAGCAGACAGCTCCCTAGGCTACACAGCAGTTTCTCACTAGCTGCCTATTCTACACAGGGTAGTGAAGCGACTCAGCAGCAGCAGCAGCAGCAGCGTTTATCAATAGAGACCTTTTAAAGTTAGCATTCTTGACAGGCTAACAGCTCAGTAGAAGGAACACTAACAGAGCTCTCTCCATCAGTTCATGGAAGCAACAAGAGCATTGTTTCGTCCAAGACTGTACACTGGATAGAGGAGAGAAGAAGGGTTGATATAAACGGAAATGATCTCTCTGATGAGAAACAGAAACCCCAGGTTGTCCACTTGAGGGTGTAGAAACCAGATTATATTGACTGCAGAGTTCAGGAGGCCTGAAGTTGAGGAAAAGAGAAGTGGTGTTAGAAGATGATAGAAAATGTCTTTTTAAATATCCAGGTTTCTGATTTTTTCCAAATAAAACAGTCAAGTTTGCTCAGAAATAGCTCAGAAATAAAGATCTGATCTCAAAAGAGAAGAACACAGATGTATATAAATGAGTTATAAGAAAAACCCTCGAAATAATAACGATCCTCTTGGAAAAGATTAAAGTGGAGAACAGGGAGGAAAATATTTGAAAAGATCCCTGGGCTTAAATTAAAATTTTCTAATCAGAAGCAAAAATCACCTGGTAACTTGACTATTGTTCTATCTTCACTGACAAGAGAAAGAACTTGCTTGTCTTTCCAGGGGTAGAATTTAGGTCAGAAAATATGAGCAACATTAAATGTATTTTTCTTACCCTTTTTCCTATCTTATTGGGATTATACTGCAGGCGATGCTTTTTAATATCCAAGTAAACATGGTAAAATTTATCTAACCAGAGTATCCTAATATTCATCTTATCCAACAGTTTAGGCCAACCTGATACAATACCATTCTGATTTTTCAGGTACTAGAAATCATTTTAACAAATAAGTAGTACATTTTCAAAACTGCTTAAGGACTTGGAACATAATTTCATTGCTTAACAGAATTATTAGAATTAATAATAATTAATATAATTATTCTATTGATTAATAAAATTCTTCACTTGTAATCACAGATTTAAAACTTCAAAGACTCTCTTTGATCAGGTAAAGCAGACAGACCAGAAAGTTGTGTGCCCGTGATCAACCACACAAATCTTGAGAGACCAAGATGGAACCTACAATCATAAGTAATTAAAACAGAGTAAAAAGGAGTAATCTGAAAGTACAGTTTGCTTCGTGAATACAACATTAAAACATTAAAAAAGGAACGGAATCATTACACTTAATTCCATCTGTTTTGCTTATGTATTTGTTAGTTAGTTGTTCAATCGTGTCTGACTCTTTAGGATCCCATGGACTGGAGCCTGGGAGGCTCCTCTGTCTATAGGATTTCCCAGGCAAGAATACTGGAGTGGGCAGCCATTCCCTTCTCCAGGGGATCTTCCCGACCCAGGGATAGAACCCAGGTCTCCCGCAATGCAGGGAGATTCTCTACCGCCTGAACCACCAGGAAGTATGCATCGTGTATTTCACTTTTTTATTTTGTTATTGTTTTTGATTGACTTAATTGTTCATAACCAGGAATATAAAAACTTCTGAATCTTGCTTATTTCATAAGCAGCAAATAGGAATTGTGATAGATGACATCAATACAATTCATTCTTCTATAGAAACGCTTTCACCTTTAAAGAAAATTCATATTTAAATATATTTTAAGGTTTTCTCTGTATGGGCATCTTTCTAAAACATTCAGCTCCAAATGAAAAACATAAATCAGGAAAAAGAAATGTGGTAAATTTCAGAGTGATTCAAGAGCTGATGTGTATTAACAGAAATAGTGATATTGGATAACATTCCCTGAACATGAATGAGAGTAACCAGCACATACACAGCCGGGGCTGTCCTGTATTAGCTCATAGAATCTTCACAGCAACCCTGTCATAGATGCTATTATCATATCCACTGTACCGCTGAGGAAACTGAAAAATAGAGAAGTTTAGAATTTGGTAAAGATAAATGCCAAAGTTGGAGGTCACAACCAGGGAATCTGTTTTCAGCCTTAGGACTCTTAACCACTGCAACATCATGCTATATCGTCTCCTATAGGTAGTAGGTCCTCTGCAGGAAAAATGTGCAAATAAAGAAAAACACATACAGATTCATTCTGCAGGGAAATATTAATGAAGCAAAGATATTAGTGTTTGTTTACATCATTAGCAGAATACATTACACGAAAATTCATTAACAGCTAAACAACATTAAGAAAATATATTATTCTCCTGAGGGAAAATTTCTATGAACTAAAAAAGTTTAAAAATTCTCTCCCAAGTCTAATTCCTCTTTTATTACATTTATTCTTTTCCTAAAAGGTCTGTTATCCACTTCGGGATGATAAATGCATTTTTTTTTATAGTTCAGGAGGCCGCAGAAGGAATTATAGAAAACCTACCAGATTTGAAAGTTAAAGGATGTGGATTACATTTCTTTTATCTTACATTGTGTGAGTTTTATTCAAACACAATACACACCATCTCATGGCTTCTTTTGTACTGTATCAGCAGAGATAAGCCAAGAGAGTCCTTATGGCTCCCAAGGCCTAAAATATTTACCATCTGGCCCTCTACAGAAAAAGTTCACGCATTAATGAGATAATCCACAGGTAAAACACTTAAAGAGAGTTCCTCCCATGCTGATCATCACTCAGGACAGGTGAGCTCAGCATGGGGGACAGAGGGTGGCTGATGTCAACAGAGAGCACCAGGTGCTCTGAAAACAGAAAGGAAACTTCCCTGTACCCAAGGACAAACTCAGGACATGGCATACAAGGGTTTCTAAAGCTTTTTTTCCTCTTTGTTGGTATAAAACCTTCTTTTCAAATAAAACATGACACTGAAATTCAATACACAAAATGAATAAAAGCAGTGCCATTCTCGCTGGGAATGGGGACGGTTGAGCTAGAATTCAGGCACCCTGGCTCCCAGCCTTTGGTCCTTTCCTGTGTCACATGCTGTTCTTTCATATAAAAGGCTTTGTTACTGTTCGATTTTTATTTGCATAATGAAGATAAATAACGTTACATAAAGAGGTGCTTTAACAAATTTGCTTTCCAAGTAATAATCTAGGGTTTCTCTACAAAAGGTTAATCTCAATTTTTTTTCAACATCAAACCCAAGAGATATTTGGTAGCTCTGAATGAGAGTTGATTATTTTACAATTGTAGCATTAAATCATCATGTTAGAAAATAACCCCTTGTTAGGGGTGCTGAAGGCAACTTTGAATGTCATTTCAAATGAACTCTGGGGTAGAATTTGGGATCTGTGCCTCTGGTTTGTGGGGAAAGCCTGTGTGAGGCTGCACTCTGATTTCCTCTTCTACCTCATCACTCTTACTTCCCACTGCTCATCAAACATCTTTTCAAAACAATCTTAACATCATTTATAAGTTGGAAAAAGGCTCTGCATTGTATTGAATAATATCCAGGGTTTGCTTGGTCATCTAAATTAAATTCACCCATTCCCATTCACTTTAGTTCACTGATTTCTAAAATGTCCTTGTTCACTTTTGCCATCTCCTGCTTGACCACATCCAGTTTACCTTGATTCACGGACCTAACATTCCAGGTTCCTATGCAATACTGTTCTTTACAGCATTGGACTTTACTTTCACCACCAAGCACATTCACAACTTTGGGCCAAAAGAAGGCTGAGCACTTGAAGAACTGATGCTTTCAAACTGGTACTGGAAAAGACTCTTGAGAATCCCTTGGACAGCAAGGAAATCAAACCAGTCAATCCTAAAGGAAATTAACCCTGAATATTCACTGGAAGGGCTGAAGCTAAAGCTCCAATATTTTGGCTACCTGATGTGAAGAGCCGACTCATTGAAAAAGACCCTGATGCTGGGAAATATTGAGGGCAAGAGAAGGGGGCGACAGAGGATGAGATGGTTGGATGGCATCACCGACTCAGTGGACATGAATCTGGGCAAACTCTAGAAGGACAGGGAAGCCTGGTGTGCTGCAGTTCATGGGGTCGCAGAGTCAGAACAACTTAGCAACAACAGGTTCGCTCAGTCCATCAGTGCCCTTCTGAGCACCCCATCCCCAACCTCAACATCCACCCCCAGCTTCTGTTTCTCACCTGCTCCCCCTGCTACCTACCCCACTGCCACCCACAGGCCCACTATCAGAGAACCCTCCTCACCGTAAACACTTCTTTCATTAACTGAGGGAGAAAAAAAATATGCTAAAAAAAAAAACCTATCAGATGTATTAAATTTTTTTCTTTGACACATGAATAATCAACTGAAAACACTAATATGGGAAAAAATGTATGTAATCTCACTGGTCTTTCTCCCAACAAACAAAATTTTTACAAGCTGTTTTTGTAAACTGTGATTTCAAAGGCCGTTCTACCTAAAAATTACTGTTTTCCACATATAATTTGAAGAGGTAAAACGAATCCTAGATTTGAAGGAATTTCATTCTTGTCACATGAAGTATTATACTATAGACTTGTGTTACTAAGTCTTATACATTATTAATCAACATTTCCATCTGTCAAAGCTGTAAGCAAAATAATAACTGTTGTCAAGAATGACAGGGGAGAAGAAAAAAAAACAAAAGAGAGAGAGAGAAAGAAAGAATAACAGTTACAAACAGAGTGATTTCATACTCATCACCAAGAAAGTACTTGTGGAAAGAAGGAGACGCTCTGTAGATTTTTAACTGATAAAATATTATCTATTTTGCCCCGAATTCCAAATGAAAGGATCAAGAGGGATTTGAGCACAGTCTCAGAGAGGATTTTAAGCGAAGTATGATATGACTGGGTCATCACATGTCAATAATAGTTACTATTGCTTGGAGCCCTACAGCTTGAGAGACAATCTTCTGACAAACAGGAACAGATTTACAGAGTGAAGCTTCACTCAGCTTCTCAGTCTTACTCCAGATCCCAAGAAGGTACCTCTCAAATTGCCTCAAACTTGGGGGAAAAAAAAAAAAAGAACCATAACGACCTTGCAGAGGAACTCCCTGCAAAACTTCAACAACTGGGATGTGAAATCTGCAGATAATCAAGTATTCTTCATCAAAAGCTCCACTGATTTTTAAATTGGGCTAACAAGCCCATCCACAGAAGTGCCCAGAGTATAAGATAAAGGATTTGCCTTGATTCTTCGTGCCCGAGGCTACCAAGGAGCCCATTTATCTTTAGGGAGTTATCCTCTCAAATATTCCCCCAGCATATTGCCTAAGGGGAAATGGCTGCAGCTGCTTCTTAATGCATTTTCTTTTTTTTTTTGGTTAGGAAGATAAGTTTGCTCATTGAAAGGTAAATGGAAGAAGAAAAGGCTTCTGCAAACTGTCATATTTCACAAGCAAAAGGCCTTTTAAAATTCCCTGGAAGTTTGATTTTCTCTTTCAGGCCAAAAGAACTGTAATTGCCCAACTGTGGGATGGGTGAGATAGGCCTTGCTTCTACAGTCCAGACCTAGACAAAAAGCTTAATTCTCTGAAAAGCTACTTCTCTCCTATTAAATCGCTTTCCTCCTGGATATAACATTGGCCAATCACCTGTCTGAAAATGTGCTGCGTTTAGTGGAACGTGGTTTTCTTTAGTCGAAAGAAAGTCACTTTTCAGCTTGTCCTTCTGATTCCCTGGCGAAGGAGAACTTAGCCTTCTTCTTTATCTTTTTCTCTGGCTCCACTTCAATTCCATCAGCTATACAGAAGGCTTCTAGATAATAATAACCCTGAATTACTTCTGCTGGAAGATCTTATGGAAAAAGAGCCTGTGAAGTGGTAGGTTTCAAGAATATTTTATGACATTTTAGCCGCTGCTGGTGTTGTTCAGTCTCAAAGTCGTTTCTGACTCTTTGCAACCCCATGGACTGCAGCACACTAGGGTTCTCTGTCCTTCACTATCCCCCAGAGTTTACTCAGATTCATGTCCACTGAGTCAGTGATGCTATCTAACCATCTCATCCTTTGCTGCCCTCATCTCCTTTTTTTTTTCTATTTCTATTTTAGCTAGTTACATTAATTTCAGAAGGAATCTTTAGGGAGCCCACAGCTTGGGGCTTTAAGTATGGAAAAACGTGGGAGCAATGTAAATTACCTTGGGAATACACAGGCTATTAGAAATATCAACTATTCAAAGAATCTATCGCCTTAAACATTAAAGACATTCATATAGAACGGAAAGACATTTATGGATATTTCCTCATTTATTAAATGGCTGTTGACATCTGTAAATGAAACTATGGTTCAATTCATGTTTTTATCTCTTTCACCATGCCAGGCTCTAGTGGATGAAAAGATATAGAAGTACCTGCTCTCTATAAGATTAAGAAACTAGCAGAAAAGCAAGCATCCTATGATTACAGTGTGATGTATGCCATCCTTGTGATATGAATAAAGAAAGTAAAGGAATGCAGAGGGGGAGGAAGTAATCTGGCCAGGAGACAGAAGACAAGAAAGGATGCAAGAAGCTTTCACTTGAGGGGAAACTGGAGCTAAGCTTTGAGCATCATCAGAATTTGCTAGGCAGTAAAGCAATGAGGTGCCATTTCAGATACTGTGAATCTGTAGCATATTTGAGGAAAGGCAGAGAGCTCAGTGAGCCCAGGAAGCAGGGGGAAAGGGTAGGAGAAGCAGTTCACAAGCTAGATTTTTTAAGGTCTTGAAAACCATACCAAAAAATCCATCTTTCTCTGAGGCTCTGAGGAGCTGTCCATGGTTTCTGAGGAAAAGACCACTCACAAACAAAACAACTGGCCAGAAAGATTACCACTGAGACAAATAAGTACAGTAAACATTATAGAACAGAGTGTTTGAAAAATACATTTTCTTATACTTGGATTTTAATCAGTTCTCAGTTCTAGTGTGGGAACAGAGGAGAAATCCTAACCAGTTACTTCAGACTTTCCCTTTTGTGAGTGTGTTTACACTGATAACAAAGGAATATATTTTTAAAATTTATCAATTTTATTATCATAATTCTCAAGGTTAGATTTTTATTACAATACCTATCTGTATTAAGTATCCCATATATTTAGTATGGATAAAATTTATGTAAGAGAGATTGGAATTTAATAATGTATCACTATTACTTGTCAAGGTTGTTTGGACTAGATTAATTTTATCTTTTCACAGTTAATATTATTCTTTACACAGCAGGTTTCTTTTCTTTGTTAGTCTTCTCTTGGTGTCCTCTTTCATGGAGGATTAAAGTTTAGAATCTCAGTGGACAGAAAAATAAAGTTTTTTCTAAGTGTTAATTTTTAGAAAAACTATACAAACTCCCCAACTCACTTTTTTGTTGTTATTTGGAAAAAACTGAAAAAAAGTGGGGGTGAAAGGAGAGAGAGAGAGAAAGAATGAGAGTTCTACAGAAAAGATATTCTGAGGCATCCTGCTGTGTTAGTCACATCCGACAGCTGCTCCAAATAGAATGTCCGGAAGCACTGTGCTGTGCAGTGGGAGAGAAGCTCTCAGTTTGTTAACTGCCTTGCTCCAATGATGTCCTAGATAGAAAGTCATCTGGGGGCATAAGCTATAGGAAATATACATTATGGTTATACTTTATGCAAAATGCTTTAATATGATAAATATTTAAAATCAGATCTTAAGCTTAGAATGTTGATACGCACAAAGCCTTTGACTGCGTGGATCATAACAACCTGTGGAAAACTATTAAATAGATGGGAATATCAAACCACCTTACCTGTCTCCTGAGAAACCTATATGCAGGTCAAGAAGCAACAGTTAGAATCTCACATGGAACAACTGACTGGTTCAAAAATGGAAAAGGAGTATAACAAGGTTACACATTGTCACCCTGTTTATTTAACTTATATGCAGAGTATATCATGCAAAATGCTGGGCTGGATGAAGCACAAGCTGGAATCAAGATTGCCAGGAGAAATATCAACAACCTCAGATATGCAGATGACAGCATCCTTATGGCAAAAAGCAAAGAGGAACTAAAGAGGCTCTTGATGAAGGTGAAAGAAGAGAGTAAAAAAAGCTGGCTTAAAACTCAACATTCAAAAAATGAAGATCATGGCATCCAATCCCATCACTTCATGGCAAATAGAGGGGTAAAAAGTAGAAACAGTGACAGATTTTATTTCTTGGGCTCCAAAATCACTGAAGATGGTAATTTCACTGCTTGCTCCTCAGAAGAAAAGATATGACAAACTTAGACAGTGTATTAAAAAGCAAAGATATCACTTTATCAACAAAGGTCCTTTAGTAAAAACTATGGTTTTTCTGGTAGTCATGTATAGATGTGAGAGTTAGACCATAAAGAAAGCTGAGCATCAAAGAATTGATGCTTTCAAATTGTGGTGCTGGAAGACTCTTGAGAGTCCCTTGGACTGCAAGGGGATCAAACCAGTCAATCCTAAAGGACATCAATCCTGAATATTCATTGGAAGGACTGAAGCTGAAGCTTAATGGAAAAGACCCTGATGCTGAGAAAGGTTGAAGGCAAAAGGAGAAGGGGCTTGAGAGAGGATGAGACGGTTAAGAACACCGACTCAAAGGAAGCACAGTATGCTGCAGTCCATCAGGTTGCACAGAGTCGGACATGATTTAGCAACTGAACAACAATATTGTGTATGTGTGTGTGTGTGTGTGTGTGTGTGGAGAGAGATAGATAGATATTATATAGATACATGAGCTTCCCTGCTGGCTCAGTGGTAAACAATCCATCTGCAAATGCAGGAGAAGCAAGAGACCCAGGTTGCAGGTTCCATGCCTGGATTGAGAAGATCCCCTGGTAGGAAATGACAACCCATCTCAGTATTCTTGCCTGGAAAATCCACAGATGGAGGAGCCTGGCAGGCTACAGTTCATGGGTCCATAAAGATTTGGACACGACTGAGTGACTGAACAGATATATATGTATGTGTGTGATATATATACATTTATAAAACCTTTCATATAAAAATACTAAAATACTATATTGCAAAGTTGGTTATCAAATTGCAGTGAACATTTGTAATTATCTTTTCAAGGATAAAACAAATATATCAAGCCACTAGCTTTTCCTAGCCTAATGTTTTACTTAAATTTTGAAGGGAGAAGTTCAATGCTGAATCTTTACAGAGATCCAAATAAAATAAAGAAACAAGGATGTGATTTACCTTGTAGGTTCATTTATCTTTCTTTAAAAAAAAAATTCACTGTAAGTAAATGGTTATAACCCTCAATGACCAAGAGCGGTAGGGAGATGGCAGACAAATGTAAAATGTAATGAGGCAGGGTTGCCAGAAAGCTCTACCTGTCTTCAGCCTAGAGTCTTTTCAATAAAGAGTGATTGTAGCCTTCAAGGCAGAAGGTACATCATTACTCTTTAGATATTCCATTCCAGGAGGCTAAACTCCTCCCTAGAGATTTGCCTTTGTTTGTGCACATGTGACACAGAGAAAAAGAAGCTTTCAGTCATGTATTTTATAAATTTACCCTTACATAACCAAACAACCAATAAGTTTATATTAGAACATAATTATCCAAAAAAGACACCCATGTTTCTCCAATGGTCAGATTTTCCTTTACACCCTGTTACCAATGCTGAGTTACTTCAATGATACAAAGGTACTTTAGATTTACTACAGTTTTTGATTTGACAAAAATTACTATCAAGTCGCACAAACCTTTCAAGACCATCTGCCTCTCCAAATGGTCCATCCTACCGATTATCCATTTCCAAAGGCCTTTGAGAAATACATTGCATGATTCTTTCCTAGTTCACACCCAAGTTTAAAAATAGCACACATAGCAAAAATAAAAGGTTTTTCTAATCTACACTACATTTTTGTTTCCAGTTTGGCTCATTTGAAATTATCTTTTGTGGAACTGAGAGCTAATGTTAAATATAAGTAGAGATGACTTTCTCTGACCAACGGAATCACAAGTTCTCTCTCTACCCACTGCTACATGGGCTTTCTGAGTTTTGGTTTCTTTTTAATGAAATGGAGAAAACAATGGTGCTGCTGCTGCTAAGTCGTGTCCGACTCTGTGCGACACCGAGCAATTACAGTTACTTTTCTTTGTTATCTTACCCATTATGTTTTCTGTGGTATTTCTTTGATTCTAAGGTGCCATTGATTCTAAGGCTCACTAGTGAATTAATAATAGCTTTTCTGAACATCTTTTCCAAAATGTTAATGAGTAAAAGCATGAGTCTTAGAATCAAGACCAAGGGATTTTCAAAAGTAATTTTCAACCACGCTACAGTGATTTTCAACTATAAATTAGTATGTCAAGAGGATGCCATCCAGCTGTAGAAAGTTTCAAGTATTTTATCTTGTCTTTAAATAAATACATCAAATAAGTTAATGTCATTAACAAATATTACCGGGGTAGGGAAAAGGGGAAGAAAACATCACTTTTTTTAGTGGCTATTTGTGTTGTCTATGTACTTTATGTAAGTCCTTTCATTTAACACTTGCAATAATCCTATGAAATACATGCTATTTTCCCCATTTTTACATTGAAGGGAACTCAGGCACCAAAGAGGTTAAACAACAACAAAAACAAAAGCTTGACCAAGACAGAAGACCTAGTCCATGCAGAATGGAAAATCAAAAGTCTAAGACACTTTCTATTACAACACCTCACCAAAAAATGCCAACTTGACAATTTTACAAAAACCGAAAACTCTACTAAAATATACTTTCATAGGCTTAAGACAGTTTGCTTAGAAATATATCCTTCGTATCATTTGAATCTAATTCTTCAGGGATATTTACTTTTCTTACCTTAAAACCAATGTTATCCCCTGGAGACAATTCTTGAGTGACTATATTGTAACATCCTAATGAAATCATCTTTTCTAAAATTCAGTTAAGATTCCATTATTTTCACATATATCAGGATACTCTTTCTTTAATGAGACTAAACAACTGATTCAGTTCAGTTCAGTTCAGTCGCTTAGTCGTTTCTGACTCTTTGCGACCCCAAGAATTACAGCACACCAGGCCTCCCGGTCCATCACCAACTCCCTCAGTTCACTCAAACTCATGTCTGATTACTCATGTTCTATCCATGCCTGTATTTGCCAGAGGTAGTTAGGAGTTTGTGTGAAGCCTGGCTGGGCTAGTTTTGAGCTGTGGGACTTTGGACCACTTACTGAGCCTCTTTAAGCCACAGATGTCATCATCATTTAAGAGTCCATGTTCATAAAGCTTGAGCCCACGTAGCACAGAGTAAGCTCAGCTGATTCATTCCATTAATATTTTAAATGTTACTGAAGTTTACAGCCTATGTCAGGGAATTCAAAATCTCAATGCATTTAACTTGAGCTTAGGCAGCCAGCATAGTGTGCACACTGTCTTATATATAAAAGTAATTAAACCTAATTTTAGACTCAGGCATGTCATATTCAGTTCCATCACTAATTAACAATCAAACATTGCCTTCCCTTTAGAATTCTAAAAGCACTGGTGCTAATTCCATGGTGGTCCCTAATACCCACCTTTTCAGAGGTCATACCTTAATCAAAACATCAAGAACCAAGGTGAACTTGTTTGTAATCAATGAAAAAATTTATTCCATAGATTCTGACCTCATGACATACTCCTAGAGAGAAAAGGCTCTCTGCACTTTTGAATTCCTACTGCAGAAAATATTCCCTTTTGGTCATGTGTGATGATCAAGTGCTCTGTGACCACCTCTAATAAGGAAGCCTGTTTAACGCTACAATTTTATACTTTCTTGAATTTGTATGATCACAGAATTTTTTTCTCTCCATATAACATCTATTAAACCAAGTTCTATGGAAAGACAGTCTGGGATTCAAAAGATCTCAATGGAAAGTACCAAAAAAAAAAAAAAATCCACTCCTCTTTAACCTTTTTGTTAAAGCAATGGCATTGTGGATTTCCTCTTCAATTTTTAGGAAAATTCTACTACAGAGGCTTGGAGTTAATGTTAAAAGTTCAACTAATTTAGTATTGACCACTCCAGGATGAGAACAGCATAGGACATTAAGTCTTATATGTCATATTAACTGTTTTAGTTCCATAAAAAGCTTTATGATTTAATTTGGCAATGGATTCCTACCACTGGAAAAAATATATATCTTTAAGCTTGATGTGATTGAAAAATTCATTTTGTCCTGACAAGAGGAAAATTCAAGCTACACTGAGCAAGAGATTCTTCCTCATCACAAAATAGCAATCTAGAAATTCGTAATGGTGCTTGCTAAGAAAAAAAAAGTTCATATTAAAACATGGTCTGAACTTTCTGGTCACCTATTTAGGAAAATCTCATTAAATTTAAAAACACCCAAATGAAAATCAAACAACCGTGGAAAACAATATGCTTTATTTGCATGCTTCTGAAATCTCCTGCAAGAAAGAATATGTTGTACCCTAACTATACTGGTTGCCAGAGGACTTAAAATTAATATGAAAACTTTCTTCAAAAGAAATATATGTACTTAGGGAATTTTTAAAGTTTCAAAAATGAAATTATAGCTCTGACAACACAAAGCTAGGTGAGAGTAAATTTTCACCAATATTGATGGCAGTCATGGTAAATAACAATTATTTTTAACAAGGGAGAGGCCAATCTACCATCATCTTGAAATGATATTTCATACAACATTATGACTATTCAGTATTAGTACAGAAACACAAATATATACTGAAGGAAAAAAATAAAGATCCTAGATACCCTCCTTAAATTTCACTGTGATTAACTGGTCTCTGATGTTCTTTATTATCACATTTTTCTAAGGACCATGTTTTTATTTTATTTTTGGAGTATAATTGCTTTACAGTGTTGTTTTAGTTTCTGCTGAACAACAAAGTGAATCAATCACCAGTTCAGTTCAGTGGCTCAGTTGTATCTGACTCTTTACAACCCCACGGACTGCAGCACACCAGGCTTCCCTGTCCATCACCAACTCCCGGAGCTTGCTCAAACTCATGCCCTTTGAGTTGGTGATGCCATCCAACCATCTCATCCTCTGTCATTTCCCCTGCTCCTCCTCCCTTCAATCTTTCCCAGCATCAGGGTCTTTTCCAATGAGTCAGTTCTTCACATCAGGTGGCCAAAGTATTGGAGCTTCAGCAACAGTCCTTCCAATGGCTATTCAGGACTGATTTCCTCTAGGATTGATTGTCTTGATCACCTTGCAGTCCAAGGAACTCTCAAGAGTCTTCTCCAGCACCACAATGCAAAAGCATCAATTCACTGGCACTCAGCTTTCTTTATAGTCCAACTCAACATCCATACATGACTACTGGAAAAACCATAGTTTTGACTAGACAGACCTTTTTTGGCAAAGTAATGTCTCTGCTTTTTAATATGCTGTCTAGATTTGTCATATCATTTCTTTCAAGGAGCAAGCATCTTTTAATTTCATGGCTGTAGTCACCATCTGCAGAGATTTTGGAGGCCAAGAAAATAAAGTCTGTCACTGTTTCCATTGTTTCCCCGTCTATTTGCCATGAAGTGATGGGACCGATGCCATGATCCTAGGTTTTTGAATGATCAGTTTTAAGCCAGCTTTTTCATTCTCCTCTTTCAATTTCATCAAGAAGCTCTTTATTTCCTCCTTGCTTTCTGCCATAAGGGTGGTGTCATCTGCATATCTGAGGTTATTTTTTTTTTTTCCATTCCATGGTGCTTAATAGAGAGGGCCTGGAAAAGGCAAGAGAGTAAGAGATCAAACACAATTCCTGGGACTTATGTTTGGCAACAGTAAAAAAAAAAAACAAAAAAAAAAACACAACTCAACAAATGGGTAAAACCTATCCAACTAGTTCATCCTGTTTCCACAGAGTAATCAGGGCAAAAGTGAGACTGTAACAGTTTAGAGAAGACACTTGAGGCTTCTCTTTGGAATCACCACTCTTGGGCTTCTGTTATTTATTTTCTTGGTCTCCCTGCACCCTCCCGCTTAGGTGCATGTGTGATCCTGTCTGTGGCACTCCTTCCTGTGGTCTGGGTTACATTAGATAATACCATTAATTTCTTTGATAGAGTCCAGAGCTGAACCAGTGTGGAAAATAATGAGCTTATTATGAATATGCAACAGTATCCTTTTTTTTTAAAATTGGGGTATAGTTGCTTTGCAATGTTGTATTGGTTTCTACTGTACAATGAAGTAAACCAGCCACAGGGAATATATCCCCTCTCTCTTGGACCTCACCCCCCCCATCCCCATCCCACCACCCCAGGTTATCACAGAGAACAGAGCTGAGCTCCCTGTGCTATGTACAGCTGCTTCCTTCTAGCTAGTCATGGTAAACGTCTAATGATCACTTTTAAAAATAATACGTCCAAACTAGTCTATGCACTTCAAAAGATTTGCTCTTTCAAACAGAAGGCTGTTTTGGTGTGATCTTACATCTGATTATCTGGCCTATATAATCACCATGAAACATACAGATCTACACACAATGTAGGCACCCTTTATTAACAACTGAAGGACTAATTTTAAGTCCAACCCATTGATTGAGTCCTGTGTTAGTTGACAGCCATATTCACATTATATAACAAATGGTATAGGTTGCTGGGTTAACCTAAGCTTTATTAAATGATTTTCAAGAAACAATTTTATTTTGATTCTTCACAGGTAATACCATAAAATTTAGTGCATCTTAGTGTACAATCTGAGTCATCAAGCTTGAAAGTGCTACAGACTGAACGTGTCCCCCTCAAAATCTCTGTGTTGAAACCTAGTTACTAATGTGATGATATATGGTGCAGGGGCCTTTGGAAGGTCATGAGGTCACGAGCTTAGGTCACGAGAACAGAACCCTCACAAATGGAACTGGTATTCTTTAAAAAAGACTACAGAGAGTTCTGTTGTCCCTTCTGTCGCTGAGGACTTGGCAAGAAGAGAGCTGTCTACGAACCAGAAAATGGTACCTCACCAGACACTGAGTCTGCTACTGCCTTCATCTTGGACTTCCCAGCTTCCAGAACTGTGAGAAATGCATTCCATTGTTTTGAAGACACCAGGCTTCCAAGGTGACACTAGTGGTAAAGAATCCACCTGCCTATGCAGGAGACATAAGAGATGTGGGTTTGATCCCTGGGTCAGGAAGATCCCCAGGTCAGGAAGATGCCCTGTAGAAGGGCATGGCAACCCTCTCCAGTATTCTTGCCTGGAGAATGCCATATACAGAGGAGCTTGGTGGGCTAGAGTCTACAGAGTTACAGAGTCAGACACGATTGAAAAGACTGACCACATGCACAGAAGGATGATGATAGAGAGCACGTTAACCAGAGAAAAAGCTTGGATAAATACCCAGCATGGCAGTCAACTTCCAGTATGCCTGGCCGTGATTTCCACTGAGCATCCTTCCCAACAAAGAACAGAGCAAGCTGACCTCTTTAACTCATAAGATGCTGAGGAAATGAAGCAGGGCAGCAGCTCAGGTGAAATCATAGATGATATTGTGGCTTCTGCCTGGCTTCTTTGCTTTCTTAGCTTGCTTGCTTTGACAGAAGCCAGGCATCACACTGTGAGGACACTCAAGCTGGAGAGGTCCAGATGAGAAAGAGCTAAGGCCTCCTACCAACCACTAGCACTGTGTGAATGAAACATCTTGGAAGCGACTCCAAGTGAAGTTTTCAGATGACTGTAACCTTGTCTGGCAAACTGACTCAAGCTTGTGACAAACCTAATCAAAGCATCAGCTCAGCTGCTTCTAAAGCCTTGACCCATAGAAACTGAGATGCTAAGGAGTTATTGTATCTCTAAGCTGTTCAATTGTGCAGTGATACATTGAATGATAATGGACAACTACTCACTTGTGGAATAGTTTAATGCACATCCCTGGTGGCTCAGATGGTAAAGAATCTGCCAGCAATACGGGAGTCCCAGGTTTGATCCCTGGGTTGGGAAGATCCTCTGGAGAAGGGAATGGCTACCCTCTCCAGTATTGTAGCCTGAAGAATTCCATGTACAGAGGAGTCTGGCAGGCTACAATCCATGGGGTTACAAAGTCAGACACAACTAAGTGACTAACACTTTCACTTTCACTGGATAGGTATACCCAACATCGCCAATCCATAGTGCTTTGTGGCAATTGACTTGTTATAACATATCTGTTCTATGAGTAAGGTATTTGCTCTAATGGTAGGCATTAAGTGAGTATAGACTTTGAAAGAAGTTAGGTATCTCTCTCAAATGTCAAGGCTTCATTGGGTGGTGAGTCAACAGTATCACACAAGTCTAAGTGACATGAAGGCAGGTATTCTATTTTATTTTCTACTGTATCCCCACTGCCCAGAATAGTGTCTGGATCATAAAAGGTACTTAGTAAATACTAAATGAATGAACATATACAGACTTCAGGGGTATCTCCCATGTAACTCTTATTAAGTGCAGACTATGTAAGTTATTTTATAGATACATAGATAGATATGTAGAGAGAGAATTCTTTAAAACTCAAATGTAGGTTCTAGAAAATTAATTTTGCTATTTATTTTTTTCTGAAAATGTTTTATTATAAGAATTTCAACTTAACATATACCTGTAAGTTACAGATAGACTTTTATGAGTATTTTTAATAAAGAACATGTCTAAATATTTAAATGAATATTGGAAAAGTACACTTATTCTAAATTTTTAGGTTAGTTCCAAAGGTCATTCATCATTTGTTTTCCAGCTAAATATACTAACCTTCTTGATAACAGACCCAAGAAACTTTAAGAAGAATATATTACAGAACAATTAGGGATTCCTTAAGTATATTCACATTTATCTAGCCAACAAAATAGTTTCATTTTCAAATAGGTTGAGAATAGATTTTATAACAGAAGTAGAAATTGCATCTGTTAATAATAGATTCAAGTAATCCTTTCTTGGACAAGACCATCTGGTAAATACTTTCTGTAGCCAGAATTGTAAAGCTTTTCAGGTCATAAACGGAAACCACATATAGACTGTATCAAACTTAGAAGTAAATATGTTCTTTTCTGTCAACAATTTACATATAATAAGGGTAATAACAAAGGTCTGTCTAGTCAAGGCTATGGTTTTTCCAGTGGTCATGTATGGATGTGAGAGTTGGACTATAAAGAAAGCTGAGCGCCCAAGAATTGATGCTTTTGAACTGTGTGGTGTTGGAGAAGACTCTTGAGAGTCCCTTGGACCACAAGGAGATCCAACCAGTCCATCCTAAAGGAGATCAGTCCTGAGTGTTCATTGGAAGGACTGATGTTGAAGCTGAGACTCCAATACTTTGGCTAACTGATGTGAAGAGCTGACTTATTTGAAAAGACCCTGATGCTGGGAAAGATTGAAGGCGGGAGGAGAAGGGGATGACAGAGGATGAGATGGTTAGATGGCATCACTGACTCAATGGGCATGAGTTTGGGTAAACTCCAGGGAGTTGGTGATGGACAGGGAGGCCTGGTATGCTGCGGTCCACGGGGTTACAAAGAGTCGGACACGACTGAGCAACTAAGTTGAAATGAATAAGTAGATAAATATTGAGTATTTTCCTGGCAATATACACATTTAGCTAGCTTTCAATTTTATTTTGTGTAGATCTTTTAGTGCCACATAGTTTTTCACATAGGAGAGAGTTTCTAAATACATTCTAGCATTAAAAGAGAGCTTTTGAGGCATTAATCAATAGAGGATTACATGAAAGCTTCTGGTTGTGTGGATATTCACTTGCAGCTTCCTTCTTTGGATTTTGATACAAATGGAAAGCAGTAAATAGAAAGGAGCTACTGATACAAAGGGCAGGGAAGAAATTCTGAACTCTTCTAGGTCTGAGCAGGTCAGCCTTGGATTATGGACTTATAGCAGATCCCACACATTGTCAGAAATCAGACTGACAACCATGGCCTTTATATCCTCAGAAATCTCATTTCAAGAATGTGTACACATTGACCTAGCATCTTCAGAGATTTCTACAGACCATGGGAAGAGATTTAGAAGTCAATACTTATATCATTTGTTAAATTCATGCCACTAACAATTCCAACTTCATTAATTTAAAATATATCCCTGGAATCAACCACCCCCCAGACCACTGTGCTACTTGTTGAGGACATACCCTTCCAAAGGACACACACGTCCTGCCCTTAGGAAGCTTACATTCTAGTAGGAGATATATATATATAGATTCAAAAGCTAGGGGAACAAATGGGATCAAAAAATCCCAGAGCAAGTGAGTATGATACCCAAGAAGTTTGTTGTGAGAAGAGTACTTGAAACTGAAGAAACAGCATGGATAAAAGCCCAGAATGAAACAGAGTAAGATACATTTGGAAACCAGAAGATTATAGGTGAAACCGCAAGATTATGAGTGAATCAGGAATGTAAGGAAGTAAGAAGGCTGACAAAAAATTAGGCTGGAGAGGGAGGTGGGTGCCAGCCCATGAAAAATAAAAAGATTTTTGAATGTTACCTCGAAGGCAAAATACTCTTTTTACATAAATTTAAATATAGGGTCAGTATCCCCTTGTCCCGCTGTGTAAATTACAAGTGTTTTTTCCTCTGTCAACCTTTGGGAGGTGTTGACAGTCCCAGTGGTTAACATAGTTGCCCTCCATCTTTGGATTCTTTTTACATCTCTTCCCTTTAGTTACTAACATTTTCCTTTTATTAATGCAAACTTGTTAATACCTACATTCTATTTGGAAAATATCCGTAAAACGTACATATAGTGAAATTGCAGAGATACTAAGTATAGCCGTACAATTGGATAAAGGTTATCAATTGTACACAGCCTTGTACTCAACACCCAATCAAGATATAAAATATCTCTATTATCCGCCAAAGTTCTCTTGCTTTCCCTTATAAGCAGTCAGTTTTCAACCTCCATAGGCAACCACTCTGCTGATGTGCTATCACCCAGATTAGCTTTGCCTATCCCAGCAAGTCATAGAAAAGGAATCATACAATATGCACTATTCTTCCACATAACATAAAAGTTGCAGAGACATCCATGTTTGAGTGTGCATCAGTACTTCATTTTCTCTATACTGTTTGCTAACTAGTATTCTATTGTATGAATTTGTTTATCCATTTTCTTGTTGGTGAACATTTGGAATTTTTCCAGTTTATAGCTATTGCAATTAGAGTTACTATATGAACATGTACAACTATTTCTGTATATTAAGCTTTCCATCTGTTGCGAATAAATATCTTGACCTAGCCATACGTATATGTTTAATGAGATAGTGATAATGGATTCCTACAGCTTTAAATCACAGTGTATTATGAGTAAGGATTTGCAAATCAGTTTTTTGTGAATATAAAATTATTGTCTTACTTGAAGACAAAATCTGGACACTTATGTCTAATATTACAATTTAGGAGTCATTATGAAAACCACTCCTTTGATGTTCCCAAAGAAGAAACATTTAGTACAAGGAAATTTTAAAAACTCAATTGAATAACAATATCAGTAACTCTTCAAAATCTACAGTATCAGATTCATACTGCATTTTAATGGGAAAAAAAGAGCTTTGAAGTTATGGGGCAAAATGTACAATGAAGGTAGCCTAAAAAGTAGGTGGGAAATAAAGCCATTTCACTTCCTAAAATCTAAGCCCTTTGGACAATACTTTACCCTCTCCTGAGGTACTTAAGAAGATTACCAAGAAGTCCTTTAGTTTTTGCTTTATATTACAAACTGCAGCTGTGGGTGAGAAATAGTAATTAAAAATCTCTCTATCCCAGTTATGTGTTAGTTGCCCAGTACCAACTCTTTGGGACCCCACAGATGGTAGCCTGCCAGGCTTCTCTGTCCCTGGAATTCTCAGGCAAGATTACTGGAGTGTGTGGCTATTCCCTTCTGCAGGGGATCCTCCTGACCCAGACATGGAACTCACATCTCCAGGTGGATTGCCCATTCAACCCTGCATTGGCAGGTGGTTTCTTTACCATCTGAGCCACTAGGGAAGCCTAGTTACGGGGTAGGAACAGAACAGAAGAAAAATCCAACTAACATAGTTAAACAAAAGGCAATGGAGTAAAAATACAGAACAGAAAATGAATCTGAGACACTGTTACCTACTATGAATTACATTGTGATCACTCTAGACAACTGACCCCAATTAACTGCTAGGAATAGATACTGGATTTACAGAAAGGAGGGGTGCACTGGCAGATAAAAAGAAAAACACAAGTAGCAACCATAGCAGAAAATAATGGATGGGTATTTGGAGAATGTCTGAAGATAAAAACATACCTTGAAAATTATTATCCACATAGCTAAAAAGATCATTAAATATTAATGATTTCTCAAGTAAATATAAATCTTTAAGATCATCTTTATTATAGTTGAAAAAGAACTATTAGCAGAACCATGAAAAAAATTACTTAAATCTCCTAAACAAATTTAAATTAATGTAATTGGAGTCATTTCTTTACTCAGAGCTATTAACACTTAAAAGTATATTTGCTAAATTGGACTCTCTGAATATTTGAAAGCATGTTCTTTCACACATGTTGAATCTTAAGCTGGGAATAAATATAAACTCTTTTGGCTATCTTTTTATAAATCATATTTTAGAGACTATGAAAAAATTTTCAGATAACACAAATTAGAGTAACAAAAAGGGGAATAAATAAAACACAGAACTATGAAAAATGATTAAAATACATTAATTGGTAGACTGCATGGGATAGGAAAGCACCATATTTTCAATTGTAATGAATATAATTTTTTCTATATAATACTTTTACCTTAGCCTAACTTATAATTTCTTCTCATTTAGAAGGCAAAAATACAAAATCTCTAAACCTAGTTTTTTCTTCTTTTCTGTATAAAATACTATATACTTAAAGTGCTATGTAGCTAAAGAGAGGTAATTCTGGTAGACATTGTTACATTTTTATCTCAGCCCCACATATGGAAAACCTATTTAAAGTAGGCACATGGGTTTCTATCTATATATTAGCTGAACTGCTAGCTACTGTGAATTACAATGTGATCATTACAGACAACTGACCCCAATTAACAGTTAAGGATGGACAGGGAGGCCTGGTGTGCTGTGATTCATGGGGTCGCAAAGAGTTGGACATGACTGAGCGACTGAACTGAGCTGAACTGAAAGTTGCCTTGAGTCAAAGTATGACCTGTTGAGAGACAATCCTCCAAATAACCATTTATATCTGAGTTGTCCAATATGGTAGCTACTAGCCACAAGTGGCTATGAAATACTTGGAAAGAGGTTAGTGCAATGCAGGGGCTGAATGATTTTCATTAATTGAGATGTGCTTTAAGTATAAACTACACACTAGATTTTGAAGATTTAGTATAAAATGCTAAATATCTCACTGACATTTTTTATATTCCTAATAAATTGAAATATTAATATTTGTATACATTGGGATAAATTAAAGTATATAATTCAAAATAATCTCACCAGCTTCTTTTACTTTCTTAATGTTACTACTAGGAAATTTCAAATTACAAACATAACTCACATTAAAGTGAAAGTACAAGTCACTCAGTCGTGTCCGACTCTTTGCCATCCTATGGACTATACAGTCCATGGAACTCTCCAGGCCAGAAACTGGAGTGGGTAGCCTTTCCATTCTCCAGGGGATCTTCACAACCCAGGGATCAAACCCAGGTCTCCTGCACTGCAGGTGGATTGTTTTACCAGCTGAGCCACAAAGGAAGCCCAAGAATACCAGAGTAGGTAGCCTATCCCTTCTCCAGCGGGTCTCCTGCATTGCAGATGGATTCTTTACCAACTGACCTATCAGGGAAGCCCTCACATTATATTTCTATTAATAGCTCTGGTCTAGATTCTTTAAAAGAAAACAAACCAAAGTAGAGCATCTGGTTCTGACGGTTTTAAAAGCTATGGATTCATTTTACTTTCTTAAATTAAAATGCACCATGATTAAGCCCAACATTTTGGGGGACTAACAGATTGGTTCTTACAGTTCAATCAATAGGCATAGTTCTAGGCTTAGAATTTAGACAGCAGGAATTATCAGACTCAAAACACTTATCCAAGAAAATGTGTCTTCAAGCAAAAGACACAGAATATAAAATAGGATGAAAAAAAATCCAGTTGTCTGCCTTTTAAAATAAGTACATGAAATATTTAGGAATGTAGGTGATGACTAAAGATTTTGGGTTAGCAAAGAAGTTCAGTTACTATTCAGAGATTAGAAAGAGATTAAATCATAGCACAGCAACAAACTAGAGAGTATTTGATTTAAACAACTCAAATTTAATCAGGATTTCAGGCACTAGCAGAAAGGCTTGATTCAATCAATTTTTCTGTAAAAGTAATTAAAAATAATACATACAAATGGAGTCAGACAATTTTATTTAATGAAATAGATAAGGCATTTTATAGTAGTGATCTTTACTATTTAAAAAAAAAAAATCTTTCAGTAATTTGCACAGCTAAAAAAAGAGGTAAATAATACTATTTGAGCTGTTTTTACCAAAGTAAGTGAAATACATACTTGATAAACTACTAGTAGGTATTACAATTATGAAAAATGAGATACATACTCAAATATATTTACTTGACAGATACTGAAAGGGAAAACACACCAGTTTTAAAATATGTAGTTAAAATTTTAATAAAACAAGTTTATGCATTACACATTTTATTTCAATATATGTTAAGATATTACATTAAACAGATATTTGTGTTCTTGAGCATATGACCATAAATACTAAAAATGCCACAATGACTTTGAATTCTGTTTTTCAATCTATCTAGTAGGTTTACTTGAATGATTTAAGGGACTATTACACGCAAATTTACAAGTTTATGGCAAAGTAAGCATCCAGTAGAAGACTCCTGAGAGTCCCTTGGACTGCAAGGAGATCCAACCAGTCCATCCTAAAGAGATCAGTCCTGGGTGTTCTTTGGAAGGACTGATGCTGAAGCTGAAACTCCAGTACTTTGGCCACCTCATGCAAAGAGTTGACTCATTGGAAAAGACCCTGATGCTGAGAGGGATTGGGGGCAGGAGAAGGGGACGACAGAGGATGAGATGGCTGGATGGCATCACCGACTTGATGGACATGAGTTTGGGTGAACTCCGGGAGTTGGTGATGGAGGCCTGGCATGCTGTGATTCATGGGGTTGCAGAGAGTCAGACACGACTGAGCAACTGAACTGAACTGAAGCGTCCAATAATTTACTCCTTTGCTTATACATGTGAAATGTGTATAACACTAAATATAAAGGCAAATTCAGATAAATCAATATAGAAAATTAAAACATTAGGCTAACTTAGGGCTTTCCTTTTGATGTCTTTAATTTAGGAAAGATGGGTATGTATCCCTTTTTCTTCTTCTCTCAAAATATTCAATCTATAGGTTATTCTCATTATACTTTACTGTCATAGTTTCTAAATGATTCTCGAAGTTTTATTTTTTTTTAAGGCACAGGCTTACCCTTGATTAAGATACTAATAAACTTAGTATTATAGAAAAACAAATTGCTGAATTCAAACACAGTCAGAAGTTCTTTTGCCCAAAGAATGATTCTAAAACTTGGGCCGAAGACAAAAGACAATAAACTAGGGCAAAGTAGCAGGTGGCCATGAGCTCTTTATAAAGTCACGAAGCCTGCACACCGAGATAACTCCAGTGGATAGGTCCTTCTTCAGTTCTTTCCTTCTTATCATTATCATCAGTAATTTAACAAAGGTGATTTTTATATTTATCTACTCTAGGATCACAATAAACTGTGGAAAATTCTGAGAGAGATGGGAATTACCAGACCACCTGACCTGCCTCTTGAGAAACCTATATGCAGATCAGGAGGCAACAGTTAGAACTAGACATGGAACAACAGACTGGTTCCAAATAGGAAAAGAAGTACGTCAAGGCTGTATCTTGTCACCCTGCTTATTTAACTTAATGCAGATTATATCATGAGAAACGCTGGGCTGGAAGAAGCATAAGCTGGAATCAAGATTGCAGGGAGAAATTTCAATAACCTCAGATATCCAGATGACACCACCCTTATGGCAGAAAGTGAAGAGGAACTAAAAAGCCTCTTGTTGAAAGTGAAAAAGGAGAGTGAAAAAGTTGGATTAAAGCTCAACATTCAGAAAACGAAGATCATGGAATCTGGTCCCATCACTTCATGGGAAATAGATGGGGAACCAGTGGAAACAGTGTCAGGCTTTATTTGGGGGGGCTGCAAAATCACTGCAGATGTTGACTGCAGCCATGAAATTAAAAGACACTTACTCCTTGGAAGGAAAGTTATGACCAACCTAGATAGCATATTCAAAAGCAGAGACATTACTTTGTCAACAAAGGTCCGTCTAGTCAAGGCTATGGTTTTTTCTGTGGTCATGTATGGATGTGAGAGTTGGACTGTGAAGAAAGCTGAGTGCCAAAGAATTGATCCTTTTGAACTGTGGTGTTGGAGAAGACTCTTGAGAGTCCCTTGGACCGCAAGGAGATCCAATCAGTCCATCCCAAAGGAGATCAGCTCTGGGTGTTTGGAAGGAATGATGCTAAAGCTGAAACTCCAGTACCTTGGCCACCTCGTGCAAAGAGTTGACTCATTGGAAAAGTCTCTGATGCTGGGAGGGATTGGGGACAGGAGGAAAAGGGGATGACAGAGGATGAGATGGATGGATGGCATCACTGACTCGATGGACATGGGTCTGAGTGAACTCTGGGAGTTGGTGATGGACAGGGAGGCCTGGCATCCTGCGATTCATGGGGTCGCAAAGAGTTGCACACAACTGAGTGACTGAACTGACTGACTGACTGACTCTACTTTTAATTCTCTCATGTGGTAGAGATTTTTGTTCCCTCTTAAAGAAAAAATATAGCCAAAACTATATTTTCATTTCTGACTTCTAAAAGGAAGTATTTTTACTTGAAGTGTAAAATAAGTTATCTTTAATAACTGAGGCATTAACGAATCCTTAAAATAACCCTCAAAATTCGTACATGTTCTCTCATATAATTCTTAGAATATCTCTGCAAATCTTTAAACCTTTCTAAGGAAGTTATTAGTATTCATTCACCTTTTTAACAGATAACAAAATTAATGTTCAAAGTGGTTGTTACTTAATATAGCCCCCAATCACATAGCAACTGTAATCATTAGGTTCTAAGATGGGTTTGTCATTCAAATGCATCCCTGAAATCAGGAAACTACTTACAGTCAATGACATCTCCATTTGATGAAACTCAGTAACAAGATCATTATGGCAGAGATCTGGACCCCGATTCATTCATTCAGTCCAGACCCTCTTGCTCCTCTCTACAATGGCATTACAGTGGCTAGATGGATCTACACCCAGAGTTCTCCATTTTATTGCAGTCCCAGACCCTGTAAATTTCAAAGTGTGATTACATTTGTGTATTCCTATTGATTGAATACTGAAATTAATCCCTAAATATAAAAAATAAATACAAGAAAATTTAAAATACTCTATATGTATAACACAAAGACACCTCAACTTTCAAATTATATGACTCAACTTCCAAAAGCATTAGATCAATACATAAGTATACCTAAGATAACAGTGGTTATAAAATTTATAAACAATCTTTTATCAGTAACAAACACCCCTTTCTCAAATAATTTGGCTCTAAGTAACATCCATCAGCCCTAATTTGGAGCAATGTTACAGATATGCTCAAACAAACACTACATTGAAAATCAAGATTCTTGACTTCAGACCTCAGCTTTTATGTGACTTAAGTTTTATCACTTCATATTTTTGGACCTAAAACTGTCACATTTTACAATGTAAGGGTTTGAATCATTTTGAAATATTCCAGTTCTAAACCCAAACTATGCTTCCCTGGTGGCTCAGACGGTAAAGCATCTGCCTGCAATGTGGGAGACCCGGGTTCGATTCCTGGGTCGGGAAGATCCTCTGGAGAAGGAAATGGCAATCCACTCCAGTACTCTTGCCTGGAAAATCCCATGACGGAGGAGCCTGAGAGGCTACAGTCCATGGGGTCGCAAAGAGTCGGACACGACTGAGCGACTTCACTTCACTTCACTTCAAACCCAAACTATTCATTCTCTAATCCAGACATAAAGAAAGAAAAAGGTGAGAAGAAAGAATGGGATCATCCAACAGAAATTACCCAACAAGGTTTTTAGCAGAGATATCCTGGAAGGCAGGGTATGAAGGCACTCTTTCTCCTTGGTGGAAAGCATGGCACTAATGCACAGAGTTCCACTAACGCTCCTAGTTTCAGTTAAACCTCTTCAAAAAGGTAATGCAGAAGATGTCCTTTTTCAATATCTGTCCCTCTGACTTTTATGAAAGAGGAACTGAAGCAGGGATGGGTTTCCTGGCAGGGTACATTTCGACCTGTCTCTGAAATGTCTGTACAGCACAGTCCTTATGACACAGATGAGTCACTATATGCCTTGGGTTGAATATTTGTAGAACACCATAAAAACAGTGACTCATGGTACATTTCATGATGCAAATGGCACAGTAACTCATTTTTCTGAACACATTAACTGAGGGATCCATTTACAAAAGTGAAAACTGTGTAAGTTGAACAGAAATATGGAAGTCCGCAAAAGGGATCAATTTAGATGAGAGAAATGTTTTAGGTCACTCACTGGGATGAGTTCACTTTATTCAAATAGAAAAAGACGTAAAACAAAGAGGCTTCAATATAAATCTTAGATGTGGAAAAGGGGACAGGTAGGGGCTCAAATTAATCAAAGGTAATTGATGCAAGGAAACCCAGGGGCTTGGACTGGGATTTTGCTCAACTGAGAAGGCTCCACAGTCAGGCCAAAGAGAATACTCATAGGTTCAGGAAGGTTGATCCTTCTAGAGACAAATGATAAATTCTATTGAATAACTCCACCATTTTTCTTAATTTGTAGACCCATTCTTATCTCTAACTATGCTTTTCCTAAATGCTATATCCCAACTATAAAGACCTCCGTGTATTTTTCAAAATTGTTTTGCATTTTTTCCCTGTGCCTTAGATTTTGCTTATGCTAACTGCTTTGCCTAGAAGGCTTTCGTGCCATTTCTTCCTTGACTTTTAACCAAATCCTACCCATCTTTCTCAGGGCAGTACAGATCTCATCTATAGCACCATGTAATGTTTCCATTCTCTAAGAATCTACCTTTCTCTTCCCCATGTTCCAAAGCACTTCGTAAATTCTCCCTCAACATGTCTGTCTCTTACACAAAATTGTGATCTAATTTCATACAGTGACAAGAATGCTTACTTAATATACATATTTTTATAATATATACTTAAGAATAACATATACTTAACATATTCGTTCTTTAATGAAATAAACTATTTCCTCCATGCTTGAAATAACAAAGAAACATCATTTCTAAATAACATCAAGGTGTCGTCAAGCATATGGTAATGTGCCTGGCAGAGAGGAGGTTCTCAGTAGATCCTTGACTGAAAAATGCAGGCCGTGAACTTTATGATACAGCAACAGTGACTCGATGTCCTTAATTACAGAATGAATGGAAATACAAAAGAGCTTTTTGGGGGGGAGAGTGAGAGAGAATGTGGATTAGTGAAGTCAGAGCCATAAAGCAATGTTCTGTTCTTATCCATTACTATCTCCCCAACCACCTGGAAAAAAAATACCTAAGAGTAGATGTACCAGTTCCTGTGGGTACAATCACATTCTGAGAACTCCAGTGCATTCCCTATACACCAGTACTCCTCCAACAAATGCAGAAGTAGCTTGTGCATCACTGTACTGGGTTATCATACTGCAGTAGCTCACATTATCGTTCAGAAACACTGCTGCTGGAGGATCGTCTATACCCGCCATGCTGATATCAGGCTGCAGCATGACTTTCTTTGACCAATGACACGTGGGAAGAACTGACACAGGTGGCCAGAAGCTCTTGGATTTATTATAAGGTTTGCCATGTTGGACCGTAAAGTTGAGTTGGACCATAAAGAAGGCTGAGTGCTGAAGAACTGATGCCTTCAAACTGTGGTATTAGAGAAGAGTTTTGGAGTCCCTTGGACTACCAGACAATCAAACCAGTCAATCCTAAAGGAAATCAATCCTGAATATTCATTGGAAGGACTGATGCTGAAACTCCAATGCTTTGGCCACCTGATGCAAAGAGCCGACTCATTGGAAAAGACCCTGATGCTGGGAAAGATTGAAGGCGGGAGGAGAAGGGGACAGCAGAGGATGAGATGGTTGGATGGCATCACCAACTCAATGGACATGAGTTTGAGCAAACCCCAGGAGATAGTGAAGGATAGGAAACCTGACGTGTTGCAGTTGATTCGGTAGCAAAGAGTCAGACACAACTGAGCTACTCAACAGCAACAACAACCGCCATGTTATTTTCTCTCTCACTCTCTCATGAGATAAGCAATGATCTAGATATAGGCTGACTTGTCAGCCTGACTTCAGAGTAAAATCGAGTAAAGGAGAGCCGCAGCTGACTTGCAATATGAACACACAGCATGAGTGACACATTTCTGTGATCTAAAGCAGGGGTCCCCAACCTCTGGGATCTAATGCCTGATGAACTGAGGTGGAGCTGATGCGGTAACAATAGAAATAAAGTGAATGATAAATGTAATGCTCTTGAATCATCCCAAAACTATCCCTCCACCCTGGTCTGTAGAAAAATTGTCCTCCATGAAATGGGTCCCTGGCGTCAAAAACAGTGGCAACTATTGGAACTCTTAATATTTGTGGGGTGATTTTTAACACTCCATAGCCTAGGTTACCTCAACCTACTACATGAGTGTGTATATATGCTGGATTACATAAGCACTGCATTACATCTAAACTCATACATATACAAAATGTACACATACATGTGTAAACGTGCTTTTCTTCTGTTTTGTCTTTCAGGAGTTTAGGCATCACTAGAGAGGAAAGAAAGGTATGTCAGTGTTGACAGATCAGTAAGGTTCTTATTCTTCTGCCAATAAGTAAAATTGCTTTTGTTATCTTTTTCTCCCCCAGAAGTGTCTCCTCTCAATAAAACAATAAACATAACTATCATTTATTCCCATCACTATCCCTCATCCCCATAACTATCATTTACTCCCCATCAAATCAACTATGTGTATATTCCATCTACGTGTAGATTCTGATTCTGATTATCCACCTTTGCATCGTTTTCTACTCAATTCCACTCTACTTCTATTCCACTCAATTTTATAAAATTCTGCATAAGAAAACAGATATTCTAGAGATAGAAACAGTACTCATCATTACTGATTCCAACTGTTAGGATTTATTCTCCCCTAATCCTTACTTGATAGGCATCAAAAAGCAGCAGCAAATCTGACAGAGAAGGCAGAGGAGCACACAAGAAAAGAAACTGTTGCTTATTTACCAAGTTTCTTTTTTGCAATATTTCTTTACAAGGTTTACATCTGATCCTTTGCTGGATCACTGCCTCCCACAGTGATAAATTTTATATATCCACCAAGGCAATAGTCTGCCGTCAAAAATCTGTTCCTCATGTCAAGCATTTGCACTGTATTCATGAAGTACTCTCACCAGTTTGTGTTTATTTCCTTTATCTTGTAGATTTCTCCCTACTCCTTTCCCAAGGTGTTCTTGAGCCAAGATGTGTACATCTGTGAGATAACACTCTCAGTGAATATTTACACAGAATTGTAAGACTAGTAAAAAGAAGAACCTACATGCCAACAGTTAGCTTAGTGCTTGTGCTAAGTCACTTCAGTCGTATCTGGCTGTTTATGACCCTATTCACTGTAGCCCTCCAGGCTCTTTTTCCATGGGCATTCTCCAGGCAAGAATACTGGAGTGGGTTGCCATGCCCTCCTCCAGGGAGTTTAGTGCTTAGCAGATATTTAGTAAGTATAGTATCCTTTCCCGTAAGAGAATTATCTAATTCAAGACAAAAGAACAGGCAAGAGAATCTATCTAATCTAAGACAATAAATTATACAATGCATGACAAAATAAAATTTGAGTCCATTTGTCTAATATATTCATAATCATGGGGCTCAAATCACTTTACCTTGACAGTAAGTGAATGAGAGATGCAATTATCAGCTTGGGAATGCTGTATTGATAACACAGTGGGATCACCTCTTAAAGTCTGTAGGAGGATTTAATGAGAATGAAGTACTTGATGTAGGTGGGAGTTTCAAGAGTAAATCCTCTAAACATTAGTGATCATGACACTGAATAAAGCAATCATCACAGTTTTAGGGTGTGCTTGGACTCCCCTGGCAGACAGTGATTGCAGCCATGAAATTAAAAGACGCTTACTCCTTGGAAGAAAAGTTATGACCAACCTAGACAGCATATTCAAAAGCAGAGACATTACATTGCCTACAAAGGTCTGTCTAGTCAAGGCTATGGTTTTTCCTGTGGTCATGTATGGATGTGAGAGTTGGACTGTGAAGAAGGCTGAGCACCAAAGAATTGATGCTTTTGATCTGTGGTGTTGGAGAAGACTCTTGAGAGTCCCTTAGACTGCAAGGAGATCCAACCAGTCCATCCCAAAGATCAGCCCTGGGATTTCTTTGGAAGGAATGATGCTAAAGCTGAAAGTACTTTGGCCACCTCATGCGAAGAGTTGACTCATTGGAAAAGACTCTGATGCTGGATCCTGCCTCTGGATTGGAGGCAGGAGGAGAAGGGAACGACAGAGGATGAGATGGATGGATGGCATCACGGACTCAATGGACGTGAGTATGAGTGAATTCCGGGAGATGGTGATGGACAGGGAGGCCTGGCTTGCTACAAATCATGGGGTTGCAAAGAGTCAGACACAACTGAGCGACTGAACTGAACTGAACTGAACTGGACTCCCCTGGCAGGTGAAGAATAATTTTTTAGGGCAAACCAGTGGCAACACAGTATCTATTACCAGTTCAGGTCAAAATAAATAATGGACATCATAAATCAAAATTTAGGAAAACTGTACCAGCATGGGCTAGGAATTAGGTGTCAAGATCTAAGATTACTCTAGTCCCAGCTTTATCGTTTCTCTCTTGAACCTGCCTTGGCCTTCAACCCAATCTTAAATACTATAAAGACAAATATTCACTATTTTCCCAATGACAGAATGAAGCCAGAGATTATATCTAGTCCCCAATATGTACACAGATCTCATCACTCCTCATCAACCCAACCCAGGGCATCACTAGAGTATGGCCAATCACCAAAGCTAATGGAGAACCAGAGCTCTATCTGGGGATCTTTTTACAGGTACCTCCTACTTGCTGGTAGGAACTGAGGAGGGTGATGGCCAAGTTACTTAACTTTTCTTTGCCTTGGTTATTCATCTGCAAAGTGGACATAATAATGACACTGTCCTTCCAGAGTTTTTATTTTAAAAAATGGGAGAAAACATTTGCAAACCACCTAAGTTAGGGACTTACTTAATTTTAGTCTTCAGTAAATATTAGTGATATCATTATTACTATCACCATCATCAACATCATCATTATTGACTAAGTCCTTTCCATATGGGCTTTCAGGACTAACAATAGGAAGGATGCCCTTAGGAAGTTCACCCATAGACAAGCGAGAGTTGATAGAATCTTTGACTGCTTCAAAGCAAAACAAAGAAAAGAAAGAAGTGGGGAGTGAGATGACTAAAACTGCTGTCATTGATAACATCATAACATCCTTAAAACACAGACTCAGGTTGTTCCTCCCAGGCTAAGACGATGAGCTAACAGACTCCCTAGGCTGTGAACCACCAGACCAGAGGCCTGTAATCCACAGGCATTCTGACTCCTGAAACTACTGTTAGGAAGCATCACAAGATGATGATTAATTGCAATTTCTTTGTTCTTCTTTAAAAACTCCTAACTGAAAAAAAATAAAAAAACAAAAACTCCTAACTGGAACTTTTGTAACCCGTGGCGGATTCATGTTGATATATGGCAAAACCAATACAGTACTGTAAAGTAAAAAAATAAATTAATTAATTTAAAAAAAAAGAAAACAAGTTGGGAGTGGCTCTGAGGCTTGTCTCTCCATCCCTTGCTTGGCCCTGCAGTAAACTTTGACTTTGCTACAAAAAGAGAAAGAAAGCAATGGGGCACAATGCAAATTGATGCTAAACCCATTAGACCCTAGAAGACTGCAGACAGTAGCAACCAGCAGGAGACTGAGAACAAAGCTGGCTTCGAAAATTGCTGCCATGGCTGAGGTCTTCCTGATGAGTGGTACACCCAAGGGAACAATGACTGTGAGAGCCAGTGGAAGAACTGCCTCAGGGAGCCATCACTGGGAAGAGCAGACGGGGTCAGGTTAGAAGACCTTCAGGCTTTGTGATCTCCACCCAGGAAGCATGACTCACTCTCTCCAGGGATAGAGGTTCAGTATGCGTTGTTTTATAACACCTGGAAGTATGTGCAGCAAAAAGATTGATGATATTCCATTTTACTCCTCCTTAAAGACAAAAATCCATGTCTGATTCATCTTTCTATTTCCGCACATCACCCAGCACTTTAATGGTACCTGGTACATTCTGTACACAGTAGATGCTCCAAAAATCTGTTGAATGAAAAAAAAAATAAAATAAAACCGGAGCTCCAAGTTTTCTGATTGGTTATAATAAAACCTAGAGTCTCCAGATGGTAATTGGTTCACCTATAACTGTAATCAAACCTTAAGATTTTCAAGGAATTTTGTCAAACATCATATCTGAACTCCAGTACCTGCTAACAAAGAAAGAAAGAGAAATTGCTAGATGCCATGGGCTCAAATCTGACTGTGACACTGTTTGTGGTGGTGGTGGTTTAGTATCTAAGTTGTGTCTGAGTCTTGCGACCCCATGGACTATAGCTGCCAGGCTCCTCTTGTCCGTGAGATTTTCCAGGCAAGAATACTGGAATGGATTGTCATTTGCTTCTCCAGGGGATCTTCCTGACCCAGGAATCAAACCCAGGTCTCCTGTAATGCAGGCAGATTCTTTACCCACTGAGCTATCAGGGAAGCCCTCATTTGAGGTACAATGAGATTATTATAATATATAATATATGTACAGAAGTCTCCTTTATATCTGAAATGATATCACCCAGGCCAATTGCTCTCTTTTACTAGACATGGTTGACAAGTCCAATGTGCAAAACTCATTAACTATTAAAAACACTTTTACATTTTGAGGCTATAAATAGTATCATTCATCTCAGATTTTAGTTAGCCTAGAGAAGTCTTTGCTTTGGTGCTTACTCCAAACTTGAATGCTCAACATTATGCCCAGCACCGTACACAGTATCCTTTGGTTCTTTGAAATTATGATCATGCTACATAGCATGTGTGCAGAAAGAGCAAACTGGCCAAGATGGCGTGTTCAGACGCTCTCGCCCCACATTTTATAAATAATGACTGGGTAACGGCTGAGCCCATTTGTAGCACTGCGCATGTGCACCAGGAGGTGCTCGCTTGGTCACAGGCTACTTTGTGCTGTATGCATAAGCTCCACCTAGAAAGCAGTGGCATTTACGATTGCATCATGGCTATGTCCAACGGGTCAGCCACGAGAGGAGAGAATATAGTTTGTCTACTGTTAAAGCTGCTGCAACAGCCAAGAGAGAATAAACGTGTCTGCAGTTCCTACGGCTCCCTGAGTTTTCTTCCAGCTTCCTGCTTGCACCTTGCCTACCCTGGTTTCGGCAAACAGTGTGAACACTGTGAACAGCAAGACAAATGGCATCACAAAGAGGATCGGCGACACAGTGTGTAAAGTTTAATTGGGTATCTACAACATTCCAAACATTCTCCTTGCTACTGGTGTTATAAGACAGTCTTCCTTCCACCTGCTTATAGTTTTGGGGGAGGCAAAGGAATTTCAGTCAACCATTCTTGATTTATAATAATGCTATGAAAAAGCTAAAACACACACAGGGTTGTGAAAAGACATGAGACCCATCAGAATGGTTAGATAACCTGGAAGGCTTCCTAAAAGACGGTGCTAAGTTTTGAAGAGCAAGTATGGTATAGTTTGACTTGCCCTGTGACCCTGCTTCATAAACACGACTTAGTTTGTTATTTTAAAGGAATGCAGGACTTTCCTGGCAGCTCAGTGGTTAAGATTCATGCTTCCAATGCAGAGGGTATGGGTTTAATCCCTGGTTGGGGAACTAAGATCTCGCATGCCTTGTGGCAAAGCCAAAATAAATAATAAATTAAAATAATTAAAAATTTAGAAAACACTTAAAAGAAGAATGTTCTCCTAAGCCTATTCTCTTACACTTGCCTACTAGACAAAAAACAAACAAAAAAAAACTAATGAAAATCTAGAAATCATATCTTTAAGAAGGTGCTGCTTCATAAAGTACTTTATTTACTTATTTGTGTGCAGTCCTATTAACTTTGGCAACCACAGCGCACACGTGAAACTAAAAAATCAGCAATTCTTCAAGAATGTGGATAACTCTGAGAACTTGGTCCAGCTGGTTTCCAGTAAAGGCCAGAGATGAGTCTGGTCTGGAAACTCTCTCTGGTCTATGGCAAAAAAAGGAGTTTGTGCTAGAATTTGAATCAATATACTGCTTCCTTCCTTGAGAAAACCTTGCTATGCAAAAGAAAGTCAGCTAATTTACATTTGGCACAAGCTTCTTACGTTGTCACAGATCAGTGACAACAAAGCCTGTACCCCAGTACTTTGAGTGACACTGATCTAAATGAAAACCACCCAAACAGGATGGTTCTTGTTCCCTCACACCAATGCCAAATCCGTCAGTGAGTCCTCTGTGTACCGTGTTTTGTGCATATCCCCAATGCAGCTTCTTTGACCACTTCTGCCACTAGAGTCAGAATCCAAACAAGACATTTCTCACATCCATCAGAGCCACAGCTCACTCAATGGTTCCTCTTATTCTGTCTCTGTCCTGTGATTCAGAGAAAGCAATGGCACCCGACTCCAGCACTCTTGCCTGGAAAATCCCATGGACGGAGGAGCCTGGTGGGCTGCAGTCCATGGAGTCGCTAAGAGTCCGACACGACTGAGCGACTTCACTTTCACTTTTCACTTTCATGCATTGGAGAAGGAAATGGCAACCCACTCCAGTGTTCTTGCCTGGAGAATCCCAGGGACGGGGGAGCCTGGTGGGCTGCCGTCTCTGGGGTCACGCAGAATTGGATACAACTGAAGCGACTTAGCAGCAGCAGTCCTGTGATTATCCTGCCTCCCTGGCAGCCAGGTGGAACTTCCAAAGCCTTCAGCTAGGTCAGGTCACTCTGGGGCTTCACAAATGACATTAACACGCTCTAAGGGCTGCTTTCCTGGTTCTGCTGCCTCACTGGCTGCTGCTCCTCAGGCACCTCGCTCTTCCCTCCTTTGCTTCCTCTTCTCTAAACATTCCTCTACCCTGAGCAGTCCTCAGATTCCTCCTCTTTTTAATCTCAGTACTATTGTTGTTCCTCAACCTGCAGGCTTGTCACGCTCTTCCACATTACCCACATTTTATTGGAGTATCTTTTCTTCAAAGCCTTTACCTCTGCATGTGCTTAATGGCTGATCGTTTCCACAAACTAGATGTGATGTCTGCGAAAGCAGAGATTTCTCTGGATTTATTCACTGTATTTTTTTTCTACGTTTGGCAAAGAGTAAGCAATCAATTTACATACTAAATGAAAGAATGAATAAGTGAGTTGAGAATCCTCAAAATTAATGTGAAACACAAACTACAATCAGTTTATTATACAGTTAGCAGAAGTGTATTACACAAAAATATGTATTTCAAGAGAGAGAGGGTTCCTATATATCAGCTTCCATCAGGTGCTCATTCAATTCCAGGCTGTAGGGAACATCTGAACTTTCCCTGGACTTCTGTCCCCCAGACGTGGCTTCTCCGTGACTCATGCTTTTCTGTATTGGAGTGATCCCTTCCCTGGGTCAGCATCTGTACTGCAAACAGCAGAGAATGCTCAGGTTTGCTGTCAGCAATTGTACCAAGTACAAGGTTCATACATTCAGAGTCGCCACTTGAACTTCTGCAGACCTAGTTCTTTCTCGTCTTAATCTCACAAAACTGAAGGAGGCTCCTTGTCTTCCAATAGACTATTCCTTCCACAAATGAGTCCTCACTGGCCAGGAACCCTGGGTCTGCATGGCCCACCTGTCCCTGGGCTGTAGCCTTAGGTCCTGGCCAGCAACCTCTGCAGCCGACACGGGCACAGTCACAGCAGCAGGCGGTGCTCTGCACCTCACTCCTCTCGGTAAAGAACATGCAGACTGAGGTGCAAATGCACAGGAAACTCCCTGCACTTAAGTGTGCATTCCAGTCACTTCCCAGCATAAGACTGCCAAGCCTCCATCTAGCTGGAACCAACCCCAGGAGGCTCTGTTCTCTCAGCTCTGTTTTCTTACAGAAATGATAACTGATAAAAAAAACAAATACTTGGAGGTGAACCCCAAATTTAATTTATCTGCTAATTTGTGTTTATTAATCAACCTCCTCTGGATACAAAGGTGAGGACTGTTTTGGTTCTTGTTTTGTTTTTTTTTTTCTTTTTGTCACCAAGGCAATAGTTTATTAAGCCATCAGTTCACTAAGCACAGCACAACAGAGTTTCATTACCTTCATGCTACTTTCTCTTCTGCAGCATTTTTCTTTTGAAAATGTGATGTTTTTCCCCATTAAATTACCTAGGAAGGAGAAATCTATTTTTTTCTATTATAGGAGCACAAGGGATAATAAAAATCTCTGTACATTCTATGATATCTAATAGAAAACTGGTGCTTGTTGTATTTTCTCTTCTAAATGGAAGACAGTAAGCTAACCAAGATATTTCTTTACATATTTGGAGACCATTCTGGCCATATCTTGGCAGAAAATTTCCACTTTAGGTTCTGGTCACTGAATAATGATTTACAGAGTAACTGTCCTTCCAGCTTAGGAACCAGGTTCTATTATTAGCTAAAAGGCTTATCTTCTAACCCTTCTTAGCAGAAATTACTATACATGAGACAAGCATCAATGTAACGAGTCTTAATAATGTCTCTGATTCCCCTAGACTCCTTTAAGCCACAAACAATCCTAATTTATAGATGTTTCATGAATCTTTTTAGAAAGAAACCATGAAAAAAAAATAAGCCACTAGCAGAAACTTGTGTCAGAAATGTTATTATAGACCCTGTGCTTTCCACTTTAGGTTTTCAGGACACTTGAAGTGCTCTTTTTCATGACCATACTGTTCATTTGCTCTTCCCTGTCTTTAAAAGGAAATGCCTGTAAGAAACCATACCTAGGATACCAAATGGAATAAAGCTGTTGCAGAATTGTGCATCCAGAATGACTGACTCATATTTTCTAGCTATTTAACATCCAAACGAGAAATTAAATGTCTTTCATTGCTGAGTTACTAGAAATAGAGGATAATTTGTCTTTTATTATTGTTACTGCTTGTCCCTCTAATCTTGTTATTCATGTTAGAGACCATTAATGGGGCTGTAATATCTTATTTGTTGAACAATGGACCTTAGAATGCCTCATGGTAAAAAGCAAATGCATCACAGATAAATGTACCCATGGATTTCAGATGGCAAGGCTGTAACTAGGAATCAGCCAGCTACCATTTAGGTGTGTTTCTTAATACAGAGCAGCACTGTCTCCCATTTCTGTATATAGGAAAGACTAGGACGCTACTATCTCAGAACCTGGTTTCAAAGACCCAAAGCTATTTGAAGGAAATGGCAACAGGAGGAAAGGTGAGCATATCCTTTGGTCTCCCTTATAAACCTTCTGGCTCAGGCAATAGAAATTTTCAAAGCCCTCACTCTACACCAAATGACATACTCAGACCTCTCCCTTCCTGCTGCCATTTAAGGAGAGTTTATGGGAAGCATTTATGTTTTAATTATTTTATTTAAAAGTAATGGGGACTTTCCTGGTGGTCCAGTAGATAAGACTCCATGCTCTCAACACAGGAGACCTGGGTTTGATCCCTGGTCAGGGAACTAGATCCCACATGCCGCAACTAAACACATCACATGCCACAACTTAGACCCAGTACACCCAAATAATAAATAAATATTTTAAAAATAAATAAAAGTAACAAAACCTAGCTTACATTAGCTTAAATAGAAGTGAGAAAATGGGCTCATGACACTAAAATATTCAGGAGTCTTACTGACTTCAGGTGTAGTCAGATCAATACGCTGACATGTGACTTTTCATCTCATTTGTATTTTCTCTGGACAAGCTTCATTTTTAGGCAGGCTTTCTCCATTCGATAACAAAGATGGCCACCAGCAGCTCTAGATCAATCCTAACAACTCTGTTCCCTCACGAGAAAGACGACATTGTTTCTATACTCTGTCAAAATCCAAGGGAGTGCTCTCATCATCCTGCCAGCTGGGATCACACACCCATCCTTGAACAAACCACGGTCACTGCAGGTGGGGGCCTGTGGCTGGCTGGGTCACATGTTCACCCTGGGGGAGGCAGGCTCACTCTGCATCAACTGCAGGACTGAAAAATTGATTCTAAGGGATGGGGCAGTCCACAAAGGAATTCTGCACAGACAAAAAAAAAAGGACCTTTTCATGGGAGTACATTCTCAAATAAAGGACCTAAAATAGAGAACAAAGCCCTCTGATGTTATGGTTAGGCTGAGGCTCTTGTTGACATCATGCATAAAGATGCCAAACACACAGAAAAATGATTCTCTGTAACTGCTTTAGTCACTTCCTCTGAATATCCTTGTCTCCAGGTCCTTTCAAAGTCCTCCTTGACAATGTCAAATCCTTAAGAATCCTTCTAGATCTTCTGTGTACTAGGTAAAAAGAACTGGGGCATTAATAATGAGCCACTTAAGTACAGGTGGATGCTGGCCATTTCAGCACAGGCTGCCTCAGCTTCATGTGAAACCTTGCAGAAATCGCACAGAAGGGGACACACAGATTCTGGTTTGGCAGCTTGAGAGGGAAGAATGTTCTTGCTGTTCATGTCCAATTCCTCCATGAGAATAATACAATCATGTGGTAACTGACTCATCCCCACGGGTAACTAATATTAAAATGAGGCAAGAGCTGCTCCAATTAACCTCTGGACAAAATGTTGCCATTTCAAAAAGTACTTACATGCAATAAAAATTGCATTTTACATTCTTACTCACATATCAAAATATTGCAAGAATTTTTAATTCAGAGTAGTGGCTAAGAAGGACACAGAGACAACAGTGTTCAAAATTACAAGTCAGTTCCATTCAATTACGGCATTGATACCTCCAGTCTTTTATAATGAGGTTCAAACAAACAGGTAAACAATAACAGATAAAATAACAGCAGGTACTTGAATGATTTTAATAACCTTTTCTTTCAAAGACTGAAGATGTTATAAAAGCTTTTATAATGGAAACTTTATGAAGAGGTCTTCAAAAGCAAATGACAAAGGCAAGTGGTTTAGAATTCCCTCAGTTCAGAACCTCAAAGAAACAAGTAATTTAATCTTGGTACTGAGACCAAAAGCCTGTTACCCAGAAGTAAAGGAATACTTGTAATAATGTATATGTATTATGGTATATGTGTCATGTTCCCTGTATTTAAACAGCAAACTTTTCAAGGTGAAAGGCATTCTACTTTTGCTTAATGTCATCTGTTGTCTCGGAAAAGAAATAGTGTTATTTCTGTGTCAATAAGGAATAGTTGATTATGTCAGTCTCTGTTTCAAAGATCAAAATCTTCAGCCTGGTCAAGAAAATCCAGTATTGTCTGATGCTGGCTTCTGTTTCCAACTCCATTTGGTACCACCTTGACCCCTGACACAGCCACACTGATCATCTTTCACTTCCTCATAAGTGCCAAGCTGTTTCTTCTGCTTGGGACACCGCTCCTGCCCCCAGCTCCACCCTCCAGCCTTCAGTTAGAGCGCTCCTCTCTTCTCCAGGTCAAACCCCACTTCTGTACAGCCTACCATCCTACCTAGTTGTGGTTTCAAGCTCCTTCCTACACCATAGCTGGCAACCTCCCCCCAGCACCCACAGGGGCAGGGGCAAGTCAGCTCTGCCCCTCATTTTATGTATATAGTGTTCAGCTGAGTGCCTAGCATATATTCAGATCCCAAACATTTGTTAGAAAAATGTTCCATTGCAGCTTACGATAATGTCTCCCAGAAAGTATATTTCAGTCAAAATATACTTTGGGCAGATTTCACAGTGATTTGCAGTCTTTCCACACGTCAGGAAGGTCATAGTAAGAACCCTATAGTAACTCCAGGAAAAATTCCCAGATAACTGTGAGGTTTTGTAGACCAGACCTAGATAAGTGAAAGAAGTTAAACGAAGGCAGATTTTATTCCAAAAGAGGCAAACCTCCTGTCAGGGCTGTCAAAAATGAAATAGCTATCCTGAGATAATTTAGACAATCTACTTTCACAATGGATATGTAAATATTTATGTAAACTATAACCCACAGGGAAGCAATCCTCCCATCCCTCAGGGAATCCCCACTTGTCCGCTAACACTGTTGACATTTAAGTCACCCAAGTGGTTCACTCTGGAGTGACAGTATTTATAAGAAAGTCTGAAAGATAATAAAAATCTTGGCAAGGGAGACATGTTCACTAAAATCTTACCTGACCTGCCAAGGAACTGAATCACAAATAGAAAAAGAGCTCTGACCTGCAGCTCTGAAGTTAGATACCAGTCCTCCTAGAATTCACAAACACGAGAGTGGAAGTCACCAGGCTGACCCCTGTTACAGCTGCCAGTCTCCCCAGCAAAGGTCCCAGAAGCCCAGAGTCACAGACATGGGGTGGAGTTCTAAGACCAAGGCCCTCTAACAGGCCAGATCAAAAGGCATCACAGCAACTCCTTACTTTTAAGGCTGCATTGGTCCTCACTCTAGGAGAGGCCTCTCAAAGAGGCCACAGAGGATTTACAGATCCTGAAAAACATGTCCACTGCCCTACCCAACAAACATGAAACCTGGTACAACCACTGCTTCCTATGGAATGGCACAGCCGGCATCTGGCAGATCAAGCCCATGTGCAGAGTGCAAAAAGACACTCAACAGCTCCAGCTTCCCAGTCCCAGCTATCTGCTGTGAGTCCAAGAAAGGTTCCAGGTTCTTCTGTGATATAACAAATCCCTTTAGGATTCTGTCTGAGCCTATGGTGTTGGAGAAGACTTGAGAGTCCCTTGGACTGCAAGGAGATCCAACCAGTCCATTCTGAAGGAGATTAACCCTGGGATTTCTTTGGAACAAATGATGCTAAAGCTGAAACTCCAGTACTTTGGCCACCTCATGCGAAGAGTTGACTCATTGCAAAAGACTCTGATGCTGGGAGGGATTGGGGGCAGGAGAAGAAGGGGAAGACAGAGGATGAGAGGCTGGATGGCATCACTGACTTGATGGACGTGAGTCTGAGTGAACTCCAGGAGTTGGTGATGGACAGGGAGGCCTGGCATGCCGCGATTCATGGGGTCACAAAGAGTCAGACATGACTGAGCAACTGAACTGAACTGAACTGATGACCTCTTCAAAGAATGAGATACATAGGATCACAAAGGAAACACAATGAAACAGTTATCAAATTATAAAAGAATGAATTTGTGACGTGTTTCTTTTTCTAATACTCTAAATAAAAAGATCTAACAGCAGATTTAATAATAAACATACTTTCAAAGCAGGAATGAGCACAGATGATTTTTTAAAGGATCTCTACCAACAATTGTAATGAAATACGATATAATCTGTGATTATTTGCTGACAAGGCCACAGGTACTGCCATGCTACTGTGGTTTGTGACCTACACCCATAACGAAGGACAATGCTAAATTCCAGTTAGAGGTTAACAACAATAAAGATGTCATTTTCTGCACCCAAGTTTGTGCACTAACCGAATTCTATCCATGCCTATGACCTACAGCTTTAGGAGCCGCCAGTTCAGAAGATTATCAGATGAATTCTAAAGATCCTTTAACACTGATGAGTCTATGACCAACTTGATACAAGTTTAGGGTAGGGAAAAAAAAAACTAAATACATTTATAGAGGGCTTTGAGTTTCAAAAATAGAATAGTTTATACATCAATAGTATTTTCTGTGGTAAAATGAAAAACCTCAGATCATATATACGACTATCTTCTTGCTGAGCAAATTATGACCTCTAAGTCTCTCCTAGCCTCACAATCAGCCCCTCTAATTATCCTGCTTTCTACATAACTGTCTTGATCTACTTTACAGCCTCTGCATTTTCTAAAGTGCCATGTTTTCCATGAAATATTCACGGCCCCCTCCCTGATGGTTACTCTCCCTGATCACTGGCACAGCAATGAGGTCAGCACATCCCTTCTGTTCCTTTTCATTGTAGAATCCTAGTATGTGGAATACCACCACAGTTGGTTTATCATTCCCCAAATGATGGACCTCTGCACAGCTACCAATATTTAGCAATTATGAATGTGGCTGCTATATTTGAGTTCTCTGGGTCTATCCTCTATCCTCACTCTTAATGCCTTATAAACCTGGACCTTGGGCTGGCTTTTCCTCACCCTTTCTGCTGCACTCTCCTCCCATGGCAGCCAGACTACGCTCTGGATCTGGGGCAGATCTCAGCTTTGTATCAGAGCACCATCTTGAGCTCAGTGAGGCTTCTGCCCCTTCCCCAGCAGTGTAAAGTTTTTGTTGGTAAGAGAAGAATGTGGAGGTGCAGGTGGGATTCTACATGTTTCCAGGGGCAGCCTCGCACTATGCACACACCTGTGAAACCAACACAGTCTCCTCTGGTTAATTTCCCTGCCCTCAAACTCTTTGGAATCCACTGAGCAGAAGCCCATGGGAAAGAACTTGTGCACGTACACGTGGAATCTAAAACATGACACAAATGAGACTTCCTTGGGTCCAGTGGTTAAGACTTCCCACTTCCAAAGCAGGGTTCAACTCCCGGTCGGGGAACTAAGATCCTACATGCCATGCAGAAGAGCCCCCAAAAAGTTTTTTGTTGTTTTTTTTTATTTTAATTTTAAAAAATATATGATACAAGTGAACTTATTTACAAAACAAAACAGACTCACAGACATGGGAAACAAATGTATGATTACCACAGGGGAAAGCAGAAGAAAGATAAATTAGGAGCTTGGGATTAGCAGACACAAACTACTATGAATAAAACAGACAAACAAGGTCCTACTATATAGCATACAGAACTATATTCAATCTTCCTGTAAAAAAATCATAATGGAAAGAAATACATGTATATGTATAAAAGAAGAAACATAGGCATGTATAATGAAAAAGAATATACGTATATATAACTGGATCACCAGTATCAATGATACTTCAGCAAAAAAATCACCAGAAACTAACACACATGATAAATCAATGATACTTCAGCAAAAAAAAAAAAAAAAAAGAACTTGTGAGAAAGCACAACTCCCCTTGTATCTATGCTCTCATGTATTCCCAGCTATCTTGTCAGCCCTCACTTAACTTTCAAAAACTTTTCAAAATATTTTACATCTTTCTTATTTGCTTTCTAAAATCATTTTTTATTATTATCTTTAGTTGCCGTAAAACACACATAAAATTTATGATCTTCACCACTTAAGTGTACAGGTGAGTGGCATTAAATCCACTCACCGTCTTGAGCAACCATCACCGCTGTCCATCTCCAGAAGGCTTTTCATCATCTTGCAAGGCTGAAACTCTGTATCCATTAACCAAGGGCTTCCCATTTCCTCCTCCCTCCAGTCCCTGACAACTACCATTCTACTTTTTATCTTCAGGACTGTTTGAAGTACCTTCAACAGTCAAGAAAGAAAACTATTTGAGGTACCTTAAACAGTCAAGGAAGAAAAGTGGAATCATATAAGAATTTGTCTTTTTGTGACTGGTTTCTTTCACATACATAATGTCTTCAAGGTTCATCCATGTTACAGCATATATCAGATTTCCTTTCCCTTTTAAGGCTGAATAATATTCTATTGTATATATATATAATATATACATATGTGCCACATTTTGTTTATCCATTCATTTATCAGCAGACACTTGAGTTGCTTCTACCCCATGTCTACTGTGACTAACGCTATGAACACAGGCATACTCTTCTCATCTACTTTTATGTATTTGTTCTTCCTGTGTTCTGGCACAGGTGAAAGGGTTCATGTCCCACACCTCCTGAGAGGGACTCGTCCTTCTCTGATTTCAGATCACTTGCTTATCTTGTGAGTTCAGTTCTTGATGAGCCCAGACAAGTTAAGATTTTGTATATTATTCAGCTTTTTCTCATTGTGATGGTGGGAATGATTTCTTGGAGCTTTCTCCATCTGAAGTGGAAACCAAACTTCTGAACTTTATTTCATTTTAAAAAATAATGAAATAGTGTTGAGAGCAGCGGGAAGATAGAAGAATAAGATGGAGGGACGTTACTAAAAGAGATATTAGTGCACATTTCTATATTTTCTAATTTAGGAAGTCATCAGACAAAAGCATATATCAAGACCTAGAACTCTTAAGTATGTATTTAGGAATATGGAAGTAAACACTGGGGGGAAAATCTGGTTGTTTCCTATGAAAAGGAACTGAAGATGGTGAGCACTGGAGGAGGAAACTGTTAGTTATATCACATGCCTTATAGAAAATTTTGACTTTCTAAACATGCACATGTATAAAATTTGTTGAAAAGCTTAAAATTTTTTTCAATATTATAACTGATTCCCTGAGGTGGCAAATGAAAAAAAACAATCTTTTTCTTTTTGAAGTCTGGGCCCCATGAAATGGAGAAAACAATGGAAAAATAATTATATAAATTAGTATGACATTCATTCTATCAATGTAAGAACCTACCTTGAAAGCCAGAAAAGCAATTTTGAATTGCTTTTTTTTTAATTAATTAATTTATTTTAATTGGAGGCTAATTACTTTATAATATTATAGTGGTTTTTGCCATACATTGACATGAATCAGCCATGGATGTACATGTATCCCCCATCCTGAACTGCTTTTAAAAAAACAGTTTAGGAATACACAGTATCTAGGCACTGTAAGCAATGCAAAGCCACGTTTATATGCACAATTTCCCCTTTCTTTGAGCCAACAGGTATCTTGTGCAACAATTCAGGAAGGGAGGACTCTTACACAGAACAGCTCATCCCAGATGTCCAGAGTGCAAAAATATGCCAGAAAAGCAAGGAAGAAAATCCAGACAGTTGAATCATAGGAGAACTTTGACACAGAAATCTCCAAGTCTCAATCATCCATCTATATTACCTTCTTGCTTTTTAAAAATATCAAACCATTAGAAATTTCACTGTATGAATTTTTAAAGGAAACTCTGTGTCATTATTTTATTTGGAAACTAGCATGAAAGAAGATATAACAAAATTGAAAACAAGATACTTTTATTAAACTTTTGAAAGCTTGGCAACTGAAGCCTACTCTATTTGCAAAAGGGAGATAAACATGTATTTGAGAACTAGTTTTAAAACAGGCACTGAATTGAAACTTCCTCGCCTTAATAAGGAAAACTGAAAGACAAAAAACTCAGAATCTTTTCAATTCATTCAGTTCAATACATATCCATACACCTCCCAAAGTCATCTCGTATAGAATCAGTCACACTGTTCCACACTCTGAGACACACTTCTTTAGCCAAAGTCCCCTCCAGGCTTCACATTAACAGATGAATTTCAGAGGATCCGGGCTACCTCTCTTGGCAAAGACAGCCCAAAGGAGGACAAAGATTAAGGAGAAAAATCATTCCCCACCTCCAACCCTGTTTTTAAGACGGGAAAAATGAAACAAAGAAAGGAATCACATATGAACAAGGTAGGTAATCCTGGATGTCAGAAGGCTACAGAGAAACCGTACGACAGAATATGTTGCTGCTGCTGCTGCTGCTAAGCCGCTTCAGTCGTGTCCGACCCTGTGCAACCCCATAGATGGCAGCCCACCAGGCTCCCCCGTCCCTGAGATTCTTCAGGCAAGAACACTGGAGTGGGTCACAGAATATGACAGGGCTGTTAATGATCAGGGAAGTACTCCAGGTAAACAACTGGAACATATATTTGTAAAGTAGATGCTGATGAAACAACAAATTTTCCGGGCTACCTCTCTTGGCAAAGACAGCCCAAAGGAGGACAAAGATTAAGGAGAAAAATCATTCCCCACCTCCAACCCTGTTTTTAAGACGGGAAAAATGAAACAAAGAAAGGAATCACATATGAACAAGGTAGGTAATCCTGGATGTCAGAAGGCTACAGAGAAACCGTACGACAGAATATGTTGCTGCTGCTGCTGCTGCTAAGCCGCTTCAGTCGTGTCCGACCCTGTGCAACCCCATAGATGGCAGCCCACCAGGCTCCCCCGTCCCTGAGATTCTTCAGGCAAGAACACTGGAGTGGGTCACAGAATATGACAGGGCTGTTAATGATCAGGGAAGTACTCCAGGTAAACAACTGGAACATATATTTGTAAAGTAGATGCTGATGAAACAACAAATTCACTCAACAAGTAATTATTGACCTTGTGCTGTGCCAGACACTGTACAGGTTCCTGGTTTGTCCTTTATCGCCACTGCAGTAGATTAATGAAACATTTATCTATGTAATAACAAGAGTCTATGAGTGCCATGTTCCCTTCTATTTCCACAACATTTAATAACGCTTTGGGGATCACGAATGTCCTGTATACTCCTAGAAGAAGACAATCTTAAACATGAAGTGTCGGGGCAGTTATCAATCTAAGCTCCCTGCATACTCAGAAATCTCTTCTATCTTATCCGTAACAAATATGAGGAGCTTCTGCTAAATGTTTCCAGAGATAGGGACTCCTGAACCACACTCACACAAGACTGTTCTCTCATAGAGAAAATCGGCTTCTCTGGAATTCCCAGCCATAGGTCCTAGTTCTCAAGCAAGCAATAAAGATGAAATCTTTCTTCCTGTTGACATTTAGAAGCTCATTTTATATTTATCTTGGACTCCTCTTTGCCAAGTTTATGGTCTGTAGTTCAAAAAACTGCTCTTACAAAGCAAACTGTTTTTCCATTAGTTCTCTAGCAGACACAGGATCATCTGAAAATGGGTGCCTGAAACCAGGTCAGGCATGATACTTCAGAGTTTATAACAGAGAATAATAGGATAGTACCCTCCACTATTTGGACATCACTGTGTGCATGGCTGTTTATCCTATCCACATTACATTGGCACTAAGTTGGATAGTATCCCCTCAAATCTCATGTTCTTCCTGGAATCTCAGAATGTGACCTCATTTGAAACTGGGTCATTACAGATGTAACTGTTTACATTAAGATGAGGCAATAGGGGAACAGTGCAGGTCCTTAATCCAATACCACTACTAGCCTTATGAGAAGAGAAGAGACACAGATTCACCATGCGGAGGGAGTGGGAAAGAATGCCAGGTGACAGCGGGGGCAGAGATTAAGGTGATGCCTCTGTAAACGGAGGAACACCAACGATTACAGGCAGCACCAGGAGCTAAGGGAAAGGCATGGAACAGATTCTCCCCAAAAGGCTTTAAAAAGAGAATGGCCTTGCCAACATCTTGACTACAGGCTTCTGTCTTCTCAAACCATGAGAAAATAAACTTCTGTTGTTTTAATTCACCCAGTGAGTGGTAATTTGTTAGAACAGCCTTGGAAAACTGACACAGTAGTTCTGTCTCACACACAAATAACACACTTCTTTTTTGTTTTTGTTTTTTTCTCCTTCCAGTAATTGATCATCACTGAAGCAAGTTTTTCCATCAGGAATCCATGTCGTGAATATAAGTATGTCTGTCCAGTATTATCTAGTCTCCTCTTTCCACTAGGGATGGATTACAGATTATGCCTTGGTAGCCCCTTGGGTCCACAAGCACAGGGGTGGTGGACTGCCAGTCATGATGCCCTGTTCTTCCTCTGAACTTGTTCCCAAAATGCAAGTCCATGTGCCTGATGCACAGCGAGGCCAAACAATGCAAAACATCAGAGTTTGGAGTAGAGAAGAGTCATTATAGGGCCCTGCAAGGAGATGGGAGGCTCATGCTTTAACAACCCCGAGCTCCCCAGAAGCTTTCAGCAAAGCCCTTTTCTAGGAAAGGAGGGAGGGGTGTGGTTAGTTGCTGCAGACATCTTTTGTCAGATTCCTTTGTTCTTGAAGTCAGGTAATGATGCTCCTGTAAATCTCTACCGAATTAATGTTATTCTCTGTTCCGATTAGGAAGGGTCCGGGTCCCAAGGTACAACTTTCATCCTCCAAGGTCTGGGTCCCAGCAAAGAGGAGATACAGCTCAGCTGGCAGCAGGTCCCTCAGGGCCAAGTTCCCAGACCCTACCCAGCGGACATCACTGAGGGAGCCAGGCGCCCAACCCAACTGGCTCTCAGGCTCCTCAGGCCGCACAAACTGGGCGGGGGCAGTCCCACAGGTTGTGACCTGCAGACTCGCTGCTGTTAGGTCACAGAGGAGAGGATGGGGGAGATACTCATGGCTGCCATCAAGGCCTGAGCCAAGGCCAGTGGGCGGCGGTGGTGAGGACTCTGGAGCCCTACAGAACACAGCCTTCAGCCTACTCCCGGGGCCCTCCAGCTCACCCACTGGCCAAGGCCTGGTGAGCTAGAGGGTCCTGGGGAGAGGCTGGGATCCACCTCTTATCTCACTCTCTATCTCAGCATCGACACTCCACCAACAGTTGAACGAATCCCCCCACCAAAGGTTGCTCCTTGAGAGCAGGCTGCTTGTGGGCGGGGCCCGCTTCGGTGCTGACCAATGGCTGAGCAAGACTCATTGCCAGGTAACGGAGAGGAGTAATGGTGCACAGAGAAGGCAGTGCTCTGCTACGAACGGACTCACTCTCTCTCTCTCTCTGGCTCTCTCAGAATTCTAAGTCTTGAGCACAGAGCCCCACGCATGGAAAACAGCTAGAGTTGGCTTATTCCAGCACCAGGGTATCATTTCCAAGGTCTCCTTCATCAAGTCCTTGATTCCATAAACTCCTCCAGGACGGTACACTGAATCCCTTTCTGTTTACGTAATCCAGAATCAGTTTCTGTTTAACTTAAGGCATGCTGATAAATTACAAGACTGAAATTTTAAATTCAAAGACTGAAGCTTTGAATTTTGTTCTGTTGTGTTTTATTGCTTATCTGATTTTGACTTACCACTACTAGTAGGTTCCATTGAAATTTCAGCTTCATTTCATTCCCTTCCACAACATAATCCAATTCGCTCAATACTTTTCCATGTATAACTGTAATGGATTTATTACTGTGTTTTGTAAGCCTCTACGCGTCTGCCCAAGAAGACGAAGCTGATGGAAAACTTACAAGAAATGAATGCACAGTTTCCACCTGGACTACTAACAACCTTTTCACTCTCACTCCCATTCAAGTGAACTAGTCACACGGTTCAAGCCCTAAATCAGGTCCAACCCAAAGCCAGAACATATATTCCCGTGTTTTACTGTTACACATTCGTCAAGCCTCTCTTTTTATTCCCCTCTCAAGTCACTTAAAATCAAGTTTTCTGATTCTTTACAGTGAAAATATATGAACAAATTCAAATTTAAATAGTTACTTTCAAAGGTATAGCTGAAATATAGTGAATTAGCAACGTACAAGGACAAAGAAGGGTGCAGGCATCATGCTAAGATCTTTACTTGCTTATCTTACTGAATCATCACAAGAATCATAGCCATAATCTGGTCAATGTGATTTGCAAAAGATAGGAGAAGCTGGAAAGTCAAGTTATTTGTCCAAGTTTTCACAGCTAGTGACTAAAACATGGAGATTTGAATTCAAGTTTGAATGATTCAAAAGGGAATGTTTGTTCAAAGTTGCCATCTGTCCTGGCTTCCAATTTTAAGTCTTTAATTATCGCAACTGATAATATATCTTTACCATAAGTTACAAATAAGACAACATACATAAAATACAACTCACAAAGTATTTCCAACACATGCAGATTTTTACATTTTCACTGAATCTGAAATTCTTCAAGGAACCACAACGGCAACAGCACTGATTTAAAACAAAAACAAAACTATTAACTTAGCAACAGAACCATCAACAAGGGCCAATATTCAATTTTGTTCACTCCAATTAGGAAAAAATAAAGATATCATTTTGATCATTTAAGTGAAAAGTTGAGTTGAGCTCTTGTACAAATTCAATTAGAGATCAACTGATGCTTTTTTTAATTTGCCTATAAAAGACCTTTATAACAACTGAAATGAGAGGTTCTTGAGTTGAATCACCATTTTTAAATAAACAGAATAAACATGGCTTTACCCAAGAAAATAAGTATGTTCTTAAGTGGAGAATGCTGCGATGGAGACTCCGAAAATAGCCTCAGCTGAAATGATGTAGCATAACCTTTGGCAAATCACACCATAATCCTGAGTCCCCAAGGCCCCATCAGTCAGAAGAGGACAAGACCACTTCACCTTCAAAGCCCCATCCTAACGTGATCCACTCCCATGTCCCAGTGGCCCCACTGCTTCCCCATCCTGGACAGTAACCATTTAAATTTCAGCACTAGAAGGACATATAAGCCCATCACCATCACTACTGAGAGGCACTTTGCTTTGAAAATATTTCCTCTAACCCTACAGTGAATTCTATAGGAGAAAAAAAATTCTGTTTCAGAGATGAGGAAATTGGAGCACCATGAGGTAATTAAAAAAAAAAAACAACCTTCATCTAAAGTCACAAAACTACTAAGGAAGACTGCCAGATCAACTCCCTGAACTGCTATACCTGTTTTCTGCTAATGGGTAGTGAGTGTTCTGGCTCATCCATTGGTCTTTTCTAAATACATCAAATTGATTCACAAGCCAGGTTGCAACGCTAGCTCAAATCAAAACTGCTGAAATCACGTTTCATAGTCCAGAAGACTAAGATCTATGTTTGCTCAGTGGAGTCCTAGACCAATGTCAAGTACCAGGCATGTTTGTGTGTAAAAGAAAAGAAGCTGCTTCCAGCACCCGTAACTGTGCTCCCAATGACAAACAATATATCTCTTTCACCTCTTCAAAAGGACAGAGACAGCTCTAAACCACAAAATTAAAAGGGATTCTGTCAACCAACTTAGCCCAGTATTCAGATTCCAAATGATATCACATAATGAATATTCCAGAGATAGAAGAGACACACTCTTTATAAGGCTGAAAGCCTCGGGAAATCTTCTAGGCTATTTGCTTCTTCAGATGAATAAGTATTTATGAACGAAGGAAAAACCTTCCACAGGTAAGGTTACCTTGCTAATAAGGTAAAATGAAATTAAAACAGAAACTCTCTTTGCCTTTGCTATAGCATAAATTTCTAATTCTTGCTTTTGTTGTTGTTCTCACTCTTGAATTCAGCAAGGGCAACATACACTGTTCAATAAAATTTCCAGTCATTACACTGCCCTTCTTCGAACAGGACAGTAACTGACCTGCCGCAGGGACCACCAAGTTTGTTTACAGGTAAGAGAAGCTGCCATATAGTTCATTCCCCATTCCCAATACGTATACTCTGAGAGTTTAAAGCATAGGTAGTACCTAGTGCAGCAGAGATGCTCAGCTCTGTAATCTTTGCTATTAGTTTCATCAAAATAGTGACAGGATACACTCAGTTTTTTAAAGTGAGCCTTTGTTGCAGTTTTATTGATGAAAATGATTTGAAATTCTGTTCCACTCTAACCATCTGTACCAGCCAGCCCACTGCCTCCTACTATGGCTATTAAATGTATAAAAGGACACACATCAGCTCAACAAGTGTCTGCGGGAAAAGAAACCATCTCTCCTTGCTCAGATGTCAAACAAAATCAATAACTATTTCCAAAAGAAAGGAAGAGGTAGACAAGAACTGACCCCTTTCACCTTAAATTGCTCCCTCCCTTGTCTGAACCATAGAGAAACCCATGTAACTGTTTCCCTCCTATTTTTTTTTCTCCTTCTGCATTTCACCAAGGGGGTCTGAAGTATCAATATTTTCAAGAAAAGGCTATATATATCTCTACAGCCTCTTCAAATTTAATGAAAATAAATACCCATCTTGTGTCTCTTTGTAGAGACAGACTTTTAGAGACATACATGAAATACATGTTACACTAAATAAACGTGGTTTTACAAACCAGCTGCAATGCACAGTGCAGCTCAGCATTGAGTTCAAGGGGCCAGAAGACAGCCTGCTAGTGCTGAAATTACACAGGCTCGCTGAATTTACAAAGAGCATTATCATTGGTTCAGATTATCTTCTTGAGGCTTCCCAGAGCCCATGAGAAGTGCCCTCGATCAACACCAGTGGGGCTCACAGAGTTCTGTTTTCCTCAGTTCTTTCCCTCTTGTCTTCGGGAAGAGGAAGCCTTCCTAAGATCAAGAATATGCAACTGAACAAACAACTGAATAAGGCAATTCAGGGCTGCAAGCAGAGAAACTGAGGTTGCCTTTGTGGAAAACAAGGGCTCTCCCTCCTCCCCCAATATTTTTCCAAGAGACAAAGCTCTGTTCCTCTTAGAAGCAGGAACAGCTGTTTGTACACACAGGAGTGAAGGAGGGGATACTGACTGCCCCAGAGACCAAGCAGGAGGCGCTTCTGCTGTGTGAATTCCTGAGGGACTGAGGGCTGGTGACGGCCAAACGATGGAGGGAATGGTTATTATAACAAGAAAGGAAGTAAGCAGCCCTAATGAGAATCCCTTTAGAATGAATTCTGAGACCAATCAGCCAACCAACAAAAGCACTGTGCAGGTGGAAGTAGACAGAGGGGAGAGGGTGGAAATGCTGACCAAATCTCTTCAGTGTCATCATGACCAAGGTTTTATCTAACAGGTGTTCTGGTGTTCTGAGTTCCTGCACCTGGGCCATCTTCGAACAGCGCCCTGATCTTATTACATCTATGAGTGTAAGCTATTGTTCCTCCTCTCCAGGAAGTGTATTGTACTACAGGCCAGAAAGGTTTGCTTCTCAATACATGCCTTGCTGTCGATTTAAAACTGAAACTAAATCCATGAAAATTATATGGGATTCTTACCTTTCTGTGTGGACACCTACAAACTCTAAGGTTTCATCTGGGAACATTTCATGAGGCTTCTAATAAATGTTCAGCTAGCAGCAGCAACATTTTCCTCTGATTCAGTTCAATTCCTCACTACATGAAGAATTTATTAAATTTAAAATCAGTCAGTTCAGTTCAGTCACGCAGTCGTGTCCGACTCTGCGACCCCATGAATCGCAGTACGCCAGGCCTGNTTGCTGGCAAATTGAGTGCAGCACTTTCACAGCATCATCTTTCAGGATTTGAAACAGCTCAACTGGAAAAGCTATGTATTTTTAAAAGCAATTAACAACAAGTTCAGTGAAAAATACTGCAGTAGAACAGTTTTAACTGACCATCCAAAAAATAAAAAAAGCTTACTCAGCTCCTATGCATACTATATGTGTCTTTTCAGACATTCCCAACCTATTTTAGGACCTCTTTTTTGAAAGCTGAAAAGAAGTTCTGCTAAAAGGAAATCTCTTTAATTTACTTTAGCAAGTGTTTTTGTAAATGGGGAACAGTTTGCAAAGACAGTCTCTTAATATTAACTACTTTTGATTTTTCAAGGCAGACTGCCAATGAAAATATGTGAAAGCATCCTGACAGGAGTAGTTTTTCATTCTAATCACACCTGTTCTAAGCTAGGGTTCCTCATCTTCAGTACTACTGACATTTGTGTGTTGTGTGTGCTCAGTACGACTTTTGTGACCACATGGGCTGTAGCCTGCCAGAGTCCTGTGTCCATGGAATTTCCCAAGCAGGAATACTGGAGTGGGTTTCCCACCAGGCTCCTCTGTCTATGGAATTTCCTAGGCAAGAATACTGCGGTGGGTTGCCATCTCCTTCTCCAGTGGATTTTCCTGTCCCAGGGATTGAACCAGCATCTCCTGCATTGGCAGGAAAATTCTTTACCACCATACCACCTGGGAAGCCCCAGTTGGATAATTCTTTGTTGCGGGGACAACTCAGTATATTATAGAGTATTAGCAACTTCCCAGGCCTCTGCATAAATGATGCCAGTAGCACCCCTCCTCACCAAAGTGTGACAATCAAAACATCTCCAAGTACTGCCAGTATTCTTTGGGGGGGTATGGAATTTCCTAGGCAAGAATACTGCGGTGGGTTGCCATCTCCTTCTCCAGTGGATTTTCCTGTCCCAGGGATTGAACCAGCATCTCCTGCATTGGCAGGAAAATTCTTTACCACCATACCACCTGGGAAGCCCCAGTTGGATAATTCTTTGTTGCGGGGACAACTCAGTATATTATAGAGTATTAGCAACTTCCCAGGCCTCTGCATAAATGATGCCAGTAGCACCCCTCCTCACCAAAGTGTGACAATCAAAACATCTCCAAGTACTGCCAGTATTCTTTGGGGGGGCATAATTGCCCCTGTTGAGAAACAAAGTTCTAAATCTATCAATAATATCTATTCCCTGGAGTAAGAGAAAGTGATTTCTCTTTTCCCAGTTTGATTAACATTTTTCTCACTCATTGTTCTGCTTCATCAAGCCATTTCACCACTTTTTTTTTTTTTTTGTAATGTCTTTACCTTACGGCTGCAAAGAATCTGTTGGTTATTGATTGTTTCCTAAAGCAAACTTGAATTTAGGTAACAGTTCTCCAGGAAAATTATTGTCAAGCTAGACTTCTGAAGACTAGGAATCAATCCAAGGGTACAACCCTTTGTATTTCAAATGCAGGAAATTTGGAGTTAAGGAGATAAGGGTTTTCTCATATCATACTGAATTTAGCATTATATAAATGAAGTTTTACCTCCACACTCATGTAGTATCTTCAGATGCCTAAACTCTAACTTTACTTGATATCCTAATCAATCTGCCTAACTCTCCTTCCTCCATGACTCTCCAGCAAAAAACAGACAAACATATTTCATTACATCTATTTGAACAGCACTCTGGGGAGAATTAACAGGTAAAATAATAGTTTATTTTACCTTCACCGCATGTATTAACAAGAATCAATGAAGAAAAAACAGTGGTAGAAGCAGAAAATGATATTATATGTCTTTTTATTCAAACTTTTCACCTTATAGATATCCAGAGTCATGGTCATATTTCAAAAGGTATGTTCCAGTATTACTAGAAACTGCCTAGCCACTGTCACATGGAATAAGATGATACATCCCTGCCATTAGAAGCTTGTTGCTCTTTCTGCTGTGTCCCTCCAAGGGTCAGTATGGTCCTCATCACTTTTTTAGAGTTCCTCAGTTCCCTTCCTCTGAGTTTCCCCCCTGCAATCTGGATGTTCAGAATTATTTCTGATGACTGCACACACCATCTTAGAGCCCAGTCCCCAGAGACATCTGCACACAGTAGATACAGCTCTCGCTCCCCCTTCTTTGAGTCCCTCCACAGATGGCACCAGTTTCCAGAGTTGACTTCATCCTCATTTTTCATATTTGGTGAAGCCTCGCTTAAAATATGGCCCGGATGGAGTCTGAAAAGCAGTGGACACGGTGCCCACTCGCGCTCTGCCGCCCCCTTCCCCTCTAATTTCAGATCTGTACATTGCAGAAGCTTCTTCCTTTCTTGAGGTTGGTGGGTAAAATATCTACTCGTCAAAGAGGCGCTTTTACATACAGCTTTTTTGCCCTCAGAGTTGGTTTAGTCTACTAATCTAGTCATTTTTCCTTTTTAAGTTACAATTTAATTACCTGTGGGGAACTCAGGGGAGACCCACCTCCGGAGAACCAGTAAGTGCCACTGACTCTGTCCAGTTTTCTGGACTCTAGCTATTTGGAGCCATCACTTGGGGTCCGGGGGGCAACATCACAGTCACCTGCAGGGGCAGCAGAGCGAACTGCTGAGCCCCCCCCTCCCCCCGCCCCTCGTCCTCCGTGAGTGCCGCCCCAGGGAAAGAGCCGGGGGGCGGGGGACGGGAGGGATTCGGGAGCCCCTCTAACCACCGGGATTCCTGGGATTCCCTCTGGCAGAAGAGGGACAGCCGCGTCCTCCGGGTACCGAATCGGAAGACAAGACCTCCATCAGGTGTGGGAGTGTGCAGGAGCCGGGAAGAGGTTAGAGAAGAACATCACTGGATGAGCAAAGAATGTGACCCTAGGGAAAGGAGGCAGAAGAGACGCAGGAGAGCACGTTTCTTTAATCCCCTCCCCGTGCCGCCTGTGGAGCCCTGGATCTCCTCGTCATGGAGACAGACTGCAGCAACACAGGCGACCCCGGGCGGGCAACACGCACACTGGCGCGCGCGCACACGAATACTCACACGCCCCGCCGCGACTTGCACACTGCAGACTTCTGACTTCCCGGCCCCGAACACCGCACCTTCGGGGCGAGACCGCGGGCTCCTGTGGCCTAGAGGAGAATCCCCCACTTCCACACACACACATCCCCCGAAACATACACATTCAGATCCTGCTTTGTACCCCAAGGGTGCTGGGAACCACTTAAGGGAAGCACGGACAGCTCCCCTGCAAACGACTACCTTCCCGGTTGCCTGCAAATCTACAAACTCGCCTTAAGCAAGCCGCCCGGTAACCAAGTCAGGTAGGAGATGAGGAGGAGCTGGCTTGCAAGTAAACCTCAGAGAACCGCTACTAAGTCACTATTCAGAGGACCACACGTAGCAGCCTCCAAGCCTCTCCTGAGCCTTTTGGTCCCAACCCTGGCTCCATTCCTCAGCTCGATCGCTGCACTGTTCCCCTCCTCCCCTTCACTCAAATCCCCCAGCGATTTTCCAGCTGGCCCTTCCGGGCCACTTTCTGCATCCATCCTCTCTGCCCAGCCAGTTCCCAACATTTGGCCCCGCATATTCGCTTCCAAGACCTTGATCCAAGGCTACCTCTCTCCATCATTATACCGCCCTGATCTGGTACAGATTCCCCAAATTATTAGAGTCCACTCGCTTCCCGAAGCAGACGGCCTCTTCCATCGGCGTCCTTTGCTCTGGTTCAAATCCGCTTTCCACGCGCCCCACTTTCCATCCACCGTCCCTCCCGCCGCTCCAGCCAGGACGCGCTCACCCTCTCCTACGCCTTCCACACTGGGTTCTCATGTCGCTCCCACCTTATGCCCCGAGGACACCCCTCTTTCCTTCTGCGGCTGTTCTCAGCCAGGAGTCCGCATCCCAAACCCAGCCTCCCCAGCCAGCACCAGCCCGCTTCTGGCAGTGCGGTCCTCCCCTCTCCGCAAGTTGCCCCCCTTAGCCTCCAACCGGAGTGAGTCCGGCCCTCCTGCTTTGCCGGTCCCCCGACTCCAACATCCCAGGGGTTATCACTTTCAAACTGGCCAAAAGGCTGGCCGAGGCGCGGGGACCGGGGGCAGCCGGCTCTCCGGAGCACCAGCCGCGCCTCCCGCCAGGGCTTCCCCGGGGGCGCCGGTCCCTCGCCCCAGCGCCCAGCCACCTCACAAACTTACTTGCGGGTCGCCGGGAGGGGGCTGCGGTGAGCGGCGGCGGGCCCGGCGGCGGCGGCGGCGAGTGCGCCCCTCTCGGCGGGGCTGGGCTGCGCGGCGCCGGCGTTGCACTCCTGCGGCCGCGCGGTGGACGGGCTCAGCCTGACGCAGCCCGGTTCTGCCCCCGCCGCCGCCGAGGCCGCCGAGCGCTTCCAGACATGCTCAGTTTCCAGACCTGCCCGCGTGGACGCTACCATGAGCGAGCGGCGGCGGGGGAGACAGAAAGGAGGCGGCCGCCCGCCGGAGGCTACCACGCCGGAGGCCTAGGGGAAGCGGGGGCGACGCGCCGCTAAAAATAGGTCGTGCGGAAGCCGCTGCTCGGGCTTAAAGCGCCCCCACCCCCTCCCCACCCGACGGCCGCCTTGGCGCTCGCGCGTCCCCGCTACCGGGGACAGGGGACCTGAGCGCGCGCGTCCTACTAGGTCCCTGCCCGCACTGGGAACCCCACCTCGGGGAAAAACCGAGCTCTGCGCCCCAGCACCCGGAGTCTTGCCGGAACTAAGCCCCAAGCTTCCCCGATTTCGGGCTCCAGCCTGTCGAGCAGCCGGAATTTCAGGCTCTCGCCAAAGAAATGAAAGAAAGTTGAGTTAAAGCGGTGGAAAAGCTCTGTGACAGCGAAATTAAGACTTCTGAAAGAAAACTGCAAGTTTTTTGGAATGCTTAGTTTTGCTGGAAGGAAAAAGGAAGAAAGGAGGGTAATGATCCGCGGCCCGGAGAGGGGGCTCTGGAAAGGCATGTAAAATACAGAATTCTTTTCAGGGCGTCTCTGACTCTTCATTCCACAGGATTTTGCATCGTTCGCTGACACCCTCCCTGCCCTTAGTGATTTTGTTATTCTTGTAATCTGAACTGTAATTTCTTTCCCGCACGTTTTACCTGCCCCCTTCCTCCCCCAAACCGACTTTACATGCAAAAAAGGAAAGGACGCACACTGGAGACGGGTAGATTCTCACACCTGAACTGGAAACCGGCGGATTGGTAACCCTACGCAAGGAGGGCTCGGTACTGTTGACCAGTTCGGCCAGAAAGCATCCTGAGGTCCTAAGCATCCAGTTCTTTCAAACCTCAAGGTCTCAGAGCCGCGACACCTGCAAATACACCTTCCATGCTCTTCATTTTCAGTCTAGTCTACCTTCATTCCTAGAAATCTACTTTTGAAAATTTTTCTTCTGAGTGAGAGGTACAAAAGTTTCCTGGGTCAAATTCCCGTCTGCATTCACCCTTCACAACCATCCAATAAGAGAATTAGTATTATTTCTATTCAAAAGATGAGGACGTTGAAGTTCAGGGACGTTCCTCTCTTGTCTGGAATAATAGTGCTGAATCTAGAGTCTACCTGACTAGAAATTCCGATGGCTTCCGTATAACCTATTTCTTTGAATCAATAGCTTTACCTGATAAGGGCTGGGGGGAAAAATCGATTTTTCTCTGTGGGGTGCTCAGAATGAGAAAATGCCAAATATGAGTTTTGCTCTTCAATATTTCCTCCCTAATTTCTTTCTCAACATTCACAGCTTAGATTGTGTGTATTCTATTGAAAGTGCCGCGTTTCGTTTTTATTCATTCAAGAGAAGATGTACTGCGAATCTTCTAAGAACAATGCACCTACTGGCAATGTATTTTATATCCCACTGTTCAGTCTTTGCTACGCCTACTTTCTTTTACTGTTGCTACAAGTTAGTGAGGTTCCCGTAACCCTACTAAGTAATTTAGGTGTACATTTTCACAGAACTGAGTGGCATGTGTCTCTCTGGCTAAGTTGTCCTCGCTCTTACCTCCCCTTCCTCTTAAAATTTAGTGCCATGTCTAGTCCCAAATAGATGATTGCTTAATGCTTGACCTTGTACTTGCTAGTCTCCAGCTTCTCCATTCCTTCTTCCTTTAGTGTGTGCAGCCCATTGATGTCATCTCCAGAACTAGAGCCACTTGGTAATGACACCAGTTTCCTAATTTTCTATGAGCACAATTCTTTTCAATAGGTGCTGAAAGAAGGTGAAAAATATACTTTACATTCATCCCAGTTGTGTTTCTTCTTCCTCTCTCAGTAATTCATCCTACAGTGGGTATGATTATCTGGACATCTGCATGTTACAGCATGCATGCTAAGCTTAATCATGAAACAGGCAGATTTTGATGTCAAAGTGAAGCCTGTATGATTTCCTACCCATACATGTAGTTCAAAAACCTGCTGCCTTCAGGATTCTTATTAGCAAGTGACAGAAATTCAGCTCTAACTTACTCAAGCAAACAAAGGAAACGAAGTGGGCTGTGTATCGATAACTCAGCTGGGCTGATTCAAGGCTTAATAGCATCAGCTGGAATGTGTTTCTTTTTCTCTCTCACTTGCTCTCAGCACTGCTTCCTGTTTGGGCTTCGTTCTCCATCAGACTGTGCCCAGAGTGCAGCTCCAGCCTTACGCACATGACAAAGTTTGCGATCTTACAAAGAAAGCAAACCTTCTGCTCTGATGAGCACATCAATCTTTGTTAAAGGTGTCTGGTTAGCCGTCCTTGTGCATCCTCTAGGGGAAGAAACCTCTCCAAAGGAGATAAAGTATCCAGTCGGTAGAAGAAGGGATAAGGGATCCTTGAAAGATAGAAATAATAGGCATCCTCCGCAGGCATGTTTCCCCATAGAACAAAAGGGACAGCAAGCCCATGGCAGGATATCAGTTGATTTGAGTTATTCAGAAATGAGCAAAAGAATAATGATGCTTGCAAGTGTCTGTCCTCTTTTTAGGAAGAGATACTTTGATTTGCCTGCCTAAGGGTAGCAGTAGTTCCTCTTTGTTACCTTTCCATCTATATTTCAGGGCCATAGATACTTACAAGGTGGTGCCACTCATTAAAGCATTCTAATGAGCCTTCATTCAGCTGAGCCCTCAAGTCTACAATTTGTCTGTATGAGAAAATGACATTTTCCACATTCTTAAAGCCCATTATTTCTTTTTTGATTTAACATAGCTGATAATTCTGTAAACCATGTGACAATTAAAAACTGGGCTATTTCTCTTTTGCCTCCAACCCTGACGAGGAAATGCTGCTCTTCCTATGGTAAATATATTATGTCTTATCGATCACTGCTAGAATTATTAAGATAAGTGGTCATCATTCCCTTTCTCTTACCCCAAATCCATGCAATTCACTTGTTCCCTTTTAAAGTATTTGTTTATAAATAAATAAATGCAATCTATGAGTCACTTCATTTAAATTGTATTTTATAATTATATTAAAATCAAATTCAGATCTTTTCCTAATCTTCCTCCTCATTGACTTCCTTTTTTTTCTCATTGACTTCTAAGAACTCCTCAGCCAGTGTCTCTTGCACCACACCTTATTAATCCACACTTTTGATTATTCCTCTTTCATTTTCCTAGTTCTTTGTCCTTCTCTTACAACACTGTCCCATTTGTTTTTGTTATCTGTACACTTGTTTTTCCTCTCCCACCGAAACACAAGTTTGTAGAGGATTGGGACTATAGAATTTATGTATGTGTGTGTGTTTTATCTTCTTCAGTGTTTGACAGATGTTTGCTGAAGCGTTAGTGGGCTAGAAAGGGAAGCTGAATGTTTCGATCTGAAACAATGGGTCTAAGCCTGAAGTTCCCAGTTTCATTAACTGGGGAAAGGCTGGAGAGGGCTGATGCTGGGGGTAGGATGACATGGCATGTAGATTTTTTTCTTGTCTCTCCAGTTTCTCTGGGGATAGCTCAGTATAGCCCCTTCTTCCCTCCCTGACATTTTCTTACCAACCTTCTCGAAATTGGAATGCTTCAATGTGATCTGTGCCACACTGCCAGCACCTGTAACTTTCCCCGATACTGGCCCTGACCATTGAGTGTATTCTGCTTCTATTACATAGAGACAGTTTATTTTAGACACCTGAACACTAGGTTGCCTCTCCATTGCACTCTTTTCATACTAAATTTTCTTTTAGAAAATCAGGACTAAATTAGGAATGTGAAATTATTCATAATTGAGTTCCTCAAGAAAAAAGGCAGTATCATGATGGCTTCATTGAAGAGCTATTAAGAGCTTGTCTTTTTGATACCTGTTATTTTCCCATTGTGGAAAAAAAATGTAAAAAAGGGAGAACTAAATGGGAGCAATTCAAAGACATTCATGCCCAAATTATTCTTTCATTTCATGACCATAGATAAATGTCATAACAGATCAACTAATGATATGCACTAAAGGTATAAATGTTCATTCCCCACTTCCCCCCTGCACTTCAAGGCTCAAACTGCTCTAGGTAATAGTCATGGGACATTAAGGATGCTCATAGTATTTGTGAATCAAAGATGCTTCTTGACTAAAAGACTTAGCTCTGATGGCCCTTTCCTCAGGGAAGAAGAATGTGGGTATTTATGCACTTCAAATATCAAGCTGCTCTTTATTTGCCTCTAACACAAACATGGCTTAGTTATTGAGCAGACAGCAAGGTTGGGTTACAAACTGCAACTCTTTTCACTTCTCATTGAATCCAGTGCTACAATAACAAACATTCTTAACATGTGATCTCAAATTTTCAAGTTTTGTCAAGAAATTCATGATCTTTAAGTTATTTCCATAATACATTTGGATACAGCAGTTCAAAAATCCTATTCTGCATCAGTTAATAATATCCAACACTTATTACCTCTGTGTCTCATTCTGCAGTAGGCACTTACTTTGCATATTTTTATCATTTAATTCTAATATCAGTTCAGTGAAGTTGTATGTTACTTAGATCTTTTAAATTGTACATATAGAAATCCAATCTAAGCTAGTTTAGGTGAAAAGGAAGATTTTCTGGCACAACAGTGCAAAATATAACCTTCAAAGGCAGGGGGCTTCTCTGAACTTCAGGTTGTGGAAATACTGTTATCATTCTGTTCATTTCTCATCCTCATATCTCCCTTGTGTCAGCTTTATTACCCCACCTTGCAGACAGACTTTGCCTACAACTGGCATAGTCTAAGGATTTTTCCTTTAAATATAGATTGAATGTGTTACACTTGTTTTAGCTTTAAAACTCTCAGAGAATTAGTTACTTGCTTCCATAAAATAGAATATGGAAAAGGGAAGTAGCAACTTTCCAGCAGAGAATCTTGGCAGACACCATCTTAACCAAATGATGAAGGTTAACATCACTAGTGATGTCATGTGGAACTTGTTTACTTCCTGATACAATATGATAAGAAGGGTACTCATCTCTATAGAATTATTCCCCCAAATTAGAATTCTACAAAATATCAGGCAATCTTAAACAGAGCAACAGTCTATAAAATACCCGAACAATATTCCTCAAAACTGACAATCATTTAAAAAACAGGGAAAGACTAAGAAACTTTCACAAAGCAAAGGAGACCAAAGAGAAATGAAAACTAAATCCAGTATTGTGCCAAATCAACGAAAAATTAACAGGATTTAGAGTTTAGTTAATAGCAATGAGCCATGTGCTTACATAATACCAAATTTTGCTGTATTAAAATTATGCCATCAAGATCCAGGGGAAGGAATGTGTGTGTGTATGTGTGTGGGTGTCTGCGTGTCTGTGTATTTTGAGGATGCTAGCCCAGGGAAGAAAGAAGAACATAATTTATCAATGCAGGGGTTCTTATCAGAGGGTTTGCATTTTATGTACAAGTTTGAATGGCTGGAAATTGTTCTAATGGTTTGTTCACTTGGTTATCTAACTCCTGGTCTTGTGGAGACTATCCTAAATGGAGTTGAGATGCTAGAAATTCCTGTGTGTAATATAAAGGGGATGTGAGGTTGTGGAGATAGGAATGTTTGAATGGCATTATCAAGGAGGATTGGCTCAACTATTCCCTACTGGTCCCCAAGAAGGACCAGAAGACTCTCATCAAGACACTAATTGGTTCATTGACTCTCCTCTTTGGCCACAAATGAAGGTAAGAGATGTTGACATGGAAATGGTTTCTAGGATTTAATGGAAATAAAGGAAAATCAATGTGGAAGAGGTCAAGAAGCAACTTAACCACCAGAGTCAGTGTGGGTGGTTATCACAGTGGGTAACAAGGCCAAAATGGTCATAGAAGTGAAGTGAAATGAAGTGAAGTCGCTCAGTCGTGTCCGACTCTTTGCAACCCAATGAACTGTAGCCTACCAGGCTCCTCCCTCCATGGGATTCTCCAGGCAAGAGTACTGGAGTGGGTTGCCATTTTCCTTCTCCAGGGGATCTTCCCGACCCAGGGATTGAACCCGGGTCTCCCTCATTCCAGGCGGATGCTTTAACCTCTAAGCCACCAGGGAAGCAAAGTGTGACCCAAAAGAGATATTCTGTTGTTGTTTAGTTGCTCACTCATGTCCAACTCTTTGGGACCCAGTGAAAGAGTAGTTCGCCAGGCTTCTCTGTCTGTGAGATTCTCCACGCAAGAATACTGGAGGGGGTTGCCATTTCCTTCTACAGGGGATCTTCCCAACCCAGGGATCAAACCCAGATCTCTTGCATTGGCAGGTGGATTCTTTACCATGGAGCCACAAGGGAAGTTGCACAGAAATCTTTAGAAGTGGCTAAAAAATCATGGTCTTTTTTGGACTGGATACCTGAGTATCATACTAAGGTCCTACTTAATCTATAGGTAACTTGTGTTCTGGTGAAAATGGACTTGACTTAAATCACAGTAGAAAATCATGGCTCTCCACCTAATTTACAGATCTGAGTTAGAATATTGGAGTCTGGTTACACTCAGAGAGGAATCCTCTACCACAGGTAGACATTTTGTATATATGTATATATTTTTTTTAATTTATTTATTTTTTAATTGAAGGATAATTGCTTTACAGAATTTCGTGTTTTCTGTCAAACCTCAACATGAATCAGCCGTAGGTATACATATGTCCCCTCCCTTATGAACCTCCTCCCATCTCCCTCCCCATTGCACCCCTCTAGATTGATACAGAGCCCCTGTTTGAGTTCCCTGAGCCATACAGCAAATTCCTATTGGCTATATATTTTACAAATGGTTTAATGTAAGTTTCCATGTTACTCTTTCCATACGTCTCACCTTCTCCTCCTCTCTCCCCACATCCATAAGTCTATTCTCTATGTCTGTTTCTCCACTGCTGCCCTGAAAATAAAAAATTTTCAGTACCATTTTTCTAGATTCCATACATATTCATTAGAATACAATATTTATCTTTCTGTTTCTGACTTACTTCACTCTGTATAATAGGTTCTAGGTTCATCCACCTTGTTAGGACTGACTCAAATGCGTTCCCTTTATGGCTGAGTAACATTCCATTGTGTATATGTATCACAATTTCTTTATCCATTCATCTACCAGTGGACATCTAGGTTGCTTCCATATACTCCATAGACACAGAGTCTGCCTAGTTGATGGTGTGGATTTAATCTGCAGCTTGTACGGCTGGTGGGAGGGTTTGGGGTCTTCTTCCTTAGCCACACTGCCCCTGGGTTTCAATTGTGGTTTTATTTCCACCTCTACAGGTGCATTGTCCTCTGGAGTTTAGCTCCTGAGGCTGCCCTGGAGGGCTTGGGCTTGCCCCTGTGAGGTCCAGGTGTGGAGGTGGTGCAGCTGCTTGGGTCGCAGGGGTTCTGGCAGCACCAGGTCCTCAGGGGGGTTGGCGGCTAGGGCAGCAGGAAATATAGTGCTCTAGAAGGGTATGGCAACCAGTATTGTCCCATACACTCCAGTATTCTCGCCTGGAGAACCCTGCTCCCTGACCGAGAAGCCTGGCAGACCACAGTCTCCAGGGTTGCAAAGAGCTGGACTTGACTAAAGCAACCCCACGTGCATAGATGCAAGACTTTTTTTGCCTGTGGCAGCCCTGCCCCAATGACAGTTGAGCGTGAAGGTGGTGCAGCTGCTTGGCTTGAGGGGTCCCTGGCGCCCCCAAGTGTGCAGCGACACAGACTGCTCTGCCCCAGGAGTTCTGGCCCTATCAGAGTCTTTTTTTGAGCTTCTTGTAGCTGGTGATCAGAAGGCCTCTTTTGTCAGTATTTCTCTGTAGCTCTGCTCGTTCAGGCACTTAGACGGTTCCCTTGCCTGGGGTCCTTCTCAACAGCCCCTGGCTGCAGTTCTACTCTGTAGTTCAGTGTGTCAGGCGTTTGACGGGCAGCCTCTCTACTGTTCAGGGGTCTATGCTTACATGTGGAGAGAAGAGGCTATGGTGGTGGCTCTGCCCCCTATGCGTGACTCAGCAATATCACCTTGCTTCCATGGCTGCCCAGCTTTCCTCCACAGGCATTTCCCACCACAGTTTCCTCCCTCACATCCCCTCTATCCATCTCTCTGCAGTCAACAGCAACCCTCACCCTGGGGTTGATCCACAATCCCTAAACTCCAGCTCCCAGCTGCTGCACCTTCCAGGGTACCTGCGTCCCTGTCCGGGGTATGTATGGCTGCAGCAAGAACTGCCTGATTCTCATTCCATTTAGGCCGCCACAGATCAGCTGTTTCTCTCTCAGCCTTAGATGTTTCTCCTCTGACTCAGACAATTGCCCCACTGTGGGGATCGGACCCCTGTTTCGGTTCCCCCACCTGCTGAAGGCAGGTTCGGTCCTACTAACATTCCTGTTTTTCCCCCCAGTTCCTTCCTCCTCCTGAGTTTTGCGTGGGTCTATAAATTCTTTTCCGCTGGTCAGGTCCTCCTGTCTGCTCTCAGCTGGTGTTCTGCATGCACTGTGTCTGTGTCTGAGTGTGTATTCCTGATGTATCCATGGAGAGAGATGTACTCCATGCCTGCCTGTTCCTCCACCATCTTGTTCCCTTCCACAAGTAGATATTTAATTCTTTCCCCTCATTTCCCCCCAAAGGACTTGCAATTATTTCCCAGAGTGACTATCTTAGGAAAAGGGAAATACCTAGATCTTTCTGGGGCTTACTGCATTCTCATTCTAACCAAGAGCACCACTGTGGTCCACTGGCAGAGGATAAGTAAAATTCTGTTCTTAGTGTCACCAGGGGCTCTGTGATTCTACAAATACATTCTGTACTTAATTTTCCTTCCTGAGTGAAGAGAATACATATACACAGCAGCTATTATGAACTCTGACATTATCATGAAGGTTTTCAAGGCAGAAAATGACACCCCCATGACACACAAGGAAAGCAAAATACTCCCCAAAGACCTAAGCCTCAACCTCCCTAGCAAAGTAATAAGTAGTGAGCCAAAGCAATATCACAGTGCTTCAGGAATCATAGACAAAAGTGTTACCACCGAATTTCCAACTTACAAATGTACGTTGCAGGGATAGTGATGCAATCACACACCCTCCCTTGCCCCCCATTTAACTTACCTATTTCATTTATGCACAAGCTATATGGATACTAGAAAAATACAGAGGGTTCTCAGAAGCTTAATTAGGTGATTGCACCAACTGCAGTTGATTTTTCAAAGGTGATCTCATTACTGGAGCAAAGCAAGACAGCCCCTGACATCTGGTATGCATCTATTTATTGGCCAGGTTTTTCATTGTCTCTATAAGGGTCAAAACTATAGAAGGTATTCAGTTTCACCTTTATTTAATAGAACAGCAGAACAATTTACTGTCTTTTTTTCAGGGTAAGATCAACTCTCTGTTTCTTCACCATAACATACAATCCAGAAGTCCCTTGATTATGTCATCCTTGCCCAGGTTTTATGCTGAGCCACTGATGACACTCTCCTAGGAAAATATGGTGATCAGAAAATCATAGGTGCACTAAGTTGCTTTGGTAAGACATCCAGGAGATGGGGAGATCGATTAGATAAAAATTTCATATATGTAAGAATATATCTATGGATATATATAACTATCACCCAGTTATTTATTCAATGTTGCCCCTTTTGGCTAGAATGTATGTTCCAAAAGAGCAAGGCTTGTGTCTACTTTGTTGACCATGTCCCTTGATTATGTCATCCTTGCCCAGGTTTTATGCTGAGCCACTGATGACACTCTCCTAGGAAAATATGGTGATCAGAAAATCATAGGTGCACTAAGTTGCTTTGGTAAGACATCCAGGAGATGGGGAGATCGATTCAGATAAAAATTTCATATATGTAAGAATATATCTATGGATATATATAACTATCACCCAGTTATTTATTTAATGTTGCCCCTCTTGGCTAGAATGTATGTTCCAAAAGAGCAAGGCTTGCGTCTACTTTGTTGACCATCAGGTTACCAGCACAATCTCAGCACCTAGAATAAATGAATGTTCAATGGATAGGTGTGTTATTTAATGCTCATCCTCTCCTAAAGAATGGTGAAATTTTTATAACAGCTATCTTCTTCAGGCAGAGATGCAGTTTTTTACTGCTCAGCATTATAATTCAGAAAAGGTTTTGAATTCTGCTAAAACAAGATTTGATGTGTAATCATTTGGAGGAGAAGCATGGTTTGGAATAAGTAATAAACATTATAAATTTTCTCAGATCTCAATGACTTGTGCTTGAAAGAACTTCCATTTATGAAAAAGGACAGCATAAGTACTTACTTTAAGAGAGGCTAGGAAGATATCAGTCACAAAGGGCAATTATGATATTGTTTTGTGTACTTTTGCTTTTACCACTTACTGTTGAGCAAACAGTTCATGAAGCACCAAAATGATGCATATTTAATAGGACAGGAGGTCAAGGGAACAAAAGAGAGGAGTAAGCAAGTAAGCAAAAATGAAACATCAGTAAGACATTATTTTATTTCAAATTTTTAACAAAAAAGTCATTAAGAAGGTAAATATTTGGTGAAAATTTTGGTTTTTTTACTATTAAAATTGTGCTGTCTTAAAGCTTCTAGGGTAAGAAATTTGTTCATTAACCCATATTTATTTAAAGAGGCTACTTTATGCCTCTCCAATGAGAAGATACTCCTTCCTAAATAACCAGTACACCATGCCAATAGAGAAAAATCTACATAGGGCAGATGAATTTGCTTCATTTACCCACCTCCCATTATCTTTCTAGAATCACTGACAGCCCATTCCCACCTCCCAGAGTTGGACTGGATGTTCTTCCTGAAGCGAGTGTTATCATGTTGTACTCATTCCTCTCTAATGCTTACTGGTTGCCATTGACTACTTTCTCATCTGATACTTCAGCTGAGGAAACGGGTATGTCTTGTTTCAGATAATATCTCCCACACTTGCACAGTGCCTAGGCACAAAGTAGCTCCCAATAAATATGGGTTCATGAACAAGGACATGAAAGATGGCATGACTCTCTACAGAGCATCATCCCAGATTTGAGGGAAAAGGAACTGATCTTGACATTTTTTAATTCAGAGAAACAAATGCGGAGATGAGGATTGATCATGAGGTTAAAAGGCCCATATCCTGGACTTGCACTTTCTTCTGAAGATCAGCATCATTTTGACCCATTCAGCACTAAGAGAAAGCCTTGTATTCTGACTGTAGGCAAACTCTTCTGCAACAGAGGAACCAATGTGGTGAGAGGATTTTTCAAGACATTCCCTGTTGTAGCTATAGAAGTAATCAAGTTCTTTCTTCCACTTCCAGAGGCTATTAAAAATAAATTGGTTTCCTTTTAGGGTTAGTACTTTTTATATCCTGACTGCCCTCAAACTCTAAGGCTGTATGATTTTTTAATGTAAATAGTGAAAGTGTTAGTCTCTGAGTCACGTCCAACCCTTTGTGACCCCATGTGACCCCTACAGCCTACCAGGCTCCTCCATTCATAGAATTTTCCAGGCAAGAATACTGGAGTGGGTGGCCATTCCCTTCTCCAGGGGATCTTCTCAACCCAGGGGTCAAACCCAAGTCTCCTGCATTGCAAGCTGAATTTTTACTGTCAGAGCCACCAGGAATTTTACTATTTTAATTTCATTTTCAATTGTTTGTTGATAGTATCAATATATAGAGATATAGTTTCTTTTGTATATTGATCTTGTATCTTATAAATTAACTTATTAGTTCTTATGTATGTATGTGTTAGTCGCCCAGTCATGTGTGACTCTTTGCGACCCCATGGACTGTAGCCCACCAGGCTCCACTGTCCATGGAATTCTCCAGGCAAGAATACTGCAGTGAGTTGCCATTTCCTTCTCCAGAAAATCTTCCTGACCCAGGGATCAAACTTGGGTCTCCTGCATTGCAGGCAGATGCTTTACCATCTGAGCTACTAGGGAAGCCCAAATACATACTAGTTCGTAGTAGCTTTTTAATAGATTACTTGGGATTTTATATGTAGAACATCCTACCATCTGCAAAGAAAGGCAGATTTAATTCTTTCTTTCCAATAGACAGGCCTTCTTTTTTCTTTCCATATTGCTGTGGCTAGAAATTGAATTACAGTGATAAATAGAAGACAGTTTTGCTTTTTCTCAATCTTAGATAAAGTATACCCTTAGCTATATCCTTTGTTGTTCAGTCGCTCAGTGATGTCTGAGATTTTGCAACTCCATGGACTGTAGCACAGCGGCTTCCCTGTTCTTCACTATCTCCCAGAGTTGGCTCAGACTCACATCTATTGCATCAGTGATGCCATCCAACCGTCTCATCCTCTGTCACCAGCTTCTCCTCCTGTCCTCAATCTTTCCTAGCATCAGAGTCTTTTCCAATGGTATATCATTAAACATACCATGAGGTATGATATGAGCTGTAGGTTCTTCATGATGCCCTTTATCACATTAAAATAGTTCCTTCTCTTCTTCAATTTTGAGAATGTGTATAATAAACAGTTACTGAATTTTATTGATTTTAAAAATTTTATTCTGAATTGTGAAGTACATTGATTGATCTTTTGAAAGCTGGATCAAGTCTCTATTCCTTGGATGACCTTCACTTGCTAAAGATGTTATTTCTTTTTATGTTACTAGAATCAATTTCTTGTATTTTGTTGGAGGTTTTGTGGATCCAGATATATTTGTCTGTAATATACCTATATTGCAATGTCTTTGTCAGGGTATCACAAGTAGCATAGCCTCAAATATATGAGTTGGGAATTTTTCTCTCCTTATCTATTTACTAAAAGAATGTGTGTAAGAGTCATATCATTTGAAATGATCTGGGTCTAGAATTTTCCTTGTGGAAACCTTTCTTATTATCAAAGTCAATTAATAGATATAAAGCTATACAGATATTCTATCTATTCCTGAGTTTTGGAAAGTTACATTTATCGAGGAATTTGTTCCTTGTTCCAAATATTGAATGCTAGCTTAAAGGTGTTCACAATTCCTTATTATAGGTTTAATACTTATAAAATTTTTTTATAATATTTGCTCTTTCATTCCAATGTACTTACTCTATATATTCTTTTACTTGATTAACATTGCTAGGTGGTTTTTTTTTTCACCCATTTTATTAATCTTTTTAAACAACATCTGCCCTTCACAAAATAAGTAACTTAAATGGATCATATAAGTAATTGTAAAATGCAAAACTGTCAAACTACTGAAAGATAACGTAAGAAAAAACCTAGATGACCTTGGGTGTGGGGTTGCTTTTTAGATACAACATCAAATGCATGACCTCTAAAAGAAATAATTAATAAGCTGGACTTCACTAAAATTAAAAACTTTTGCTCTGTGAAAGACAATGCCAAGAGAATGAAAAGACAAACTACAGGATGGAAGAATATATTTGCAAAATACACATTGCATAAAGAATTATTATCCAAATTACACAAGATCTCATAAAATGTAACAACAAAAACAAACAAATTAACAAAAATTAAAAAAATAGGCCAAAGATCTTAACAAACACCTCTTCAAAGACATACAGATGGCAAATAAGCCTATGAAAATAAGCCCCATATCATATTTCATCAGAGGAATGAAAATTAAAGCAGTGGCAAGATATCACTACACATCTACAGGAATGGTCAAAATTTGGAACACTATCAACAGCAAAAGCTGGCAGGGATATGGAGCAATGGGAAGTCTCCTACATTGCTTGTGAAACTGAAAATATTAATAATACATATGCGATTATTGTTTTGTTTTAAACAAAGCAGTCTTTTTTTTTTTTTTTTAAGAAAAAAAGGTAGCAAAATAGTTACCAACTTCCCATTCATTTCATGTGGGTTCAGTTTTCCGTCTGACATCATCTGTGTTTAAGCCTAAAAGACATCCATTCCATCCAGAGCCTAAAAGTACATTTCTGTCTACAAGATCATCTGTGTCAAATACCCAAAAAAGACAATATGCTTGGTCCAACTAGCTGTTGTTGGATCCATTGTTTTTATTATTTCATATCAGCATATGGATTAACTGCGATTATGTACAGAATCCACACTTGACTTAATGAGCTGTAGATGAAGTCTGAGGGTAACATAAGGACCAAATTGTGCTTACTAGGACTAACTCTTCTACATAGCCTATAATGGAATACTTTCTCCTGGAATAGTACCAACTACTATTCAATAAACTATGGAAAATTCTTAAAGAGATGGGAATACCAGACCATCTTACCTGTCTCCTGAGAAACCCATATGCAGGTTAAGAAGTAACCTGGAACAATGGACAGACATGGAACAATGGCTTGGTTCAAAATTTGGAAAGGAGTATATCAAGGCTGTATATTGTCACCCTGCTTATTTAACTTATATGCAGGGTACATCATGTGAAAGGCAGGGCTGGATGACTCACAAGTTGGAATCAAGATTGCTGGGAGAAATATCAACAACCTCAGATATGCAGATGAGACCACTTTAATGGCAGAAAGCCATTAAATGGCAGGAACTAAAGAGCCTCTTGATGAAGTTGAAAGAGGAGAATGAAAAAGCTGGCCTAAAATTCAACATTCAAAAAACTAAGATCGTGACATCTGGTCCTGTCACTTCATGGCAAATAGATGGGAAGAAATTCTGAAACAGTGGCAAATTTTATTTTCCTGGGCTCCAAAATCACTGCAAACAGTTGACTGCAGCCATGAAATTAAAAGACACTTGCTCCTTGGAAGAAAAGCTATGACAAACCTAGACAGCATATTAAAAAGGAGAGACATCACTTTTTTGACAAACATCTGTGTAGTCAAAGTTATATTTTTTCCAGAAGTCATGTATGGATGTGAGAGCTGGACCATAAAGAAAGCTGAGTGCTGAAGATTGATGCTTTGGAACTGTGGTGCTGTTGAATACTCTTAAGATTTCCTTCAAGAGCAAGGAGATCAAACCAGTCAATTCAAAGGGAAATCAACCCTGAATATTCATTGGAAGGACTGATGCTGAAGCTGAAGTTCCAATACTTGGGCCACCTGATGAGAAGAACCAACTCACTGGAAAAGACCCTGATGCTGGGAAAGAATGAGGGCCAAAGGAGAAGGGAATGACAGAGGATGAGATGGTTGGGTGGCATCACTGGATCAATGGAAATGAGTTTGAGCAAACTCTGGGAGATAGTGAATGACAGAAAAGCTTGGCGTGCTGCAGTTTATGGGGTCGCAAAGAGAGGAACACCACTTAGTGAGTTCAGTTCAGTTCAGTTCAGTCGCGCAGTCGTGTCCGACTCTTTGTGACCCCATGAATCGCAGTATGCCAGGCCTCCTGATGTTGGAGAAGACTCTTGAGAGTCCCTTGGACTGCAAGGAGATCCAACCAGTCCATTCTAAAGGAGCTCAGTCCTGGATGTCCTTTGGAAGGAATGATGCTAAAGCTGAAACTCCAGTACTTTGGCCACCTCATGGGAAGAATTGACTCATTGGAAAAGTCTCTGATGCTGGGAGGGATTAGGGGCAGGAGGAGAAGGGAACGACAGAGGATGAGATGGCTGGATGGCATCACCGACTCAATGGACCTGAGTTTGAGTGAACTCCGAGAGTTGGTGATGGACAGGGAGGCCTGGCATGCTGTGATTCATGGGGTCACAAAGAGTCAGACATGACTGAGCGACTGAACTAGACTAGTTTAAAAACGCTTAGTCTCTTCTTGACTCGGTAACTAAATATGAGGAAGAGAACTGGAAGGACAGATCGTACTGGGTAGAGAAGATGCAGTCAGCTTTCACCTATTCACACAAACATGATGATTTTCTAGTCATTAATAAAAGTTCTCTGGATATGGCTTGTACATCTGGTGTGGACTGAAGGAGTGGTCATTATGTAGACAATTGGTTCAATCAGTCAAATCCCTAGGAAATACCTTCTATGCCAAAGTTACTAGGTTAAGACCTAAAGGGCAGTTTGAGGAGACATAAGCCTTTGACTTGATTCCATTTTTCCATTTATGCTGGGGCATGAGGCACATTTACAGTACCTTGAAAAAGATTTGTCACCATTCAGAGATATAGGTAACTGTTGAATCAGTGGGAATGATAGTAAGGTCTTCTGAAGTCCTGAAGAGGAAGCAGGATTCACAACCCAAGCTGTCTGGGTAGGAGTCGGATTGGTAGAATGTATACTCTGGAAGATGATTCAATTTTAAATCAGTTTCTCAGAAAAACTTGATGTGTTGGAGTTAAATTACTTTTACAATTGAGTTATGAAAAAAATGGACCACAGTAGATTTCTTTCTGAGTAGTATACTTTATTGCTAGCTCTTCTGCTTTTAGCAAAACTCCTATATAAAGTTTATTTAATAACATTAAAATGTTTTTCTTTATAATGCTTGTTATAATAAAAATGTAGTGACACTCACCCCTTTGTTTTGAAAATTTATAAAAAATTATATGGAGGTCTGAATGAACTATCTGGGTACTTCAGCTTTCTATAATTTAGGATAAGATTTTGTATAACTAAAGGCATGTACATGTTTTTTCATTTTTTCCCTAGATAGCTGTCATAAGGTTAGCATTCGTTCAGAGCTTCCAATCAGCTTTATCTCTCTGATTTTCCATTGTATTAATGTGGACATTTTCTATATTGAAAAAGAAGTTTGGCCTTTTAAAAAATAGTTTGGTATTTATATCTGATGACTAGGAAACCCTTGTTTTACTTTCTAAGAAGAAATAAAGTCTCTATAATGTTTGACCATTCTTGCAACTGCTAATCATGGTGATAGAAAATCAAGTAATTATTGCTAACACTTTACATATATCTCCTCATTCACTTATCAGAACAATACTTTAACGTAAGCACTATTTTACCCCCAGTTTACAGAAGAAGAAACTGAGGAACAGAGTGGTTAAGACACTTTTCTAAGTCCATATAGCTATTAAGTGGGAAAGCCTTGGAAGATTGGATTATTGCACAAAAATACTCATGCTGTCAGGGGAGGAGTATATGTGGCCATTCCACTGATTTTGGGCTTGGCTGTGTGGCTTGTTTTGTTCTCTTGGTAGGTGGAGTGTAGCTTACCACTTGTTGCCCTTGAACTTGGCCATTGACTTGAATTGGTCTTCAGGATATTAGCAGAAATGATGCAAGCAGAGACTCAAAATGTACTCATGTGATTGGGTTTGTCCTATTGCATTTCTGCTAGTATCATGAGAAGAACATATGTCAGTTAACTCATTGGTCCAAAGAGGAGATCTATATCAAGCAGACATAGATCCAACCAACATGAAGCCAAGTCCAACTGATCCCAGCCTAAATCAGCAGAACCACTCCAGCTCTGCAGTGGTGAGTGGTGAGTGAGAAAGAATAAGTAATTATTTTTTAAGTTTCTGAATTTGGTGTCATTTGTTATGGAAGAAGAGCTAACTGATAAAGAGCCTAAACAGTCCCAATCTAAGAGCCTGCACTATTAATCAGCATCAGTGTATCAAATTTAGCATTATTCCTAAACTGATATTTCTAAAACAACTAAGTCAAGTTCATTTGTCTAAAAAAAATTAGCTCTAGAACAGTATGGCATAGATACTATTATAGAACTATTCTTCTTGGTAGTTACACGTCTTCATATCTCTTTCTGTAACTTAAAAATTAAGAATACAGATATATGATTTTGTTTACTGTCCAGTTCACACAGCCTCTATGTACATTTCTTGGTCTCAGCTTCCAGGTATAATCCACTTATGAGTTAGGGAACATGTCTGCCACTCTGAAACAATATCTGAGATGGATAAGTGAATGCATTTTGAATGACACAAATGGTTCCCATTCACGGAAAAGCAATGACAGGGAAGGAAATGGAAAACTGGATACTTACAATAAAAATAACTAACAATGCGAAGAGGTTTGTTCTGCACCAACGGGTCAGAGATGTAAAATTTAGATAGAGGTGTGGACAATAGCTACCTGAGCAATGACAGACTTTGTTTTTCACCTTTTAAAATGTTGATCTTATGCATTTAAAGCAGTGCTGAGAAAAGCAAAAAGCAGGTCAAGGTCTTGGTTTGAGCTTGCCTATGTTCGATCCCTGAAGCTTTAGGGCATAAAATAGCATGGGAGATGATACATTTTAGAACATGGATTATCTAGCCTCCTCCAGTGGACTGTACATTTGTTTCATGAGCTATTTTCTAAAATATGTTCTGAAATTTTGGGATTGGGGGGCATATAGGTTTTGAAAATGGATGGTCAGTCAAAAACTTAATACATTTCTTGATTGCAGGAATTCTAGAGTTTAATGCCCTAAGATGCTTTATGAATCTTCCAGAGAGGGAGTGGACCATGCAGCATTTTCTAGGCTATTTGTTCCTGAGCACTGTTCCAGGAGTTACTCCCTGGGCTAAATTATACAGAACATGCATTAGGAAGTTTTGCTCTAAAATCTCTCTCTAATAAAATCCTGTTCCTTCAGTTCAGTTCAGTTCAGTCGCTCAGCCGTGTCTGACTCTTTGCGACCCCATGAATCGCAGCACGCCAGGCCTCCCTGTCCAGCACCAACTCCCGGAGTTCACTCAGACTCACGTCCAGCGAGTCCGTGATGCCACCCAGCCATCTCATCCTCGGTCGTTCAGGGACCCTTTTTCACTGTATCCTCAAAGCATGCAGGGAAATAAGTAGAGAATAAATTTTATTGGCCAGATTCTTCTTGATGAAGAAGGGGAGGCTGCCTATGAAAACCTACCTGCTAGTGAGCACGATGTGAGTTCTGGCACCTGAGTTCATGGAATCAAATTCTGATTTCACTACTTACTAATAGTGTCAGCTTGGGTGTCTGTGCCTCAGTTTTCTCATCTATAAATAGGAATGATAATTCATGTACCTAGTCTCATAATTTTGTTTTGAGGGCTTAATGAGATAATAACTGGGAAGCAATTAGTGTAGTGCTTAACATATGGTAGATTCTCAGTAAATATTATTGTAAATTATAATTATAAATTTACTAAGGGACTTGATACAAGACTATATAAAGAAATCTTATAATTCAAAAATAAAAAGACATAATCCTATTTGACATTTTAAAAAAGGGCAAAGGATTTAAACAGACATTTCTTCTGGTGTACAAAAAGGTGTACAAATGGCCAATAAGCACATGACAGGGTGGTCAGTGTCATCAGGGAAATGCAAATCAAAGCATAGTGAGAGACTACTTTACTCTCACTAGGATGGCTATAATAAAAAAGACAGATAATAACAAATGCTGGAGAGAGGGGAAACACTGTAACCCTCACACATTGCTGATGGGAATGTAAAATGGTACAGCTTCATTGGAAAACAGTTTGCTAGTTCCTAAAAAGCTTAAACATAAAGTTACCATATACTTCAATTCCACTTCTAAACATATACCCAAGAGAAATAAAAACATACTTGACACAAAAACTTGCCAATGCAATGTTATAGTAGCATTAATCATGAGAGCTAAAAAGTGAAAACAATCCAAATATCCATCAACTGATGAGTGGATAAAGAAAATGTGGTCTCTCCAGACATCGGGGTACCATTCAGCAATGAAAAGAGATGTGGTACTGATACATGTTACAACACGCATAAACCTTAGAAACATCGTAGGGGAAGGAAGCCAGTCACAAAAGGCTGTATGATTTTATTTATAGGAAATATCCAAAATAGCTCAATCTATAGAGACAGAAAATAGATTAGTGGCTGCCGAGAACTGATGGGGACTGGGTATGAAGGGAAGTGACTGCTAATGGGTTTTGTTTTAGGGGGATAAAAATGTTCTAAAGATAAATTGTGGTGATAGTTGCATAAACTTCTGATTATAGTACACACATTGAATTACACAGTGTGGGTGAATTGTATGGCATATACAAATTAAAATAAATATATACTGAATTGTATATATATATATATAAATGCTAAATATACATTATAGAAAATATATTGAATTATATATATATGTATGTTGAAATATATCTCAATTAAAATGTTAAAATTATAGTTACTATTACTAACCAAAATGGCTGGCATTAGCTCGTGGGACTTCCCAATGTATGGAAATGTCTAATATCACTTGGATTGCTCTCATAGCTGCTAATTGTGCTGTACAACTAAGGCTCTCCAGTGAGGTCTGAGGTATGACAAAAGATGAGAATGTTGGATGGCATCACTGACTGAACGGACATGACTGAGCAAGCTCTGGGAGCTGGTGAAGGACAGGGGAGCCTGGTGTGCTGCCTCCACAGGGTCCCAAAGAGCTGGACACGACTGAGTGACTGGACAACAATTGAAGTGTGAGTTGAAATGTCTGGGAAATTTCCCTCCTTCTCTACTTTTATGGTAGATATTTGTGCTGAGGCCTCTGATTACAGTCTTGGTGTCTGGTTGCTAAAAGGGATGAAGAAAGATGTGGATGAGGCCAAGTTCATAGCCCTTGAGATGATCGTGACCAGGTGTCTTTGCTTCCCGCTCCATGGCCAGAGAATTCCTTCTCATGTGCAGATTGGCCTTTGGGGAATTTCTTTTGTGGCATCCACAGCTGGGAAGTGATTCTCTTCTTCAGTTTGGTTATAAGGTCTTCTCTCCTTTATGTCTTTGGCGGTGAGCTCATTATTTCTGTTTTATAAAGCAGAATGTAAAATCACTTCCTTTCATCCAGCTAGCTTGGTTTTAGATTTTACATTCAAGACTAGATAGGGAACTTTGTTGTCTTCTTAATGTATGTGAGTGGGGGTGGGGGGAGAAAAGTACTCAGCTATTTGAGGGATTGTTGCAGACATCATGACATTTTACCCCTAAATACATCATCCTAAGAACAAGGACTTTCTCCTAAATAAGCACAGTATAGCAACCCCCACTTCCCCAGGAAATTTAACAATCATGAATCTAATACATAGACCATATTCAGATTTTTCCTGTTATAGATTGGAAACATTTGTTTTTGTTTTGATGACCTTTCTAGAACCACCAAGGGTTGGTTTCTTGTTTTTGTGGTTTTTTTTTTTTTTTTTGGTGCTTCTGTGCTTATCATGCACATTATTTTCTATTTACTTGATCTCACGGCACTAGGCTGGGAGTTAAGAGCTTTGCTCACAGTTGGAATTCAGCACAGACTTGGGTACCACCAGCTCCTCTGCTCACAGCGCCACCTATTGCCCGACCCATAATAGATGCTCAATACATGCTTGAGGACTTAGATAAAACAGTATTGGCTGTCAGGGTCCATGTTGCAGAGATACACTTTAGTATTTCTGAGTGTCTAGTTTTAAAGCTCACTATGAGTTGCCATTGACTGCCCTTTTCCTCAGATTTCTTGGCATTGCTATCAGTCTTTTGTACACTCCATCTCCCTACTATACTCATGTATTATCTTTTGTGTGATTTTGATAGCTCATGAAGCATTGAGTAGAAAGGGAATAAGAGTGATGATGTAAGTGGAAGAGACTGAGATGGTAGTACATTCAGAGGAAGTGGGTACTTTTAAGCTGGTATCAGCTGTCTCAGTGGCAAAACCCCAAAGTTACCAGTACTTTTGAGCAGCTCAGGATGTAATTTTCTAGCCTGTTTCCACATTCTTTTTACAGGTATAATGTTGTAATACCAGAATGGTACTGGGGTCAGATCAGACTGGAAGCAAAAGATCCCAGAGGCTTTATACTTTAGTCCTGGTTGGCAGGAAGATTTGCCATGGGTAATCAAGGTGGTTGTCAGTTCATCTGTTTTGTCTTGTCAGGAAGCCTGCAGGATTGTGACATTTTTAAGGCTTGTCAAGTTTATTAGATCCATGAGTAATAGTTATGTCATTTAAATTATGCTTTAAGGACAAGGGTGATGAAGGAGTTTAAGACAAACTTTTCTTAGCGTGCCTTTGGGAGCACATTAATATCTAACATTACCTACTTTGACAGGGTCCTCAAGAGTAAGATTAAGGAAAGGGATGGATATGTTTGGAAGCTCTGAAGTATCTTAGTCCAGGTCAGTAGAAACTAGAATCCAGTGTTTTCAAGATGTTGGATACTGTTTAAAGTAGAGAAGGCCTATGTACTTACTTCAGTGTTTATATACGGATGCAAAGACCATGCTTGGCATGATTTCTTCATCTTCATCAGGTAGTTATAATGTGATTCAGATTTGTTTCCTATTGATAAATGGAGAACTTGAAGTGTAAGAGTTGCCAAGTAAATACCCCCAAATGAGAACTGACAAGACCTTTCAATACACGGTGGAAAAGCCAAACTTTTATCAGCATTTCCTTGGCTTTTTCAAATCTCAAAGCAAGAAACAAGATGAATGCAGGGTAAACTTTTTTAATCCCTAGACATCTGTAACAGAGATGTCACCTTTGAGTTATGTTCAGTGTTGGTCATTTAAATAAATCCTAATGATTTACTGAACAAGTGTTGGGTTACTCTTTTTCATCCCAGTGACTTCTACAGAAATGTCTGAAAGCACAAGAGATAAGAGTCTTTGGGCCTCAAAAGGATATCAACAGAGGAATGTTACATGCAGGTGAAATATTAAAAGTGGCCATATCTTTTCTTCTTCTTTTTATTTAGAACTTTCTCCTTATTCTACAAGCTAGGTACCCAGAAACACCACTGTGGCAGCTTACCTAGGTCTGGTCTTGGGCAGTTCTCTCAGCACTTGGAAAATTTCTTGGCTTTACTGCCCCATTCAACTTTTGCTCATTTCCCCAGTCTAAGAGTCTAAGGGCTTTGTGACTTTGAATAAATAAATGAATTAATTTGCCCTTTGGTGTGTATGGTCATTTTAGTGTAATATATAGTCTTTCAAAATATTTTTAAAAGTTCTTTAACTATGAAACTTTTCAATGGAATTTTAAAAACATGTAGAAAAGTGGAGACACTAACTATAAGGGACTTGTCTTCAAAGATTATCAACACACGACCAATCCTGCTTAATATAGAGCCTCACCTCCCCCTCCCTCCAATTATTTTTAAGGAAATCCCAAATAATATATAATTTCATCTACAAAAATTTCAGTGTCTTATAAAGACTTAAAAACTACCACACCATCATCATAGCTAAATATTAACAGTAATTCCTCAAAATCATCAAGTATCTAGTCATTCACATTTATCTGATTATCTTATAACTTTAAAAAATAGTTCATATACTTTGTTTGTATTTGGATCCAATTAAGGTTCATACATTTCAGTTGGCTGATATGTCTCAAATATCTTTTAATCTACTGGCTTCCTCTTCTCTGTCTCTGTCTCCCCTTCTCTTCTTTACCCACTTCTCAGGTATTGAAGAAATTGATTATTAGTCCTGCACTCGTTTGGATTTGCTGACTGAACCCTTTGAATGTCATTTACTGTGCTGCTTTTTTGCTCTCTGAATTTCCTGTTGTTGTTCAGTCGCTCGATCATGTCTAACTCTTTGCGACCCTATGGACTGCAGCACGCCAGGCTTCGTTGTCCTTCACCATCTCCCGGAGCTTGCTCAAATTCACGTCCATTGAGTCGGTGATGCCATCAAATATCTCATCTTCTGTCGTCCACTTCTCCTCCCGCCTTCAATCTTTTCCAGCATCAGGGCCTTCTCCAATGAGTCAGCTCTTCACATCAGATGGCCAAAGGATTGGAGCTTCAGCTTCAGCATCCTTCCAATGAATATTCGGGACTGATTTCCTTTAGGATGGACTGGTTTGATCTCCTTGCTGCCCAAGGGACTCTCAAGAGTCTTCTCCAACACCACAGTTCAAAGGCATCAATTCTTCGTCACTCAGCCTTTTTTGTTGTCCAGCACTCACATCCATACATGACTACTGGAAAATCCATAGCTTTAACTATGTGAACCTTTGTCAACAGAGTAATGTCTCTGCTTTTGAATACACTGTCCGGATGTGTCATTGCCTTTCTTCCAAGGAGCAAGTATCTTTTAATTTCCTGTAAATCAGTTGATTTGGAGGCTCTATTAGATTTATATTTGAGTTTTGGGGCAACTTCACTGGTAGTTTTGCATTTTTTTCCTCTTATAAAGGTTTTAGCTGTACTTGACATATTTTGATATATTGTGTCTTTATTAACATTGTTTTCAAGAAAATTTTCAAATTTTCCTTTTCTCCAGTCTCCTTATTCTTGAATTTTCTTAATTCTGATTTATGCTGTTCTTTCAGAGCTTCCACCATTTTCTAAAACTGTTCAGCTGATGTTGAAATATCAGTGTATGGTTTTTAATCACTTTTGTAGGTATGATTTTCTGGATTGCTTTCTTTGTGGGAGCACTAGTCTACTCCTTATTCTCCCTTTTGTCCCAATAACATGGTAGAAAGTCAATTGTAAGTTTTTCTGTTCTTTTAGAAGGGTGGGGTGGACCAGGTAGCTTTTTTGGCCTCACAGATTTACAAATCATCCCTCTTCCCAGGCTTTCTCAAGGTGTTAAAACGATCTCGCTGTTTCCAGGATCTGCCTCCTCTGCCCACCTCCTTCGCTTTCATCTGACCTCGTCATCAGAGGTGACCATATTGTCCCAGTCTTGGTTAATTTGGCTTTGTCCCTCAGCATTTTACCATTACTGTGGGGTTTTCTGCTGGGAGGGAGATTTGGTTTGTTAGTTTTGACGTGGAAGGGGTCCAACCTGCTGCAGCCACATCATATCTTACCACGTCAAGACCCCCTTGATGAAGGCACTCATTCACAAATTGCATCAAGCAGAATCCCTTCCGAGTTTGGCTGGCCATTTCCAGGCTGGTCTGCTGTGCATACTTGCTGATCTGGGGGATTCCTGTACTCAGGGACCTCAGAAGCCTACCTGCCTTCCTTTTGCATTCTCCTGACCGGATGTGTGATCCACATGAATTGTGCAGCTGTTGGAGTTTTGCAATACCCTCTTACTCGTTTCCCCACGTTCAGTGCTTTCTCCCTCTACTACCTGCCTTGTGGGCATGCTTAGTCACTCAGTCGTGTCTGACTCTGCGACCCCATGGACTGTAGCCTGCCAGGCTCCTTGGTCCATGGAATTCGCCAGGCAAGAATCCTGGAGTGGGTTGCCATTCCCTTCTCCAGGGGATCTTCCTGACCCAGGAATCGAACCTGGGTCTCCTGCATTGGCAGGTGGATTCTTTACTGCCTGAACCATTTTTAACTATATTCTGTCTCGCACCGCCACTCTCCTGGATAGAGTTCTCACTCTTGTCATGTTGTTTCCTGCTTCTGGGGCTTTGCTAGTGCTGTGGCTTCTGACTAGAGTATCTTTCCCATTTCTTTGATCCACTCCTCCACTCAGCCTGAGCTAGCTACTCTTTATGCTCTCACAGTGCCTCATGAACATATCTTGCCTTGTAGTCATCACTGCATGATTAGCTATTTAAGGGCTCTTCACGTCCTTGTCACCTAGCTTAGCTCATGACTGGCCTAAGCTAAACTTTGTCTTACTCACATTTGTTTCCCTAGCACTTTGCTAAGAATGGTTCTTCATAGATGGTTGTAGAATAGAAGAATCCTCCAGAGCAGGTGTTGGCTACTTTTATTTCTTTGGAGAAAAAAGTTGGTTAAAGAGAGGAGTCTGTTCTTTCCTCTCCTTGTTTCCTTGCCTTTATCATGCGTGAATTACTTCCACAAATATAAATTCAGTCTTCATAAATCAAAGTTCTTCATAGATTGTAGAAGAGAAGAATGAATGAACAAATAAATGAATTATTAGCTGGATATTTTTAGGTGAAGTGTGAGAGGCACACAGGAAAAAGGATGAGTTTCCAGTATAACTCAAGTAGAAGAGTGAAGTAAAAGAGGATCCATTCTGTCTACATGTGAGTTGGCTCTCTGTAAGAGACATGTTGCTTCTCTGTAAGAGATTATGACAAAAGTTCAAACTTTGTTTCTCTCCATATTCACAATCTGACAAAAGCAAGACCTCACGGTCCCATTGTGGTTTTGTAGGCAGATGTGTGCATGTGGTAAAGTCTGTCTGTTATTGATCAGTACCAAGGTAAATACAGCATCGAGAACAGATCGATTCAAAGCACTGTGTAAACAATGCCCACAGGTAGCCTGTCTCTGTGTGTGTGCGTGTGTGTCTGTCTCTGTGTCTGTGTCTCAGCACAAATGGCTGAAACTAGATGAAACAGTGCCCTAAAACTGGCAAAACTGAGCACTTCCCTGATAAACATGTACCAGTTGTTTGGAGGACTGAATTTATATTTGTGGAAGTAATTCATGCATGATAAAGGCAAGGAAACAAGGGAGAGGAAGGAACAGGCTCCTCTCCTTAACCAACTTTTTTCTCCAAAGAAATAAAAGTAGCCAACACCTGCTCTGGAGGATGATGAACATTTGAATGAAGGAGATATGCTTCATTGAAGTCAGTAAACAGGCAAGTTAATATACTAAGTTCACAGCACATGGAGCTATTGTTGTCTTCCTCCAGCAGTATTTAGGTGATAATTTGGAAAACAACTTAAGTGTATAAAGAGAATCCTTGAAGGCTGACACCAAACCTCTGTTACCTAATATCAGTTACAAACCTATTTCTATAAATACTAAGAAGCAAGTGATCGCAGAATGCTAAAGAAGAGGCAGTATGTAAGCTGGGACCAAGCTAACTTATGAAATGATTTATATAGTTGTCCATCCATCCAGGAAGCACTTAGTGATTATGCACTATGGTGAGAAATGTTATGAATGTAATCAGTGTGGTCAGCCCTTCAGCTGATGTAATCTGCATAGCATTCTGTTCCTCTCCGCACCTGGCCCCTGCCCCCACTTCCACATCGCGCAGCTTGTGGAATCTTAGTTCTCTGACCAGGGCTCGAATCCAGGCCCTCAGCAGTGAGAACGAGAAGTCCTAACCACTGGACTGCCAAGGAGTTCCCAGCATTCTGTCCCTTTATCCTTTTAACTTTTCCACTTGATGCCTTTTCAAACCCTAGCTAGTGTGTTTGGCTGTTTAGACTTTGGGACCAAAGGTTACTCTAGCCAGAGACATTGTAAGGAACTCTAGCTCAGTAGACATGACCCAGCCTCAGCCTTTATAGCACGAGCTCTCCTGGATTTCTGCTTAATAGAGACCACTGGACTCAGACTTTGAATGGCAGCTCTTGGAATTTTGCAGTGCACGACTCGCGTGGCCTAATATGGCAGCCCTACATAGGAAGTGATTCTTTTCACTTTCCTTGTTACTTCCAGGGAGTCTACACTAAATTGTCCTTATAAAAAAGACAGTAAAAATACAGAAGGATTCAGACCAGTTTTTAGTTTGTTATATCTCAGGGAATTCAAAATTCTTTGAATATTCACAATTCTAATTAGCTTTTAGAGGACAAGCACTATCTCTTGGATAACTTTGACTCTCACTGAAGATGCTGAGGAAATTGGTCTGGAATCAGAACTGAATATTTTTTTTAAAAAATATTTATTTATTTGGGTGAGTTGGGTCTCTGTTGCAGCATGTGGGATCTAGTTCCCTGACCAGGGATCAAACCCGGGTCTCCTGCACTGGGAGTGCAGAGTCTTAGCCACTGGATGACCAGGGAAGTCCCAGAACTAAATGACTTAACTTCTGTTCATGTTGTTACAAACTATAATTAAAATCCATCTGTAGAACAGAATTTCAGTACTAAGTTTTCCTTTGGGGGCAAAATTCAAGTACCCTAATGATAGTGGAGAAAGTGGATTGAAAGTTTATGGACTAAAGGGGTGTAGAAATTACTCTCTTATTTATTTGGATCCATAGCTTTAGCTTTGTCCACTATGATCTCCAAAGGAGATTCAGCTGGAGACAGAAATTTAAAGAAAACATGTATGTATCATTCTGCCTATCCAAATTCTTGGTGGCAGTGAAGGGATCAGGCTTAATTTTAGCTATGGTGGTTCTGAAAGTGCTTCAGCTTGGTGGCTGACTGCATATTTGGCTAGACCCTGTGTGCTATTTGCAACAGTAATAAAAATGTCACATAAAAGTCACCTAGTCCATGGAAAGTTCCCACAGCTGAGTAGAGCTTAATGTTAATGCTCTGCTAAGGTTGTACGGGGTTGTTAGGCATTGGTATGTATATTTGCCCAGTGACCCAGGCTTTTTAATGTGTATTAAAGAGGCCACTGAGTCTCACATTTAAACTCACCTGTGGGTACTATTTTTCCATTTCTGTGTCAACCTTTGGAACATAGGAAGTTCATCTTCTTGTTTAGTTGTATGAGAGAAACATTACATACATATTGAGTACCCAAGAAATATTAGATACTCAAAAATCAACTGGGCCATTTAGGATCTTTAAAGCAATGACTTCCCTTGCCTTCCAGGGATAAAATAAAAGTTCTGTGCTGGTAAAATTGCTTGGACCTGATACGTTATGTCTGATGGCCAGAGCAGTAGCAAATCTGCTGACAGGCTTGGACAGGGGAAGAAAAAAGCCAGTTGAAATGTCTGTATAATGCTGCTTCAAGGAAATGCTATTTTTAAAGAAATGAAACACATTATTTAGGGCTTGTGGATGCAATCCAGGGCTTTGAAGATGGGAAGAAGATCTTAATTAGAAAGAAATGGGAAGATTGAATGCTTTTATGGGGAACCCGACTTTAAGAGGTCTGTTTATCATAGATGCAGATGATATATATTGTGTACTGGCTGCAAGCCCTTCTTTGACAAAACAAAGCCTTTAAAGTTACAGGAGTGCATCCATCCACAAGTTTGTTCAGTGTCTAATGAGCAGGCATTCATCATGTAAAACTTGGAGACAGTTCATAAAAGGACAATGAAGATGATTTAAGGCTTGAAAAATAAAACCTATAAGGAAAGGTTAAAACAATTCACATTATTAGCTTGGCAAAGAGGAGATGAGGAGTGAGGATTTCTAGTCTATGCAAGGTTATTCTTGGTGGTTTGGCATGCTTAATGAGAAATGATTCCCCAGGAATTCTGAAATTTCCCTTTTGTTGGTCTTGTTATAAAAATATATTCATAGGAATAATTAGGAAGCAGAATATGTCCTAAAACCTTCTCACCCAGAGGGGCTTCACAAAGCTAAAATGGAGAGGATGAGCTGGGTGTTTGGAGCTATGGTTTTCTTAGGCGGAAAGTACAATATTCTGTGTTTTTTGTTTGTTTGTGTTTTTTTTTTTGCAGCATTTCTCATAATTACAACTAACTAATGGCTTGTATGCTTATTTATCTAATGTGTACCTTCCTGGCTAGACTGTAAGCTTCATGAGGGCGGGAATTATGTTTGTTTTTGCACCGCTGCATTTTCAGAGCCTAACACAGTGCCTGGCATGTAATAAGTGCTTCATATGCATTTTGTGCACATGTGGGGAATATATATGCACTTCATATTTTAAACAAAAATGGGTTCATCCTGTATGTGCTGCTCCATAAACCTGT
>SJXQ01011596.1:58332-69587 GCA_006408695.1 Aepyceros melampus | reverse complement strand
TGCTCCATAAACCTGTTACCTTTAAGAAAATATTATGTCATTTATATTCTATACTGTCACTTGCAAGGCAGCAAGATGTCCTGCCATACGCATGTGGCCTCAGGTATTGAACCACTCCTCTATCCTGGGACATTTAGATTGTATCCAGTTTTTCCCATTTCCAATAGTACAGCAGTAATCACTGTTGTAGCTAAATCCTTCTTCAAAAGAATTTTAAAAAGCAGACGATTATAAGAGATGGCAAGATGTTGTTCACTGAAGGTCTTAAAAATGTGGCAGATATTGATTTAGTCAGTTTCGCTGTGGTCCTGTATAGAAGCAGGGAAATGGATTTGATGACCTCGGGATCAAATTGTGATTGAAACCTTAGATGTGTAGATACAACTGTCTTAGTCTATTGGGACTGCCATGACACGACAACCAGACTGGGTGGCTTCAATGGCAAACTTTTATTTCTCTCAGTTCTGGAGGCTGGAAGGTTTAAGATCAAGGTGCTGGCAGATTCTGTGTGTGGTGAGGGCCCGCTTCCTGGTTCTTAAATGGCCATCTTCTTGCAATGTCTTCATATGGCAGAAGGGATGGGAAAGTTCTCTAGGGTCCCTTTTATAAGAGGACTAATCTCATTTATGAGGGCTCCACTCTCATGACCTAATCACCTCCCAAAGGCCCCATCTTCTAATCCCATCAAAGTGGGGGTTAGGTTTCAACATATGAATTTTGGGGAGGGGACACAAACATTCAGTCCTTTGCCATGACTGTCCCCTCTAAGTTACTCTTGCACTTCTATTACTCATTGGAATGGTGAGCTTGTAAAAGTTACGGAGTTACCTCAACTGAACACTTTTGAGATAGGAGAGAAAATGAAGTGTTTTAAAACAGAAACCACAGTTATCAATCTGCTTTTGTCATTTAAGATTTGTCAGCATCAGGGTGGCTGACACTGAATCCTGATACATGGGAAAATATTGACTGTTAGACTGAGCTGAGTGCACTCTTTTTCTACACTGAAAAGCTAAAGCCAATTCAAATTTTTCTTAAAGATGAAAGGGAATTTTCAAGTGTTACTCCTCATTAGGTGCTGTCTTGTTTAATTTTAAGGAAATGAGTCATTTCTAAGGAGTGATTCATAACGGAAATGTCTGTGTATAGAATTCCATCTTTCTTTCCAGTTCCTTTCATGATCAGATTGGAGATGTGTTCTGAAAAAAAGTGTTAAAAATGCATTCAAACATGGCTCTTCAACTCTATATACCAGATGCTATTTTCTTCAACTTCCATACACTTTATATAAGTCAAGTTGTCGTAGTTTTTTTTCCCCCCTGCATTTTGATTGTGGCTGCATTGTGATTGTGGCTAACTTTGTGTTGACTGGTCATGGCTTTATCTACAAAAAGCTGGAAGATTGAGCTTCCAAAGGAATCCTCTTTGAGGACTGTGTCTCTACTTTCATCTCTTTCTTTTTTTTTTTGTATTTTCCCATTTTTCTCCTATTGAGTTCTGGGTTCCCAGCTGCTGCTGGGGGTGGGGGTTGGTCACTGTCACCCTTCTTTGCTCTCTGTAGTGTCTGTTCTAGATACAAGTCTTTCTAGGACTGTTTTTTTCTCAACCCCTAAGTGAAACACATTTCATGTATCCCTAAATTCGACCTGACCCTCTTTGGGACCGGGAGTGGGGGTGGCATGGCAGATGCTCGCCCTTTCTTCCTATCTCGGCAATCACAGATCTTGCTGCAAGAAGTGTTGACCTCCCAAAAGTTAGTCAGGCAGAATGAATTGAGTAAGATGGAATCAATTTGCACAGCTATCAAGGGGTGAGTCTAGTTGAGAGGGACTATCACCCCATTTCAGGGCATTCTGCACTTGCTCTTTTCCCTGCCTGGCCCACCCTTCCCTCATTTATTCTCAGTGCTGTCATGAACTCTGAAGGGCCTGACAATTTACCTTGCTTGCAGGCCATTGAGTGAGCCTGCCACAGTTTCATGGTTGCTGGCAAAAGACATGACATTCCTGGGTCATAGACAAATGACTTTATTATTCACAGCAATTCTGTATCTGGAGTATCAGCATTTTCTTGTGCTGATTTTCTGAGTCCCAATTCCCACAAGAAGAAACACAGAGGGCCAGATGATACCAGCACATGCAGTGGGTTGTGTCTTTGAGGAGAGGAACCCTGAGATTAGGAAACCTGGATCATTTCAAATGGGCAGTAAGCATGGCTGTCCTCTCCTCCAGGGGGAGGTATGTTATACTGGACAGTACTGAATCTGTGCTTAACTCTGGAGGAAGACATTATCTCTGCCATCCATGGATGTTCGCCATAGAAAACCTTTTACAAGCTACTGAACACAAAGGCGGTCAGTGCCTTTGCTCCTACATTGTGCAAAAATGCTCGAGACCATGGAGGATTGTCTCCTGAGAGTGACTTGCTCTTCTCACTTCACTTGGGTCTCTGTTCAAATGTCACCTTATCAATGAAGCTCACCTAGAGCATCTTACATCAAACAGCCACTTATGATCACTCACATCAGATAACTCCTTATCATCATTGGAGTACTAAACTGTGTGTACTTAGCTTTATGTTGTTGTTTGTAAGCCAGAAGGGTTTGTGATGGCAGAGACCTTGTCTGTGTTACTCACCATGGTATCATCAGAGCCCAGCACTGTGCTTGGTGTTAGTAGACAGTAAATATTTACTGAATGAATGAATCAACATGTTACCACTAGGTGACAAAAATGGTCCATTTTAACTTTACAAATACAAAGTGATGTTAAACTTGCTCTGTCTCACTCCATAGTCTGTCCCAGCTCCAGCTCAGAGTGCTATTCTAAGCATCCAATTTTGTTTCTACTTCTGGTCTTCTGGCCTCTTTCTCGGCCTGCCCCTCTGTGTATATTCCCTCCTAATCTCTTGGCCAGTTCCAAATCCTGGCTCCTTACCCTCTCATCTTTTATCTGTCACTGTCTTATATCCCAACACAGACCATGGCAACCCTTTGAAAAACCAGCCAGTGGTGTGCTAGTAAACTAGCTCCCTGCCTGAGAGCTCTGATGTGTGATGATTGCTGATTCCCTGGTGTAAATACTCCCACCGTGGCTGACTGCAGGATTCCAGGGGCTTAACAGCTGGCTTGCAAACTTCCTGAATGCTTACCAGCCGCCTTCACAAGCTGGTAGACGCTAGCTCCAGTACATCATTATAATAAGAAGGCAACACATATATGTGGTGTTGGGCTATAATATAAACATTTACAGAAAATATGTCCGTGGGTGAAGAAAACCCCTTACCTTGAACTGGGCTTCTCATTCCTTACCGTCACGTTCTTTACTTACTGTGTTTCTCACACTCTTGCTGGCCTCAGAATTACCCAGGGCTGGGCCCCAACCCCAGAGTTTCTGGACGCTTTGCGCTGGAGGATTTGCATCTTTAACATGTTCCCAGGTCAGGATCCTGTGACCCTGCTTTGAGAGCCACTGCCCTAGTGGCATCACAGGAGACATGTTTTGCTCAAAATCTGTTTCCAGGTGCTAGGTGGAAGAGGTAAGTTTTTGTAAATAGAACAGTGTATCAGGACCAAAAAGAAGGAAAGCTGCAAAACCATAGGGAAAAAAGTTTGAAATGTTTTTATGAAATAACTAACAGATGGGAGTGCTCAGTAACTGAAGCTCATTGCTACAGGTCTTCAAGGTGGTGAAAAGTGAGTCTCCAGGTGTGCCCAAAGAAAGACTCCCTCAGTTTCTAACTCTGCTGGAGCTAATTTGTAGTATTAGGTTTCTGAACGATGAGGTCGAGCTGGAAATGGCTCTGATGAGGGCATGAATCTTGAGGCTTCCACTCCTTTAGATGAAACTGAGCACTGATCACTTATTTAAGGGCCTGCATCTGAAACAAGCTTGAAAAAAAATTATTTACCCATTACCATGTGGTACTCGTGCAAATAAGAGGGCTTGGGCAAAGAGGGAACACTTAGCCTTGATTAGGTGGGGCATATTAGCTTCCTGAAATTTTCTCACCTGTTTAAGCAGCTCTCAATCACAGATCCTGACAGGATAGACACTCAGGGTAGGGAGGATTCATTGGGTTCAGCTAAACCAAGGGGTGTCACACTTAGCCTAGGTCTCCGGGGCGATGTGTGGTTCTCTGAATTCTGCCAGGATTCCAGTTGCAATGGCCCTTCGTGGTGGCCCCTTCTTTGTAGTTCTCCATGAGGACAATGCTCTAAGACATAGTATTTCAAGCCTAGTATCTTTGCAACTGATTTAACCCCGGGACTGGCTAATTCATGGACAACAGGGCAAAACAAGATAGGAATGTGATCCCACTTGGGGACTGTGGGCAGAAGGGCTGGCAGTAAAAGCCCAATCTTCCTGAGTTTAGCTCTTCTGTTGTTTGCCAGGGACCAAGCCTGTCCTTGGCCATCAGGCACAGTTTGTTTTGACAAGCTTTATTGGAAAGAGGTAGGGAGGAGACATAGTTCATTATCAGATACCTTCTTGGCACAATAGCCTCTCCGACACAATTTTCTTTTTCACTGAGCAAAGAAGAGAGGCAGACCTCTATCTCGCTGGCGTTTCTCTGAACAATCATCTTGATCACCCCAGGGATTTCTATGTGACATCTGTAATTCAATGAGACCACTTTCCCCTTGGTGACCTGATGTCATCAGCAGCCTTTATCTAGCCCAAAGGGTTTCTTTATCCTTCTGAAAGGGCTGAACCCTGGGTATTAGAGGATGTTGGGCCTCCGGGAGGAAGCAGTTTACTTTTTAACTGAGGGATCTATAGCCTCTATTATGACCTGGACATTTTCCTTCAGGTCCAGGGATCCTTTTGTCCAGGAAAGTTCTAGTCACCTTTTAGTTTTAACTGTTAGCCCTGCCAACAGGCTGGACTTAACGCTGTCCACTAGCACTCTCAAAGTGTGTTGGGGTCAGCAGCACACCTGGGAACTTGAGTTCATGTGTCTCATCCCACACCTGCTGATGAGGCCCTCTGGGGGGGGGGGGGAGGACGCCCAGCGTGCGGTGCTTTAACTCGCCTCCAGGTGATTCTGATGCACACCACAGTTTGCGAACCACAGGCCTGTGTGGGCTTCAGCTCCTGCAGACATTTTGAGTAGCAGGCAGCGGTAGCTGTGAGGCGTTCGGGATGAGCTGTTTCTTGGCAGTCATCCTTTACACTCTGTTTGCATTTTAAATAATACTCTCTTCTTCCCTGGCATCTCTGCTTAATGATGAAGTGGCACTCTGGCTGTTTAAAAGGTAAGTAAAAACTGTTCCTCGGTAAGTAGAGATGTAAAGCCATATAAATAAAGGGAGATAGGCTTGTTAGTATCCATCTTTTAGCTACTGTGATTGTGTGGCTACAATATTCACTCTGATTAAGTCTCCCCTCTTGTCCAAATCAGAACATTTCGTGTCTGTGTCCTTTCAGTTGGTTTGGAATCTCACCCTATGCTTTGCAGAATGTTTTGTGATTGCAACATGGTGGCAGGCCATGGTTTCAGAGGCATCCTGTGAATCTGGATTGACTTGGTGACCATATGGCAGGAGCATAGAGCTCACTGTTCCTGAAGTTAAGATGTTTTCTCAAAGATCACCTTGTGAATGTTAACATGCACCAGGGAATGCTGGCCTCAGCATTTATGAAACACTTTAGGGTATACTTGGGCTTCCCTGGTAGCTCAGTTGGTAAAGAATCTGCCTGCAATGCAGGAGACCCCGGTTTGATTCCTGGGTCAGGAAGATCCACTGGAGAAGGGATAGGCTACCCACTCCAGTATTCTTGGGCTTCCCTTGTGGCTCGGCTGGTAAAGAATCCGCCTGCAATACGGGAGACCTGGGTTTGATCCCTGGGTTGGGAAGATCCCCTGGAGAAGGGAAAGGCTACCCACTCCAGTATTCTGGCCTGGAGAATTCCATGGACTGTATAGTCCACAAAGAGTTGCAAAGAGTTGGACACGACTAAGTGACTTTTACTTTCACTTAGGGTACACACACCTTCCCCCTGCCTCTCTCCCTTTCCTCCACCAAGGAGTCCAACAGACATGGAATTAATGGAGATATTGAAGTAAAATTTTGGTGGGCTGGAAAATGTGTGGAGCTGCTAAGGAAAAGAAATGTTTTTTGGAAGAGATGATGTTGAGTCAGGATTTACTTAATAGCTTATGATTGTGAGCAAGTTACTGAGCCTCTCTAGGCTTTTGTTTCCTTATCTGAAAAGTGAGTATAGTATAAGGAATGTATGTCTTAGGGTTCTTGTGAAAATGAAGAGAAATTATATATGGAAGGTACTTAGCAGAGTGTTTGCAAGCAGGTCAGCTCAGTAATCAGGAGCCATATGTCAAATCTATACATATGGATGTGACTATAGACACACATACATTCATAACCACTCAAACGTATATGCTCCTGCATGTATACACACACTCACAAATATAGATTTACATATATTCATGCACAGATTGAGCAAAGATGGAGGGCAGAAGGAGAAGAGGGCATCAGAGGATGAGATGGCTGGATGGCATCACTGATGCAATGGACATGAACTTGGGCAAACTTCCGGTGATGGTGAGAAACAGGGAGGCTTGGCATGCTGCAGTCCATGGGGTCACAAAGAGTCGGACATGACTGGGTGACTGAACACCACTGCCACAATGCATATACATATAAAACATACACATATAAGTATTTACATATGCTAATATATCATGGAATAATAGGGCATTCTGTGAACAGGAATAATCTAGATCAAAGTATACCTCACACTATTCCTTTCTTTCCCTCTGTATATACCTGTCCCAATTCATTGTCACTTTGACCTTATGGTGACCAGTTGTCCCCATTAAAGCACTAATGTCCATGGGATTGGTCGCTCGACCCATCTGAGCTTCACTGTGATTTGGGGTTGGGGGGGGGGAACAGTCCAAGCACCGGGCTTCACTGGCACAGTGGTTGTGGGAAGGCGTTTGAGAATAGGAGTGGGCTATGGAAGCAGGCTCAAGGTGGGGCTGCCCTCCTCACCGTGCTCAGGGCCATCAGAGAGCAGAGGGGAGGCTGCCTTGTCCTGTGGTGCCTGTTGACTCTTCACAAGACCTTTCTCTGTCTCTTAGAGTCTTGTCTCTTCCATCCCCTTGAGTCACACGAGTAGGGGAGTGCAATGGACTCACACAGACCTTCGCCATCTGGCCGCTGTCTGCCTCAGCTGCTTTGGCAGGCTTCACTCTTCCCTTTGCTAACTGCACTCCTACAGTCTTATTTCAAGATGCCACAGTTTCTCTACCCCAGGGCCCTTGCACATGCTGATTTTTCTCCTTGAGATACTCATCCCACACATTTGGCCTGCCTATATCTTTCTTACCCTTCAGGTATTAGCTCAGATATCACTTCACTGGCCTCTCCCACACTATGGATGCATCTCTACCTAAGGGCCGCTTAATACTTTGTCCTAAAATTTTTAACCCTTCTATACCCAGAGCTTAACACAGAGCTTAGATATGGGATATGTTGATATTTGCTCTTAAGTAAGGAAGTGGTTGTTACATGGATGGTCACAGCTGTGAGAAGGGATTCCTTTAGTTGACTTTTCTCCATCATGTTAAAAATCACTCCTGGATCTCTAGGATAGCAGCTAGAGGGGAAGCTAGGATAGCAAGAAGGGGAAACTGTTGCAGTTGGAAAAGGGGGAAAAAAAGATATTTTCATGGTTCCTGTGAATTTTGTTCAAATTCTATGGCATGACAAAAATCTCTTATTCTGTCAGCCCTGGGGGCTCAGTTGTTAGCTTATGGCTCTGTGAAATGTATCTTCCCCATAAGCTCAGTTGAAAAATGAGTACTTTATAAATCTTAGAAACAAACACACGCTTTACCTTTTCTGTCATAGTAGGTGGGAGCAGCAAGCATTTCTGGGGATTTGAACATTTCTTTCACAACACTGTGCAGGAAGTGGTTTATCATTTTACTTCGAGTTGATGTTCTTGGCAATAACATTCACATACTTAAGATGGATGCAATTGTTTAGCTGTCACCCCCAAACTTAGTCATACCATTGATCTGACATCAGAAAGTACTTATCCTATTGATCGAGTGTCAGATGGGTGGTATAATAATGAGCTTTGATTGACAACTTGAGTTGACAGATTATCAGGTTGCATTTTCCCACAGCCAAACTGCTGACGGGTTGGAACTTTTCCTTGCCCACACAGATCCCTTTGACCTTTAACTTCTTGCTACATGTGCTAAATCCAGTTCTCATTTAATGGCACTGGGAATGCTCCCAATTCAGCTTATTTAAAATGCACAGACGGAGAGTCTAGAATGATGTGAACTTAGCTGAGAGCATTACACATAAGAGGTAAACAGCAAATGTTTATTGAATAAATGAATATGTGAATTTAAATTTATGGCTTGTGTTCCAAGAGAGGTGGTCAGAGATGGTCAGGTGACATTCTCCATGGCGTCTCAGGCATTCCAAGGTAGACTGTCCCAGCGGTTAGGACCAGCCTGCATCAACCATGCAAATATATAGAGTGAGCTGAGGCACTGACCAGAATAAGGAGGGCAGTCAGGCCCTTATGTGGCTTGAACTCAAGGATGCCCAGGAGGATCCAGGCCCAAGGCCCCACTCTTAGCACTTTAGGTCTGTGGTTTCAGGACTCACTCCACAGTGTGTCCCGGGACTAACATCTCCAAGGAGCCTGTGAGAAATGTACATTTTCTGTTTCCCCTTAGTCCTACTGAATCAGACTCTGCATTTTAACAAGATCCCCAGGTGATTCTCATTTAATTCTGAGAGGCACTGGTTTGAGAGTTTTATCCCTCTTAAGATGCAAACGTCTTAAAGAGAAATCCTTCCTAGGAGTGCAGGGGTTTAGACTCTAGGTCTTAGGTTCTTGACCTCCAGCTGTTACCTTTAGAAGGTCAGAGTTCCTAGCTGTCAGCAACAGAAACATTCTTGGGCTGATTCAAATAATTGATTAGAAAGACTATTTCATTGTTCTCACAATGACTGAGAAGAATGGGGAACCAGGTTGAGAAACTGCAGCAAGGGATGCTAATTAGCTAGGACCTCTGACACCAGAAAACTGGCTTGCTGAGAACATCGCTGCCACTCTCACTGAGGCCTCCGCTGGTGCCACAAGTGGCGGTGTGTTGGAGCTGGCCTGTACCAGCTTGTAAGGGCCGACTGCCTGCCTCTCTTCCAGTTCTTCATGTCTAGTCTGTTTGGAAGCTTGCTACCAGCTGTGGTGGGAGTTTTTCCAGCATGAAAATCAGCAAATGCTATGAACAGGGGCTATTTTATTTTTTGAGAGCTGGTTCATCTTATCAGTGCACACAGTAGTGAGTCTGTTACCGGTATCACTGGCCCTGCTTCCCCTGGAAACTAGGTGTTCCTGCTAAAGCTGAATCAAGATGGCTATTTATCTGTACCCCCTGTACCTCTCCCGCTGTTATGTATCACTCATCTAAGGAAAATGTCATGTGAGATGGGTGTAGATCAGTGTTGCCCACCTTTGACTGCATCGTGGGATTGATTACCTGAAGAACTTTAAATTAACGTTGCGCTTCAACCACTGAAGTTCTGATTTAGTTGGTTTGGACGAGGGATTCTTAAAGTGTGGTCCCTGGACCAGCAGCATCTGCATCGCTTGGGAACCTGGTAGGGATGCAGATTCTCAGGCTCCAGCCCTAGGTCCACTGCATCAGAAAATCTAGAGGCGGGACACAGCAATCTGCATTGTAAAAAGCTCCCCAGGCGATTCTGATGGAGCTAAAGATTGAGAACCACTGCTCTGGGGTGAGATGTGGGCGTCTGGCCTTAAAACAGAATTCCTAGGTGGTTCAGAAGTGCAGCTACGGTTGAAAACCAGAGGGGTAATAGCTTAATAGAGGGTCCCAGTTTTCTGCCCTTGCTTATAGGGATTGCAGATGATTCATCCAGAGGTAGAGGCATATCCATAGGTTGATAGGCTGAGATGAAATAAAGTCTGAAATCTCGATTTGTGGTGAAGATCAGGAAATCCCAATTTTGACTCTCATTAGTCCAACATAAGGTTCCTCTTAGTGGCAGTCTTTTGTGGGATTGTCGGTAGAATACTGCCATAGGAAAGCGTTTCATTTGGTAGTTTCCAAACAAAGTGACCCTTAGGTCAGAAGCACCTGGAGTACCAGTGAGAATGCAGAGCTTTGGGCTCCACTTCTTACTGAGTCAGATTTGGGGAGGTGAAGGGGTATAGGCTGGAGAGCTACCTTTATAGCAAGTTTTCCATACCACCCTCAACACCACCTATTTAATGGCTGAATTAATTCAGGCTGGAGGAGGGACTTGACAATTATGATTTAGATAAATCCTAGAGAGACAGTTTTGATCCAGAGCTGATTCTTTGTACTACTCATCAAGCTCTGACAAAAATAAACACTGGTAGGGTCCAACAAACCACAGGGAGACTAGCAGAAAACCTGGAAATTCTAGATGAACATTCAACTTGGTCCTGGATTTGAAGACAGCAAAAAGCTATACAAACTGGAAATCTTCTAGTATTATCTTTCCTAAGTATTTGATCTTATGTTAAGACAGAGAAATGGAGAATAATGTAAAGAAGCAATTTCATTTTTATTTCAGTTTCTTTTTGATTTAGTAAAATATATCATTAATGTTTACATTCAGGCTATTTTTGGATAGTAGCTAAAATTCAGTTCAGTCGCTCAGTCATGTCTGACTCTTTGCGACCCCATGAATCGCAGCACGCCAGGCCTCCCTGTCCATCACCAACTCCCGGAGTTCACTCAGACTCACGTCCATTGAGTTCGTGATGCCATCCAGCCATCTCATCCTCGGTTGTCCCTTTCTCCTCCTTGACTAGACGGACCTTAGTCGGCAAAGTAATGTCTCTGCTTTTGAATATGCTATCTAGGTTGGTCATACCTTTTCTTCCAAGGAGTAAGCGTCTTTTAATTTCATGGCTGCAGTCACCATCTGCAGTGATTTTGGAGCCCAAAAAAATAAAGTCTGATACTGTTTCCACTGTTTCCCCATCTATTTCCCATGGAGTGATGGGACCAGATGCCGCAATCTTCGTTTTCTGAATGTTGAGCTTTAAGCCAACTTTTTCACTCTCCTCTTTCACTTTCAACAAGAGGCTTTTTAGCTCCTCTTCACTTTCTGCCATAAGGGTGGTGTCATCTGCATATCTGAGGTTATTGATATTTCTTCCAGCAATCTTGATTCCAGCTTGTGTTTCTTCCAGTCCAGCGTTTCT
>SJXQ01011596.1:3517-51881 GCA_006408695.1 Aepyceros melampus | reverse complement strand
TGCCCGCTAGGGTAATTACTCATCTTGATTAAATGAATGTTGAAAGGTGAACTCATAGGCATTGGTAATCATTTTCCTATCTAGAATAATAATGCTGAGGGCAGATGCTCAATCCATTTAATACTCTCATTGATTGTAGAGCTAGGAGGAGATTATAAGGTGTAGTTCATGAAACTGGTGTAACTAAATAGGAAATTGAAGCAAATTAGATATACATTAGAAGCACTTAGTGGTGTTTTTTGATAAAAGGGAGCATTAAAATGGATTATTTGGAAGTCATTTTCTAAAAGGTGTTGTGGAAAAAACAAAGATGTCGGCACCAGATGGAGTTGAGTGTGAATCTTAGATTTTAGCTTCCTATGACGTGTGGAGAGCAGCCTCACTCCCTCTGAGTCACTTTTTCTTATTTTGTGCAATGCAGATATCATATTCAGTATCATCATCTGGGATTGTTGTGAGGAGTGAGTTAAATGATGTTTGCAAAGTGTCTGGACCCAAAGAAGTTGCTTTTAAAACTATTCTTTTCCACTCTATGATTTGGGTTTCATCATCTTGACATATTGTTTTATTATTAATGTGGAATCAAAGTTTAAAATAAAAGTTATTAGAATGTTTAATAATGTGATGAAGAGAGAATTCTCAGAACAAGTATGCTTCAGTAGCCAGACTGTGGTATCCCCAGTCCTAAAGCATCCTGGTTGTATGAGACAGGTGTACATTTTGGCATAGGTGCCGCCTTTGTGAATGTGAGTGCATGATGGTAGAGAGTTGGTTTCTCTTGCTTACTCGGATATCTTCAGCACTTATCATGACTCTAGTCCAGTCTGCTTAGTAAATGTTTGTTGAATGAATAAAGGAATTAATGAACATCTGTCTAGATGTTAGCTTAATAAATGCATCATATCCTTTGTGTTCTCCATGGCTCTGAAGATCGCATTGGGGTGCCCATTGTATTCCTAGGAAAATATGACTATCTCTGTGGGCAACTTTTGCATGTTAGTAGCCATGATGGACCTGGATAGTTACACTGCCCAGCTCTTCTCAACAGAGCATTTGAGGTGACAAGGAAACACATGTCATCTCTCTCAGCAGAGGTATGTAATTTGTTTCACACTGCAGCTCCCCTCTGTTCTAGTCTGGAGCTGCCAGCCAGCATGGCTGACTCTGGGACCAGGCAAGAAATGGGGATCCACTCATCACAGAGGAAGGGTCAGGCCAGCCTTTTTTACCTGGTGAGAGGGCTTTCTCTGCCTGCACTAAAGGGCTAGCTATGGGGATACAAAGGAGAATAAGTCAAAATCATTCCCCAGGAAGTCCAGTGGGCAAGCCAGACAACCAAGTGAGTGCTTGCAGCTAGGCAGTAAATGCTCATGAGATCTGTATTCAAGTACAGAAGATGAGCTGCCCAACCCTTCCTGAATGATCTGTCCAGAGGCCTGAAGGCAATCTTTGATGTCTCATAAAAGGAGAAGCTTGCTGGATGGACAAGAGGGCTAGGAAGGGCTAGTCCAGTGAGTATCCTTGAGAGAATCTGCATCATTTAAAACCCTGTCAGGCCTCTCAAAGATGTTGATCACAAGAAGAAAGTAGTAGTGTGAGCATCAGTAGTCGCAAATAGCACACTTATGGTGATGATGCAAAATTAACTGCAAACCCTGTCAATGTGGTACCGATCAATGGTGGTACACTGACAATGCGGATACTACCGTTCCCCCGGTGGATGGAAATTTGGACTAAAACACAAGTTAGGAGGGTGATTACTTGGATAATGTTTTGAGTGAATAAATTTTTTTTAAATAAAGCAAATGTTTTAAAATGCAACATGCTCCTCAATGGGAACAGGGTTGCTTGAGACATCCCAGTGACACACTGATACTCTAAAGAGAGGTGTACTCACAGATTGTGCTGAATTTTTGTCTCACAAAAATGTCAGAGAGGGCCCTGAATTCTTAGGTCAGAAACACTACTGGTGATTCGTTTCTCACTTAACCTAGTGAACTGTACTCGATCTTTGCTTCTGACTTTCACACAAACAGAAAAGGACTTGCGTTTTATGCAACACAAGCAGAAGATGAAGACTTCTTTTCTTTTTTTTCCCAAGAGCTTTTAGGTGAGCTTCCAGTAATCTCTAACACCACTTACAACCCTTTTAAAGAACAGCCTTCTTTCCCAATAATTGACAGCCAAGAGAACACCTTGGGGGAAAGGAGATAGAGGACGGAGGTGTAGATATCCTTGACTGAAAGAGCCTCTGCATTGTTGTCAAAAAATTATAGCAACATCATTGTAAAGGTTTTCCTCCTATAATGTTCTTTCCTCCAGTTCGTCTCCACTTTGTCTTGTGTGATCCACCTACAGGTGAGGTTATATTGAGTTTTGGGGGTTGCTTCTTACAGTATTAAATGGAGATCCCAACACTCCAGGTGGAGAGTGTTAGCTACTGGTATATGAGACAGCCTATGGATTTCTGTTTACATGCTTTCAGGGACTCTTCTCTACCTGTATTGAGTTGTTATGTGCTTCTGAAGAAGTCCTGATTTGAAGTCTCTAAGAATGCTTTTCTTGGAGGATTCACTTGAAAAACCCAGGGAAGCAAGAGAAATGGGTAAACTAAGGCAGTAATGGCCTCAGAATTCACTGCATTTAGAAACTGTCTGACAGGAGCTGAGAAGGCAAGGCTGTGGGGAATGAGCATTCTAGGGGGAGTTTTTGAAAAGAAGCCATTTCCAGACTTACCAGAAGTGTTGCTATCAGGAAGACCTGGAAGTCAAGGCATCAGGAATGGGAAGGACCTAAGAGGGTCACGATGCTACCACTCCAAAATGCAGATTCTCTTTAGGTCTGATGAGAATCCTGTGGACTTCAGGTCAGCCTCAAGGGCTCTCTAGTTAAGATTTTCTATTCATCCATCCACTCATTCATGAAACACTGAACACGTACTGTGTGTCGGGCTTTGTGCTAGGTACACACTTAGAGGCTCATAGGCATCACACATGTGACTTTTACTAACAGAAATTTAGGACCTCTAGTTTTGGAGAAGGCAATGGCACCCCACTCCAGTACTCTGCCTGGAAAATCCCATGGACAGAGGAGCCTGGTGGGCTGCAGTCCATGGGGTCGCTAAGAGTCGGACACGACTGAGTGACTTCACTTTCGCTTTTCACTCTCATGCATTGGAGAAGGAAATGGCAACCCACTCCAATGTTCTTGCCTGGAGAATCCCAGGGACGGAGGAGCCTGATGGGCTTCCATCTATGGGGTCGCACAGAGTTGGACACGACTGAAGCGACTCAGCAGCAGCAGCAGTTTTGGTTGATGCCTTAATGCCTCTTGTCAATCCTTGGACTTGTCAGTTTACACTTCTCTTAATTATTCCAACCCCCTTTCACGCTCGGATCTACTTCATAGGAAACAGCTGCCGTTGCCCTCTGGCCGTCAGGTGGGCTCAGCCCGTGGGGTGCAATAGCAGAGGGGGGGAGGGAGAGGGAAGTCAGGGTATTTCTCACTTTCTTGCTCTCTCTTTCACGTGTTATCTCTGGTGGTGACCATGTCTTCTTTTTGGCTCCAGGCCCGTCACAGAGCCTCTCCCTCTGGGGTATCAGTTACTCCAGGGCAACTGCACAGTGCTCCAACTTCAGCTGGGGTGATCTTGGATTTGGCTTAGGTAGCACCACTTGAGCAGAGAAGGCGATGGCACCCCACTCCAGTACTCTTGCTCTTGCCTGGAAAATCCCATGGACGGAGGAGCCTGGTGGGCTGCAGTCCATGGGGTCATTAGGAGTTGGACACGACTGAGCGGCTTCACTTTCACTTTTCACTTTCATGCATTGGAGAAGGAAATGGCAACCCACTCCAGTGTTCCTGCCTGGAGAATCCCAGGGATGGGGGAGCCTGGTGGGCTGCCGTCTATGGGGTTGCACAGAGTTGGACACGACTGAAGCGACTTAGCAGCAGCAGCACCACCACTTTTCTCATTGTCTTGCAGTCCTAGGGATGACTGTGGCTTTTTGCTGTTGATAATCGCTGGAATGGCCCACCATTCCCTGCTTGGCTTCTCAACTTTTCCATCACCCCTTCACTGTATTATATCCCTGTTTGAAATGCCTGGTGCTATGGACCTAATTGTGTTCTCCCTGCTTCCCCTCTTCTCCCATTGGTTTGCTGAAGCCCTGACCCTGCTGTGATGGTGTTTTGCATTGGGTCCTGTGGTAGGTAGTTGGGGTGGATGATGTCATGAGGGTAGGGTCCTCATGGTGGGATTCATGCCCTTGTAGGAAGAGACACCAGAGTGTTTGGTCTTTTCTTCTCTGCCATGTGAGCATCAGTGAGAAGGTGACCATCTGCAGGTCAGAACCTGGCCTGATTTTGGGTTTCTAGACTCCAGAAATATGAGAAAATAAATTTCTGTTGTTTAGGCCCCCAGCTTATGGTATTTAGGTATGGCAGTACAAGTTGACAAATGTGCCTGGAGTGACTTCTCTTTTCCTGATTAGACCCTGCCTGATACAGTTGTCATTAATTTTCAGTTCTTATTTGATGGTATTTAACCTTGTTGAACACTATGTTTACTCTTGTGAAGTTCTTTCTCTGGTCTTTGTGTTGTGACTTTATTGATTCTTCCCCTACCCCCAGAACGTTCCTTCTCAGTTTCCTTCTGCCTTCTCTTCCTTCATGCTCTCTTCATTGTTTTCTGGATTTTAACCTTTTCCCTTTACATATTCTCCTTGGGCCACCTCATCAGGTGCTAATCAAGTGATTCTCAAGTATGAGCTTCAGTTCTGATCCTTCTCCTGAATTCTAGACCTGTATATCCAGCTGTCTCCTAGATATCTCTACCTGGATGTCAGATTCAGCATGTTCAAAGGTTCCAAATAGGAAAAGGAGTACGTCAAGGCTATATATTGTCACCCTGCTTATTTAACTTACATGCAAAGTACATCATGAGAAACGCTGGGCTGGATGAAGCACAGGCTGGAATCAAGATTGCTGGGAGAAATATCAATAACCTGAGATATGCAGATGATACCACCCATATGGCAGAAAGTGAAGAGGAACTAAAGAGCCTCTTGATGAAAGTGAAAGAGGAGAGTGAAAAAGTTGGCTTAAAGTTAACGTTCAGAAAACTGAGATGATGGCATCCGGTCCCATCACTTCATGGCAAATAGATGGGGAAACAAAGGAAACCATGGCTGACTATTTTTCTGGGCTTCAAAATCACTGCAGATGGTGATTGCAGCCATGAAATTAAAAGACACTTACTCCTTGGAAGGAAAGTTATGACCAACCTAGATAGCATATTAAAAAGCAGAGACATTACTTTGCTAACAAAGGTCTGTCTAGTCAAGGCTATAGTCTTTCCAGTGATCATGTATAGATGTGAGAGTTGGACTATAAAGAAAGCTGAGCACCAAAGAATTGATGCTTTTGAACTATGATGTTGGAGAAGACTCTTGAGAGTCCCTTGTAGTGCAGAGAGATCCAACCAGTCCATCCTAAAGGAGATCAGTCCTGGGTGTTCATTGGAAGGACTGATGCTGAAGCTGAAACTCCAATACTTTGGCCACCTGATGTGAAGAACTGACTCATTTGAAAAGACCCTGATGTTGGGAAAGATTGAAGGCAGGAGGAGCAGGGGACAGCAGAGGATGAGATGGTTGGATGGCATCACCGACTTGATGGACGTGAGTCTGAGTGAACTCTGGGAGTTGGTGATGGACAGGGAGGCCTGGCGTGCTGTGATTCATGGGGTTGCAGAGAGTTGGACACAACTGAGTGACTGAACTGAACTGAATTGTAGTTTCTTTTGAAAAATATTTTTAATTTACTTTAATGGTAGATATTTTTTCAAGTGAAGTTTTGCTAATTTCCATCAAGGCTCTGTTGATTTTGTTCTCATATCATTGTCTTTCTCAGGGCCTCATAGTCTATCAAAAAGACTATAATTCTCCCCACCCCAGGTCACTCAATAATCAGGTTTCTGGGCTAAAGGGCAAATGCAGACACATTTTATGATGCAGGCAGAAAAGCAGCCATTAATAAAGGCAGCAGTTGTCAGTAGGGTAGGGAAAGCACTGGATTTAAAGGAGACGTCAGCACACCATGGTCCTGAGTAGAGCTCAGCACTAATGGATGGGCCTTACCTGTGCCCAGGTCACTTGTCCTGCGGGGGCCACAAGGCCCATGAGAGTGGCTGCTGGAGGAACACTCAGTGATTCTGCGTGGGCTACAAGTATTCTGGGTACTATAAGAGTGTTCTTCAAAGGACCTTCTCTTATATTCTAAGCCAGGGCCACAGAGCTTAATGTAGAGAATTAAATTGCTCTCTAATTGCTCAGTGTGTGAAATCCTTTTCCTGCCAGGCTGATAAGTTTGATGTATGTCTAGAAAATGTCTTCATAAAATGTTTGCCTTTTAAAAACTTTGGCCATTTAACCTGATAGGCATGTGGGGCACAAAAGGACTTTAGAAATCACTTGGTCCAGTGAGCTTCAAGTTCTGATGCCCACCATTCTGCAGAGGTGCATTAAGGGGCTTGGCTTGGAGATTGAAGGAGGGGAGGGGATGGTGGGAGTGATGGTGGCTGAGTCTGGCCTGCCTATCCAGACGCTGTGATAGCAACTGCCTGTTGATCACTGGCATATTAGGATTCTGGAAACTCTGAAAAGAATAAAAATGTTTCATTGTGAAAAAGAATTGAAAACCTATTGATCTTGTAATCCCATTTTACAGATAAGGAAACTGAGGGTGAATAGGTTAAAATCACATTGCTAGTTAGTGGTGGAGGGTGTGGCAGAAGTCAGAGTCTCTGTTCTACACAGAAGCAGTGATTCTCTGTCTAACTAACATTTAGAGGCAAACTAATATACTTTAGGATGACTGTATTACACATTTGTGCAGAGCATATACTTATTTGAGATTTCAAGCAAATAACACATAGCTATTCTAGAAAAGAGAAAAGTTGTCCCCAGCCATGAGCAGAATTTGCCCTTAGCAGCCATGAGGAGAAATTTTCATTTGCTTTGGAATGCCTCTTTCAATGCCCCTTCGAGTCTGCCTCTAACACTAAATTGTGAAATTTTGAACAGGTAACTACTGTAGAAGAACTTTAAGAAGCTGTGTTGCTTCTCTCTCTCTCCCATCATGGAGAGCATAGCCTGGTCAGTAATGCCCACTGACTGCACTCAGAAGTAAAGGAAGAATAAGAAGCAGTTGGCAGATGCCTGGGACTGAAGGGTGGGGCCCGCTGCCTTTGTCCCTTTGTCCCACAGAAGTGCGGGAGCGCCGGTGGCGGGTCATCGCTCCCCAAAGCAATTAGCCACAAGGTGGCTGCAGCTCACCCATCACCTGGTCAGCACCCGCCCGCTGCTGCCTTTCCATCCACCCCGTCCCCCTTCCCCACGTCTCCCATGAAGGGAATTTTAAGTACGTTAAGCAGTGTTTTTGGAAGACAAGAATAAACATGATTTCATCTTTAATCAGTGAATTTATGATTCTTTATGAAAGAGCTGAATGAAAAGCAACAGATAATGTTTTTCAGCTGAAAAGGGATGCAGCAAGACTCTTGTTTTTTCTTTTAAAAGCTCACAGGCAGTTTTATTGGCTGCTTTGTTTTTTATCCTGAAATGAGAAAAGGAGATGATGGGGCTATGTTAAAAGAAATCATATCTACCATGAAGTAATTTTGTGTTTTGGGGGAAGGGGCACTCTGCTAGAATGAAGAGTAAAGATAACAGGTCAGGTAAGTTCGCCTGTAACAATGTTATATACTTTTCAAGTGGTCACTTTGAAATTCTAAATCTCTGCAGAGCATTACGCAGTCTGCTTAGGATAATGGTGACAACGTGGGCACTGGTTTCCCACAGACATGGATGCAAATCCTGGCTCATAAATGCTGGCACTGAAGGTTATTTCACCTTGAGCTGCCTCAGTTTTATCATCTGTGATGCAGAATAAGAATACCTTCCTCACAGCCTTGTTTTAGAGATTAAGTTGATAATATATGTGAAAGCTTATAGCACACTGCTTGGCACATTGTAGCCATTTAATAACTGTGAGTCTTCCCTTCAAATTATACAGCAGGAAGTTGAGGTCAGGTTACTTAAATGAATATATGGTATATAAGACCTATATGAACCTATAAGACCTACACTGTATATCAAAATAAGACCCCAGAGACTAGATATGGGGTTTTCTTTCACATCTGACTCATATAAGACTCTGTGTGTAGCAATTTTTGTCTCTGCTCCTTCCCATAGGATTAAATGAATTAGAACTGAAAATGCAAAAAATAAAAAAGTAACATTTGACTGGGACAAAATTTTGCTGGAGAAAGTCAGTGAAGATTGGGTGTGAGGATTTTGGGTGGGGCGTGGGGAAGGGGCAGGGAGGTGTCCCAGATAGCAAGTGGCTGTTTATCACTATCACCAAAAACTGGCGCTGACTGAAGAGTCACCTCAGGAAGATGGTCTCCAGAAGTGGGGCACGTTTTTGTTGAAGAGAGTAATGTTAGGGTGAACCACATGAAACTGCCATTTCGAAGGCCAGAATCACTCAAATATTGGCAATTCCAAGTGATTCAACTTAATAATCTGTCCATTAGGAAGGCAAATAATTGGAATGAGTTGCTATAGGGAGGGTGTGGGGTTTTTACTCCTGAAAATACTTGACAAGAGACTAGACAATCATTTGTCCTGGGTGATTTAGACACTGAGTTCCCTTGAAAGCTGGGGATGGACAGGATAATCTGTCAGGATTAATTTGTCTGTCTCCTTGAGGAGAACATGGAGAACAGCTCTGTTCTTCTAGGGTGATAATAGAAACTATGATTAGTATCTGGGCCTTTGTAGAAAAAAAAATCCATCAGCATTTTTTGTTTGTTATGGGGCCATTTCTCTAGACTAGGGTTTCTCAGCCTTGGCACTGATGACATTTGGGGTGAGGTACTTGCTTGCTGTGGAAGGCTGTCCTATGCACTGGATGATGTATGGTGACGTCCCTGGCCTTGACTCAATAGATGCCAGTAGCACCCCACCCCCACTCCGTTATGAAACCAGAGATGTCTTCAAATATTGCCAAATGTCCTCTGGGATGCAAAATGCCCCTAGTTGAGAACTCAACTCTGCATAGCCATCCCCACCTGAGAGCTAGTCCACTCAGATCCTGACAAATGTAAGGCCTGACACTCTACCTGTTCTATCGCTTTTCCTGCCCTGATATCCACCCTTGGGTGCTCCTGCACTTTTTCATTGAGGTGACATGCATACAGATTCAGGAATGCTTAGAGGTTCTTTTAGCCTTCTTAAGGAATGCTAAATTGAACTTTATGGAGAACTTAAATTTCCAGTGGGGGATTTGGTTACCATCATCATTGTCATTGTCATCTGTTATACTTTACATTGTGAGGCTCTGTGGCCAGGCATTCCTGCTTGTTCCTACTACATCCGTGTAACATAAACCTGCCAGTCAGGTCACCACCGTATTCTTTAATGGTGAAGCCGTCTCCGCTAGGCGTAGCCTCAGAGGTCACATGCACAGGCATAGAACTGGGGAAACATCTGGCTGTCATTGCATGAAGGTATGCAGGTTCTATGGTGCTTTGGGACAATTGAAACCTATCTGGAGGCTTGTCCTTTCCTGAGTGTCCCCGCTCACCCGTGGATGCAAGTGGACTTAGGTTATGTAGACAGCTGCTCCTGAGGCTAAGCCCTGAGGAGGAGAGGGTTGTGTGCTCCCACACAGTTGAAAGACTTTTTTGTTGTCCCGGGCAGCTGAAGTAGACTTAGAGCTTCCTTTCTTCTCCCACTGGAGACCCTTATTCACCGGCTGGGTTTGGGAGAAGATGGTCTCTGCAGACTAGCTGAGGGGTTGCATGGCTTAAAGTTGGTGGTGAGATATCTCGACCTCTTGGGGCCTCTGCCTGTGTATGCTGGGGCCTGAGTAAAGTCTAGGGGACAAATACACAGATGACCCTGTGATGGCTGCTGCCTCTGCAGTAGAAGAAACTGCAGCCTCTCCTCCTCCCTGGCTCCCATATAGTGGGGGCAGGGCAGGGAAGCCTTGCTTGTACAAAGCCAGCTCCCAGGGTGAACAAGGGATGGGCAAAGAGGGCTGGCCACTGATTTGTTTTTCTGTACTGCTGAAATAAAAGCTATTTCCCTGCGGGTGCAAAAAGCACAGCAATGTTGACAGCTGAGAGTATATGTGTGAATCCTTTGAAGGCACAGACCACCAGGTCAGAAGGAGTCCAACCTTCTCTTCGAGGTCATTGATGTAGCATTCTTGAATCATGTCCTCCTACACCGCTTCACCTTTTACATCGGAGCTTCCCAGCCCCGGCTGCACATTTAAATCTCCTGGAGAGCTGGGAAGTAATTTGGACACCAATTAAATCAATTTCTGACGATGGGGCAGCTTGGGTATCAGTAGTTGCAAAGCTCCTCAGCTGATTTTAGGGTATGGCCAGGATTCAGACCTTTAGGGCTTGCCTGGTGGCTTAGACAGTAAAGCGTCTGCCTGCAATGCGGGAGACCTGGGTTCGATTTCTGGGTTGGGAAGATCCTCTGGAGACGGAAATGACAATCCACTCCAGCACTCTTGCCTAGAAAATCCCATAGACAGAGGAGCCTGATAGGCTACAGTCCATGGAGTCACAAAGAGTTGGACACGACTGAGTGACTTCACTTCACTTCTTCAGACCTTTAGACTTTTTTTTTTTAAACACCCTAACAAGATTCCTTCCTTTCTCTAGGTCAGTGGTTCTTGTACTTGAGTGTGCAACAGAGTCCCCTGGCGGGCTTGAAGATAGGTTGCTGGGCACCATCCACAGAGTTTCTATTCACTAGGACTGAGTGGAAGCTGGAGGATTTGCATATCTATCAAGCTCCTGGGTAATGCTGATGATGGTGATCATGGGGCCACATTTTGAGAACCACTGCTCTATGGGCTATGTGAACTCTGATGACTTGCTGCCTTCAGAATTTCTCTAACACTGTCCCTGTCCTTGCCACTACATTTCCCTCTCATTTCTTCCTCTTTTGTAATGATATACCCTTTCCTTTTGATTCTAACTCATCCATCCATCCATCCATCCATCCATTTATTTGTAGACAAGTCCAAGGCACCTGATACATGCTGGAGGCAGTGTTCCTGTGTCTTTCTTCCATTAAATCTTTCTTTCAATCTGAACACCATTGGCAATAGCTGCTTTTTCCCTTCATTACTATTCCTGGCTTAGTCTTTGCCTTGGAGGTTAATTTTGACATTGGCATGCATTTTAGTTTGGCACTTGTAGTTACCTACTGTGCTTAGCATTTTCTTATTTCTTCTGAGGCATATTTGGTTCATACAGTTCTTTGCACTTAGGGGCTGTACATGTGGGAAAAGGTAGACCCAGAATGATGGTCTGTAGTCAGCCAACAATGCTGGGGGAGGGAAAACCTTTCTGAAATGCACATTAGGTCTCCCTTCTAGCTCCTTTGCTTTTAGATATGGGAAAATAGATGAGGTTGGTTGAGAGTGGAAGCACTTGTTCTAATTTATGATCCTCTGATTTCTCTGTTCACTGACTGTTGGGGGTTAGGGATGCACTTAGGGGAAGACTTCTTATTCCATTGTTGATTTTTTTCATGACTGTATTCATCTTCTATTTTGCCTAACAAATTGTCACAAACTCAGAGGCTTAAAACAAATGTCCTTGATTATCTTCAAGTTTCTGTAGAAGAGAAGTCTAGGTATAGATTGGCAGAAGTTTTTGCTCTGGGTCTCCAAGGCCTGAAATCAAGGTGTAAGCCAGGCTGAGTTCTTATCCGCAGGCTCCACTAGGGTAGGATCCATTTGTAAGAGCGGGTGTTGGCAAAATTCACACTTTGGAGATTGTAGAATTCACGGACATTTGCTTCTTCAAAACCAGAGAGACGAGAGAGAGAGAGAGAGAGAGCTGCTTCAAGTCTCTGACCTCTGCTGCTGCTGCTAAGTCGCGTCAGTCATGTCCGACTCTGTGCGACCCCATAGATGGCAGCCCACCAGGCTTCCCAGTCCCTGGGATTCTCCAGGCAAGAACACTGGAGTGGGTTGCCATTTCCTTCTCCAATGCATGAAAGTGAAAAGTGAAAGTGGAGTCACTCAGTCATGTCTGACCCTCAGCGACCCCATGGACTACAGCCCACCAGGCTCCTCCGTCCCTGGGATTTTCCAGGCAAGAGTACTGGAGTGGGGTGCCGTTGCCTTCCCCACTCTGACCTCTAGGTTCTCTTTTAAACAGCTGACTGATTAGATCCAACCTACCCAGGAAGATCTCCCTTTTAATTAGTGTAAAGTTAGCTGCTTAGGGACTTTGATTACTTATGTAAAATCTTCTACCTTACCACATTGTGTTGGTTATATGCCCATCAGATCCTGCTTACATTTAAGTAGAGGAAATCTTTAAGAAGTAATGGATCATTTGAGCACATCTTAGAATTTTACCTACCACAAAGACTATAGCAAAATACATGTCAAAACCTGCAGAATTCCAAAGGTACTCCAGAACTGTAACTTTGAGGCCATATCACTGCATTCAGATAAATGCTTTATGGATAAAGCTTCTTGAGCATCGTGTGGAAGGCAGTGTCTAGTCCTTGGGAAGCAATTCTACAAGCCACAGAAAGTAATTGATTTGGCAAGAGCATCATTTTTCCCTTCTTTGGTAAAACAGACTCTTCATTTATTCTTCTATGCTGCATTCAATTTTTTACCTCTAGTACGTTTCCTAAATAAGCAACTTATAAGTTATATTCTTGTCACCAAAGACAAAGAAAGTAAACCAACCCTTACCCATTTACTCCAAATAAATGGTCTTTAATCAGAAATAGCAAAGTTCATCAGACTGAAACTGATCATAAATCACATTGTTTTGGGTATATGTAACCAGCACGGTGAGCTATTATATTAAAAACCAGTCCACAGATCCCAGTCAAGAGGAGCATCTTTAAGCCAACTGGAGAAGCCTTAGTGTCAAGAGTTTTGCCATTCTCTAGGAGCCAGGGGGTCACTCACCATGTTCTAGAACCAACTGTGAGCGACCACTGTGAAGTGTGATGGGCTTTCACGCTGTTGGCTCCAAGGATAGCATCTTTCTTTGACTTGTCCAGAAAAAGTTATCAGGGGAGCCTAGTGAGAATCAAGTGTTGACAGGAATAACAGAGTGTTAAGAAGGAACCGTGGTGTTCAGGCAGCAGGGGAGCATGGTGGTGACATGTTTGGGAATGGTGGGGCCAATGAGCTCCATCCTCAATTCAAGCCTTCCAGTGTCTGCTTGAGATTTCCAGGCAGCCCAGTCTTCAAGAGACATTTCTGAAGTGAGCAGCTTAAGCATCTTCTGTCCCAAAGAATCCAACCAGAAGGCAGTCATTTCATACTAACTCTGTCCTGGACTTAGTTGCATTTTGTGTTTATTGCATAATATAAACTGAGTCATGCCAACCAAAGTCCTATTATATCACATAATAATAATAATACAGACTACAGTTAGTGATGTTTCTTGTGAGTATCTGGACAAAATGCTCTTCTGAATGCTATTGGAAAAAGAACATCAGTAATGCAAGATACTGTCCTAAAACACATAAAATAGATTCTGGTCCTTGGTAAAATGATATAATTTCAATGAAGTTTCATCAAAGGACATTTGAGTCTTGGGAATAATTTAAGAAATCTTGATGAACCTTCAGTCTAATGATTATTTATTAATGTTATGAAAGAATCCTTTGTTGTTCAGAAGGATTCACTCAAGGGTTCCTTTAAATAGTGCCTTTAAATGTTTGTTTATAAACTATCAACTACTTGACAGAGAAGCAGGGAAACTTGAACTGTTGGGAGCCACTGCCAGTTGAAGATTAATCCAAAATGTAGATAAAGCTGCTCTCTGATTATAATGTAAGTCAATGAGAAAATATAATTAAATTTATAAAAATTTAATCACCATGGCACTCTTCAGGAACATATCTTTTGCAAGAAAGGAGATAACACCTGTGGAGTATCTCTGCCTAGCGGGTCTGTAAATCGTTCTAAAAGTCATTGTCCCACAAATCTCGACTCAGCCCACGTAGTTCTCATGAGCCATGTTTGCATTTGCAAACACTTCACTGCTTTGCATTTTGCTTTCCTTGCACTGCCTGGCAGATTGCCTGGATCACCACAGGCTCCTTTGTAGGTATTTGGTGATTTGATGCAAGATGTTCTTTAAACAGTAGGCCAAGATACGGACATCATGCATATGGTTTGTGGAGGGTTTTGATAAGTCCTGCTGTGATTTCCAAAGTTGTTTTTGAAGCGAGATCAGGATTTACACCTCTGGGCTTAAGGAAACATAAACATCGACCTGAACTTAATAAATTCAAAGTTCTTGGCTCAAGGACAGTTCCCACAGAACTTCGACTCAAGTGAAGTAGAAAGGAAAGCAGATTCTTACCCATTTATTTATGCATTTCACTGGGAAAACACAGACATAGAAAACTGGATACAATAAATTCAAAACTCAATGGATTAGTATACGGTCCCCACCTTTTTAAATGACACCAAAGTCAAGAAACAGAACATCACTAGTCACCTAAGAAGTCCCAAGGCTGATCAAATGTCCCATCCCAACCTCACCTACCTACTTTTCTCCCTGTCGGATTTTTATGGTAATTACTTTCTGCCATTTCTTTATAGTTTTATAACCCCAAAATTCATCCTTAAACTCTGTGGTTTAGTTTTGCCTGTTTTTAGAAAATAAAGTCTTTTAAGTCTATTTTGATTGAAAGGTTCCCCCCTCCATTGCTGCCTTTTCCCCTGGAAATTTATTCATTGGAGAATCTGGGTCATTTGATCTTTGAAGTTTCCCATAGTCTGTAATTTGCTGGTTGCATCCATATGGTTTAATTTGACATGTTCCTTTGTCCTCTTGTTGTAACCTGTGGAATGGTAGTTTCATCTAGAGTAGTGGTTTTTAATGGAGAGTGCTTTTGTTCTCCCTGCTTGGGGACTTTTGGCAGTGTTTAGAGACACTTTTATTTTTTAATTTTTTTTTTTTTTTTACTTGTACAATAAGGTGGGTGGTGCTATTGCCACATCCTACAATGCACAGGACACAGCCCCACAGCAGGAATTTAGCTGGCTCCAGATTCCATCAGCGCTGAGGTTGAGAAATCCCAATTTAGAAATTTGTTCATATTTAGGTTCCATTTTTTTTTTGTATGTGTGGCAAGACTATAGGTGTCATGATCTTTCATCAGCAGGCACGTAACATCTCTATACCTCTTTTTATGATATTAACAACTTTTGATGCTCAATGCCTGGGTTAGTGGTTGCAAGATATGATGTCATATGTCTCTAATTTCTCCTTCATTTGTTAGTTGGAATATTTTAATATAAGACCCTTTCCTCATCTCATTGGTTAACCAGTGGTACAATTCATAAAAGAAGGGCAGCATACATACTTGATTCTTCCCTTTCATTTAATAGTTTTCAAGATAATGAATTGTTGCCTTTAAAGGCAACACAATTATGTTAATAATATTATTAATATATTACCTGTGCATACTGTGCAGATGGGAGAAGGCAGTGGCAGCCCACTCCAGTACTCTTGCCTGGAAAATCCCATGGATGGAGGAGCCTGGTGGGCTGCAGTCCATGGGGTCGCTAAGAGTTGGACACGACTGAGCGACTTCACTTTCACTTTTCACTTTCATGCATTGCAGAAGGAAATGGCAACCCACTCCAGTGTTCTTGCCTGGAGAATCCCAGGGACAGGGGAGCCTGGTGGGCTGCCGTCTATGGGGTCGCACAGAGTTGGACACGACTGACGTGACTTAGCAGCAGCAGCAGCAGCAGCAGCAATACTGTGCAGATGCTGATACCATGTAGGTCCTGTGAATGTTGGTGCGTTATCCTCACCTTGTATTATTTTTTGGGAACATCTTACCACCTTGTTTCTTATACATGTTGTCCATAGACTTGGGATTTTGCTAAGTTTATCTGATTTTATGGGGGAGATTTGAGCAGAGTCAAATGTACCATCACCACCACTGTCTTCTCAGAATACCTATGTTTATTCCATACCACATGATTGAGATTTAGGGGCTTTTAATTTAAAAAAATTTAATTTTATCTTGAAGCTGTTTTAAAGTTTATTTTTTATTGAGGTAACACTGATTTATAACATTATCTAAGTTTCATGTGTGCAACATTATCTTTAGCTTTTGCCACATAGACAAGTGTTGACATCTGAAGGAATTTTCATTGAGAAGGTGACATTTGAGTAAAGATCTTAAGAGGGTAAAGCAGCAAACAGTGGCCATCTAGATAAAGAGCATTACAGGAAGAAGGAATAGCAAGTGAAAGGCCCTGAGCTGGGAGGATGAATACTGTGTTCAGAGAACAAATAAGGAGGCTAATGCAATTCAAGTGGAGTCAGGAGGGAAAAACAGTGGGGGCTGAAGTAAGAGACATCCATAGGGAGGTTGTTGTAGGGTCTTGGCTTTTGAGAGGACTTTGGCTTTTGCTCTGAGTGAAGTAGGAAGTCATTGAAGGGGCCTAAGAAGAAGAATGACATGACTTGACTTACTTTTTAAAAAGGGTCCTTCTAGCTGCTGTATTAAGAATAGACCCTAGTGGCAAAGCTACTATCAATGAAACCAGGCAAAAGATAATGGTGGCTTGTGTTAGAAAGTAGTGAGTGGTCAGATGCAGAATGGTCAAATTTAGAGGTAGAGCCAACAGAATTTATTGATGTATTGGTTTTGAGAGGAGAGGATTCAAGAATGACTCAGAGTATTTTGGTATGAGCAATTGGATTGATAGAGCTGTTATTTACTAAGTTGGGAAAGATTATGGGATGAGTGGGTTTTTGGTAGGGAATAACAGGAGTTTAATTTTGGATGTGAAAAGTTTGAGATGCAGATTAGATATTTCAGTGGAGTTACTGAATTGGCACAGTTGCACATGTTAGTCTGAAGTTCAGGAGAGAAGTCTGGGATGGAGGTCATATTTGGAAGTTATTAACATGAAGATATCAAAATGAGATTACCAAAAAGATTGGATTTGGATAGAGAAGAGATGGGGTCCTGGAACATTCCAGTATTTAGAGGTTGGAGAGATGAGAAGGAACCAGCAAAAGGTATTGAGAAATTGTCATTTGTGGGGTAGGAAGAAAACCAGGAGTCTTTGGTGTTCTGGAGGCCAGCAAAGATTGTTTTTTAAGGAGGGAGTAATCAGACATATCAAATGCTTATGGTAGGTCAAGAGAGATGAGTTCTTAGAAACCATTATTGAATTTAGCAATGAAAGGCCTATTTGTGATCTTGACAAGAATTCTTTCAGTGGTATATGTGGGGCAGGACAGGAGTTAGGAGCAAAACCTTTTGGAGTAGATTAAAAAAGAGAAGTGAAAACAATAAGAGTTTTCCTGAAGATTTTGGTTATAAAATGGAGCAGAAATGGGTGAACTGTTTTAATTGTTTGATTTTGTTTTTTAGTTTAAATATCATAAATTGAATAAAAATACTTCTGAATTTTGAATTTGAAAATTACTTAGGGAATTTGTTAAATTTCCTAATTCTGATATGAACTGTGGTTATGTAAAAGGAGTGTCCTTGTTCTTGGGAAAACAGAGATAAGAAATGGTAAGAGAGAAAAAGATGGTGATGATGATAGACCAAATGTAGAATGAAAGAATATTGGTAAATGATATGTGGGAGTTCCTTGCAACTCTCCAATAAGTTTGAAGTTCTATCAAAGTAAAAAATAATAAAAAATGTCTGGAGTATATTTCTTAATCCAGCTTGTTTCTTAGCACCTATTGTAGGATTGTAACATTACTATAAATAAACACTTATCTTTTGAGTTTCCATTCTCTGCTAGACACTGTGCTGGGGCAGCATATACATCATTTCTAATCCTGCTGAGTAGGTATTTCTATCCCCATAAGAAACAGAGCAGAAACATGGGACAATACCTGGAGAAGGCTATGTGGGGTCAAGAAAAGGTTAAACAATTTTTGTTGTTGTTTTAGTTGGGTTTATTTCTAGAATATTTGAATACTGGTGGGAATGATTCAGTAGAAAAGGAAACATTGATGATGCTGAGAGAGGGGAGAATTGCTGGAGAGATGTTCTTGATTAAGGAAGAGGGATGGGATCTAATGTGCAAGTGGAGGGTTTGGCTTTCAGCTGGAGTCAGGACTGCCCACCCACCATATCAGAAGAGAGGGGAGCGCACATGCGGACAGACGTAGGTAGGTGGGCAGAATGTGTGGTGACAACCTGTGGGGATTCTCCTTTGTTCCTGTATGTAGCTGAAAACTGGGCCATCAAGGAGTGTAAGGAGGAAGAGGCATTGAGATTTGAAGAGAGAGAAGCTGTGAAATGGATGTCTAGTGGAGGGGAATGGATGAAGGAAATATAGTGGATGGCCAATCTTACCAAGGACCCTCTTCAAGTAATCACAAATTTAGAATGAGACCAGTCACTACAGTTTTCCCCCCGGCCCTAGCAACATTTAGGTTCCATAGGTACAGATCTGGAGTTGGCAGAGATCTGGATTTAACAACGTGCAGGGTTTTGCTCGGCAATTATGTTGAAAAGAGAAAAGAGCGATGAAGTTGATGGTGAAAGCAAAGGAGTGAAAATTGATCATGGAGTGTATGATGGCTAAGTAGGAAAGATGAGGACCCTGTAGGGAGGTGACAGACAGTGAAAGAGTGGTACGACCAACGACTGGATATATCAATGGAGTGGAGGGATGATGGGGAGACTGGATACCACAGGGAGTGAGCCAGAAAGATAGGAAATGGTGTTTGAGGGATAGAATGATTAAAATTAAGATAATGGAGAGGTGTTGTTATTAATAATGACAAAAATCTTGGAGGTGGCCATGGAAGTTAAGGTGAAGCTCAGTGTGTGACATGTAGTAGACTGTGAGTAAATGTTTAGTCCTTCTCCTATTTCTTTACTGCTTATTTGATTCAGTTCAGTTCAGTTGCTCAGTCGTGTCCGACTTTTGCTTATTTGATTAGAGCACCATAAATCTGGGGCACTACTAAGCAGTGAATTTTCTCTCTTAAACTACCAAACAATCCAGTAACATCTTTGGCCCACATCTCTCATTTCAGATTGAGGGTCTGTATTTTACTTTCCATAAATTATGGCAGTTAGCCCAAGTTTTTGGTACTGGTACATACACATTGCTTATTGCTGATTGATGCAAACATATTTTCTCTTGGATATGACCTCAGGATCCTTCTCAACACAGTATCTAGGTCTCCACTACCAATCAGCAGGAGTTGGCATATATGATTAAACCTATTTGAGCTATAGATAAGGTTACTTAGAAATTATTTTAGTGTATTGATTTGGTGAAACTCAATTGTTTCTAAACGAATGTTCTGAACTCTATTTCATTTTCCGTGTGAGAATAAATGCTTCCTTAGATAAGATAGGAAAACAGCTTTCAATTTTGAATAATGACTTTTTAGGTATGTGGTTTCTCCAGTGCTGTGCTTTCTCTAGGACAGCCCCACAGAAGAATGTTTTTTTTTTTTTTCCTTTCAGATTAGCTTAATAAAAAGAAAATGGTAGGAAATTAGTTTCTCCAGGATACTTTTATACCAGATCATTATTATTAGTTAGAGTTTGTCCTAAAGAGTGGCACTAATTTGAAATGTTAGGTTTTGAGTGTGTATTTTAAATCTTTAAATTATAACCATCTAGATAATTGTATTGGATTATTTTAGTTTTATCAGAGAAAGCAAAATGAGTAATGCTTGAAAAACTATTTGCATTTCAGAGTAACTTTGGATTCTAAGTGACTAAAAACATGAACTATGTCTGAGTCACTTTGCTTTAACTATATTTTGGGGGTTGCTTGATTTATTTGATTGCCTTGCCTTGAACAGAACACATTTGTGTCCCAGTGATGGCTCACTCTCCCCCTGCTTTCATGGGGGTGGAGCACTTTGGAGATGCAAAGTGATTATTTTTGGTTTCATCCATCAAAGGGAATAGAATGAGATAAAAAAGCGTTAACTTCTTTTTTTTTTAACTTAAATTTCCAGCAATCTCAAAAGATGACTGCTTCTTAGCAAAAGAATGTTGGCAGAGTTTATTTGATTGCAAAATTATCGGAATAAATGTTTTGAAAGTTATCTCTTTGCCGAAGGTCCAATTAAATCTTATTTAATGAGTGGAGAATTGTGCTAAGTGCTGTGAGGATTATAGAGAAGTATTATTTACAGTTCCTGCATTCAGTGTTTTAGAGTCTGGTTGGGAAGACATGTTGTACTAAGATGAAAATGCAACAAACATGCAAAACTGTAAGTGTTCAATATTAAATATGTATGATTGATGGTAAGAACTATAGGACTTAAAAAGCAGGCACCATGGTGGCTTGAGTAGGTGGGGGCTATACTATAGTGAGGAAGAACTGGAGCAGAACCCCTGGGGCTGAATCTCTACCTTTCTACCTAAGAGCGGTGAGTGCTTATAGAAGTTATTTAACCTCTTGGGGCCTCACTATTTCTTCTTCTATAAAAGAGAACAACAGAAATGCCTGTCCTGTAAAGCAATGATGTGGATTAAGTAAATTAATGTAAATATCTCACTATATGTATTGTCTTCATTTACCAGTTCCTGATACATGGAAAGCAATCATATTTTCTTTGTGCCCTCCAAGAGTGGAGTCTGTTTCCCCAGTCCTGTGGAAGTCCTATAATCAAATCCTGCTGGTCTTCAAAGTCAGATTCCCTGGGGAGTCCCAGTCCCTTTGCCATATCCCTAGGCTGGGAAATCTGATGAGGGGCTCAGAACCTTCACAAAGTGGGAGAGCTTCTTTGGTATTATTGCTATCCCGTTTGTGGGTCACCCACTCAGCAGGTATGGGGTTTGATTTTATTGTGTTTGTGCCCCTCCAGTGTCTCTTTGTGGCTTCACCTTTGTATTTGGACATGGGATATCTTTTTTTGGTGGGTTCCAGTGTCCTCCTGTCAATGGTTGTTCAGCAACTAGTTGTAATTTTGTTCTTCAAAGTCAGATTCCCTGGGGAGTCCCAGTCCCTTTGCCATATCCCTAGGCTGGGAAATCTGATGAGGGGCTCAGAACCTTCACAAAGTGGGAGAGCTTCTTTGGTATTATTGCTATCCCGTTTGTGGGTCACCCACTCAGCAGGTATGGGGTTTGATTTTATTGTGTTTGTGCCCCTCCAGTGTCTCTTTGTGGCTTCACCTTTGTATTTGGACATGGGATATCTTTTTTTGGTGGGTTCCAGTGTCCTCCTGTCAATGGTTGTTCAGCAACTAGTTGTAATTTTGGTGTTCTTGCAGGAGGAGATGGGGGCACATCCCGCTACTCTGCCATCTTGAACCAATCTCCTATACATTTTAGTCACTGTTAGGAAATACAACTTTCTAGAGTTGTATTTTGATACATTAACTTAATTTGAGGAGAGTTCACTATTTATTTGTAACAAATATTCCACATCTGTGATCCTTTCCAGTCAGAAGTTCTTTGAGATGAAGGCTTTGGCCTTGGCCAGTTGGAGAATGGATCTTCTGACTCACCCATCCTGTGAAAGGCCCAGTAGATAGAGTAGGTTTTAAACTGGCCATTGAACCTGACTGTCAACTTGTCAACCTCGGCCACATTCATCTGGATGGGCGCATGGTCCTTGGTACTGATAATGGGGGTCCCGGAGGAGAATTTCTGTGGCATGTACAGGTCCATGAAATTGTTCTGGATGCTGAGGGAGCTTGAGTGCAAAAGCATTTTTTTAATCAGTAAAATAATTTGCTCTACTTGGATAGTCTTGAGGAAGTCATAATTCATTATTTTCTGTTTGTTTTTTTTCCTGTTCTTTCTTTTCTACTATATTTCTTAGGTCTTTTTCACTCAGTTTGCTTCTTTTTCTAGATTTGGTCTCTGTTTCTATATATCTTTCTCTGATGTCCCTCTTCCCATGTGCATTAAATATTTAATATTTCATAGGAATTCAGCCAAGACTCAACAAACATCCATTCAGTGAAGTTTTGGCATCTATGGCAATACTGGGGTATAGTAAAAGTATTTCCAAAAGGGTCTATATGTACTTTATGTACTATAAGCTATTGGCCAGTCTGCAGACTGGCTTCTTCCAACACTACCTTCTTCTTATTGGCTATGAGCTTCCAGAGCCCTGGAGGCAGGGTCAACCAGTAGAGAGCTCAACTCTGTTGTTCTTTGAGAAGTTTATGCAGATACTTATGGATTCAAGTTCATCAAGAAACATCACCAGGGTTTCAAAGGTTCACTGTGTGTGACGACACAACATGACATCAATAATGTCCTGGTATATTAAAAATGGGAAAGATCTTTTTAGTCCAGTCTCCAGAGTGATACCCAATTAAGAAATCCTTTGCATGTTTTTTCTTCCTGTATATATAGTTCTCCACACTGGTTTTTTCATTGGTATGACTCATTAAAGATAATCCTTAAATATAGTTCAAGTTGATTGTATACTACTGCATCATATTAGTGTTCTGTAATAATATAATTATTCTCTTACTACTGGTCGTTTAAGTTACATTTGAGTTTTCCACTCTAAACAATGCTGTAAGGATAGTTTTGTGAGTGTATCTTTGTCCAAATATCATATTATTGCTTTAAGGTAAACTCCTAGATGAATGAGTGAAGATGTCACACACACACACACACACACACACACACACACATGACTACTACTCAGCCATGAGAAAGAAGGAAGGCCTGCCATTTGCAACAAGATGGGTGGGTCTTGAGTGTATTATGCTAAGTGAAGTAAGTCAGAGAAAGACAGATACTGTGTGTGTGATATAACTTATTTGTGGAGTCTAAACAATCAAACTGATGGAATATTCTACCCTGGTTATGAGGAGCTGAGGGGTGGTGGGAGGGATTGGGGGCAGGAGGAGAAGGGGACGACTGAGGATGAGATGGCTGGATGGCATCACTGACTCGATGGACGTGAATCTGAGTGAACTCTGGGAGATGGTGATGGACAGGGAGGCCTGGCGTGCTGCGATTCATGGGGTCGCAAAGAGTCGGACACGACTGAGCGACTGAACTGAACTGAACTGAGGGGTGGAAGAAATGGACAGGTGTTGGTCAAAGGGTACAAGCTTCCAGTTGTAAGCTGAATAAGTTTTGGGAAGCTAATGTTCAGCATGATGATTATAGTTCACAATACTCTATTATATAATTGAAAGTTGCCAAGGAAGTAGATTTTAAATGTTCTCACTACAGAGAGGAAATGGTAATTGTGTGACCTACTGGAAGTGTTAATTGTTAACTAATATTAACACCTCGATCATTTTGGTAATCATTTTGCAATAGTGTTTAAAATTATATCTTAATTATATGAAGGTTATAAATTATATCTCAAAGTAAAAGAAAAAAAAAGTTTCCTAGAAGCAGAATTACTGGATTAAGGAGTGTGAACATTTAAAGGTTTTTAATAAGTCTTGCCCAACCATCTTTCAGAAAATTGAGCCAATTTGCAGTCCCTCATCTACTCTGAGTAATATCCACCCCACCTTTATTTTATCACTGTTTGAGAGTTGAAAATGGTATCTCACTATTATTTTAAAATTATAGAATTTGCCTTTGATTACTAGTGAAACTGAGTATTAAAATTTTTTCTAGTAGAATAAATTCTTGGAATCCTTAATTGTTGTGTTTCATGCTTCAAAAGTGGATTTTTGGAGTCGTTTGACTCACTTATTTTAGAAATATGCAAAATTAACAGACTTTGAATCCATCTTCTCCCCTATTTCCTGATGTTTTTAATGCCTAAATATTGATGTTTCTACTTAGAAATGTAATCATACTTAAATTATTTCAGGAACTGGCTTTAACAAAGTGTATAGGAGGGAGAGGGGCTTCCCGTGTGGCTCAGTGGTAAGAAATCCACCTGCCAGTGGCAGCCCACTCTGATACTCTTGCCTGGGAAAGCCCATAGACAGAGGAGCCTGGTGGGCTACAGTCCATGGGGTTGCAAGGAGCTGGACAACTTGACTAGGCCCTCAAGTATGTAGGCAGGAGAACCTTCTTTTTCCTGTGGTAAGAATGGGAGAAGGCTCTCCCTAAGCCTCTTTCCCTATCTTATATGTTCTAGTAGTGTGTGAAGGACCTTAACAAGTTGCTTTCCTGAATCTTCAAGGGATGATTCATCTCTTAGGCTCAGTCACATTTTTCTAACCTCTGTATCCTCAGGCAAAAAACTGTGGTTTAAACATGGCATCCCATGAGTCAGGAAATGACTTCATTTCTTACCTAACCACTTTTCTCTTTAATGGAAGCCCTGAAATAGATGTGCCTCACATCCCTGCTGCAAGCCTTTGCTGTCATTTAGAGGAGCTATTGCTCTATCAGTATTCACACTGAAGCCTATTATTTCAGGGAGAAAATTTTGTTATAAAAAAGTGATTTGTTATTTTAAGTCTTGGCAAACAAGCATACAAGGGGGGGAAAAAGTTCATTTAGAGAGATGGCAGTAATTCTCGGTGAGGTGTGCTTCTGCCTCACTTTTGCTTTACAGAAAGGGCCAGGATTTGGCACGAGCTAAAATTTGTGAAACTAATTTATCAGGCTCAGCCAGCTTCTGCTCATTGCCCTTGAAAATAGACTGCCTTGTCTTTTATACACCTGCATGTGATAGTCCTCCTGTTGCTTAAGTGGGACACAATTGGAAGAAACACCCAGTAAAGCAGGACAAACGCCCTGTGATCATAATCAAGGATTGGTGGTAATTGACACATGACAAAATAATTTGCACTAAGTTTTCCAAAGCCATGCTATGTCTCCACCAGTGATTGCCTGTGCTGACTTATCATTTATTCCAAGTCTCATTGGAGGCAATTACAGACATTTTAAAATAGGCAGTCAAAATAACAAGTCATTTAGACTGGCAATTATGCATTATATGTAGTTGTCCTTTCTATTAGAGGATGACACTATTGATGCTACAACCTCCCCATGTTAAAAAAAAATATGCGGCTGAAAGACTGAAGTGTGACTGTCAGATTCTTCTACTTGGATCACGCTCACTGCCTGTCATTTTGCTGTGAACTCAAGTGGCAGCCTGCAGCCGTCCTGGCTTTTCTTCGCCACCTCTTAGCTTCATGGTCAGGGCCTAATTAGGCATTATGAGCAGGCAAAGAACACATTTACAAAGTCAGCTCATGTTGGAGATGGTGTCGAGGCCTCAGTGAGGGTTATAGGCTTCAGGCTTCTTGAGCTTTGACCTACTGGAGGTGCAGTTGGCTTGGCAGGCATTTCCTTCAGGGTGATAAAACGGGGATACTTTGCTGCCAAGCCTGGTGTCCTTCAGAACTTCATATCAATCCCTATTTCATTGGAGCCTGTGAAGACGTAAGGTTTTCTTGTCAAATTTGTATTTGTGGAATGCGGCAGTCTTAACTGCATTTAATGTGTTTGGTTGATTCGCAGAATGGGCTGTCTCCTTAAAAAATGTCAAGTTGTAAAAAGGCTGTATCTTTCACTGAGAGGCTGAGTTAATAAGGAACAGCTGGGGCCGAGTGATGTCATGCGCCACCTGCATGAAAGGCCGCCCAGAGACTCACACCAAAAGAAGTGCTCCAGAGAAGTGGGTTTCAGACCTATTATTATTATTTTTTTTGCAATTTTTTTTTTGATGGAGGATAATCTTCCTATTGAAATCATGTGCAAAAACCCCCAGTGTATCAGAGATCCGGGCTGAGTGGATGAAGTTAGAGTGGGAGGCCCAGTATTCCTTCATCTTTCCCATCTTAAGCAGCAGTCCTTAAAGGCTTCCTTGGAGTTTTGGGGAGCAAGGATGCACAATAAGAGTGTTTTGAGTAGTGGGATGAATAACCCAGAGAACTGACAGGATGATTCATTTGGTTGTTGGAAGGAGATGGTAGTAGTTCTGCTTACATTTATTTTCCCTATATCTTTCAAATTTTTGTTTGTATATGTATGATAATACAATATATTGATACACTGACGATCATAATTTATAAATGAGCATCATATTTTAGAGGAGCATGCTTAATTTATTTTCCAATAGAGACACACCATCAAGAATGTTTGGAGGCTGATCATTAAGAATTCATGGAACAAACATATTTATAAACAACAATAATAACAAAATTCACGGAAGATGGTTCATGGGCACAGTTTTGATGAGTTGTGGACCAAGCATAAGAAAACTGGCTAAGTTGTTTTTGGCACAATGAGCAACAAAACGGTGTCATCAGGAGTGGGATGGAATTTTACATTTGGACTTTGGGGCTGCCATTCAGCCCACTACAAAGATATCAGGTCCTAATCCCTGGAACTTATAAATATGACTTTATTTGGAAAAAGAGTCTTTGCAGATTTATGTTATACATTTTAGGATGGGAGATAATTCTGGATTATCTAGGTGGTCCCTACTTGCTTCACAAGTGTCCTTATATGAGAGAGGTAGAGGGAAATTTGACACATACAGAGTCAGAGACTGGAGTTATAAAGCCATAAGCCAAGGAATGCTGACAGTCACCAGAACCTGCATGATGCAAGGGACTGACACTCTCCTAGAGGCCCCAAAGGATTGGGGGGAGGGGAGTGTGGTCCTGCTGATACCTTGATTTAGCATAATGGTGCTAATTTCAGACTTCTGGCCTCCAGAAATATGAGTGAGCAGATTTCTGTTATTTTAAGCGACCAAGTTTGTGTCATTTATTAGAGCTGCTGCTAAGTTGCTTCAGTCGTGTCTGACTCTGTGCGACCCCACAGACGGCAGCCCATCAGGCTCCGCCATCCCTGGGATTCTCCAGGCAAGAACACTGGAGTGGGTTTGAATGGGCTTTCCAGGTGGTTCAGTAATAAAGAATCCACCAGCAATGCAGGAGACGTGTGTTCGATCCCTGGGTCGGGAAGATCCCCTGGAGAGGGGAATGGCAACCCACTCTGGTCCTCTTGCCTGGAGAATCATGGACAGAGGAGCCTGGAGGGCTACAGCCCATAGTGTCACTAAGAGTCAGACACAACTGAAGCGATTTAGCACACACGCATGCAGGAACTTTTGTAGTTTAAAATGCATTTTAAAGAAGTTATGTGCAATCTATCCTTTTCTACATATATTTTCATATTCATACTTTTAAAATAAAGCTAACAGCCATGTTAATTACCACCTTCACAGAGAAAACATTTGCAACATCCTAGAAACCCCTCAAATGTCCGTTCCCACTAGTAACCCCATACCTCCCTCCATCAGATGTAACTGTCACATTGCTTTTTCAGAGGAGTGACTTTCTTGATTTCCTTTGTGGTTTTTATCATCTGTGTATGCTATTCCTGAACAATATAGTTTTGCCCAGTTTGGAACTTTATTTTGATGAAATCATACTGTATGCATTTTTCTGTGTCTTACTCCTCAACGTTGTGTGTGTTAGACTCGTTCATGTTCTTGTATGTAGCTCTGATTTGTGGCTTTTCACTGCTGTGTAACATTCCATTGTATGACTATACCACAATTTATCCATTTTACTCTTGATGGACAGTTATTTCTAGTTTGGGGAAATTATGAATAATGTACATTCTTCTGTATATATCTTGATGTAAAAGAGCACACATTTTTCCATGCCACTAGATAATGTCAAACTATTTTCAAAACAGTCGAACCCATATACTGATACAAGCAGTGTGCAAGAGTTTTTGTTCCTGAACATCCTTGAAACACTTGGTATTATAGGGCTTAATGTTTTTTGCTGAACTCATGTGATATGCTATTATGGCTTTAATTTGCATTTTCTTGAATTACTAATGACTTTAATCATATTTTCATCTATACATATTAAAGAATGTATGTATGTGTACATGTAAAAATGTATACACATACAAATGCATTCTTTGGCCATTTCAGTTCTTCTTTTTAAAAGTTTAAGCCCATTTTACTATTGGTTTGTTTTTCTTTTCCTCATTGATTTGTGAGAGTTCCTTTTATGTGTGTTGCAAAAATATTTTCTCCCATTTTGTAGCTTGCCTTTTTACTGTTTTAATTATATCTTTGATGAACAAGTTCTTAATTACAGAAATTTTAAAAATAAAGAAAGAAAAAATAGCTTATAATTCTACCACCCAAAGATGGCCATTGTTAGCATGTCTTTTTTCTCCCCAGCTTTATTGAGGTTTGACAAATAAAATTGTATATACTTAAAGGGTACAATGTGATGATTTGATATGTGTATATGTTGTGAAATGATTACTACAATCAAGTTAATTAACCTTGCCGTCACCTCACATAATTACCTTTTTTTGTTGTTTTTGATGAGAATGACTAAGATCTACTCTCTTAACAAATTTCAGGTATCGCATACAGTATTAACTGTAGTCACCATGCTGTATATTAGATTTCCAGAACTTACTCATCTTGTAACTGAAAGTTTGTGCACAGCCCAGTCCCTGGCAACCACCATTCTACTCTGTTTTGATGAGTTTGACTCTTTCTTTTTAGATTTGACATGGGAGTGAGATCCTGCAGTATTTGTCTTTTCATGTCTGGCTTATTTCACTTAGCATAATGCCCTTTGGGTTCATCCATGGTGTTTCAAATGGCAGGATTTCCGTCTTTTTAGGGTTCTTCCCTGGTGGCTCAGACCATAAAGTCTGCCTGCAATGTGGGAGACCTGGGTCGATCCCTGGGTCAGGAAGATCCCTGGAAAAGGAAATGGCAACCTACTCCAGTATTCTTGCCTGGAGAATCCTATGGATGGAGGAACCTGGCAGGTTACTGTCCATGAGGTTGCAGAGTCAAACATGACTGAGCAACTCACACTTTCACTTTCATATATAATATTGAATTTTGTTTATCCACTCATCTGTTGATGGACACTTAGGTTATTTTCATATCTTGGCTATTATAAATAAGGTTAGCATATCTTTTGATCATTTTAATGGCATATATATGCAGCATGACATTTCCTTTGTGAAAGAGAGATCACTGTTATACATATTTATACAAATATTTAGTGACACATAGAGATGAACACACATTCTCTGCTTCCAGGGAGCTTATAACTTATTGGGTCAAAAATAGACACGTTTATGAATATGTGCGTTAAAGTGTTATAATGCTAGAAGGGTAAACAAGGTATGATAGAAGCCAAGAAATGAGTGGTTTCTTTTCCCTGAGTGGACTAGAAGAGGCATGAGAAAGCAGATGCCATGAGCTTTCTGGCAACAAAAAGAGAAGAAAGGCAATAGAGGCATGCTATGATTTGTGCTGATCGGAAAATTGCAAATTGTTAAATGTAGCTAGAATGTGGGAGAAGGAAATGGCAACCCACTCCAGTACCCTTGCCTGGAAAATTCCATGGATGGGGGAGCCTGGTAGGCTACAGTCTATGGGGTTGCAAAGAGTCGGACATGACTGAGCAACTTCACTTTCTTTCTTTCTTTCTATAGTTCCTTTTGGAGAAGGAAATGGCAACCCACTCCAGTGTTCTTGCCTGAGAATCCCATGGACAGAGGGGCCTGGTGGGCTACAGTCTATGGGGTTGCAAAGAGTCGGACACGGCTAAGCAACTAACACACACACGCACAGCTAGAATGTGAGTTGGGGCAAGAGGGAAGGATGGCAACCCACTCCAGTACCCTTGCCTGGAAAATTCCATGGATGGGGGAGCCTGGTAGGCTACAGTCTATGGGGTTGCAAAGAGTCGGACATGACTGAGCAACTTCACTTTCTTTCTTTCTTTCTATAGTTCCTTTTGGAGAAGGAAATGGCAACCCACTCCAGTGTTCTTGCCTGAGAATCCCATGGACAGAGGGGCCTGGTGGGCTACAGTCTATGGGGTTGCAAAGAGTCGGACACGGCTAAGCAACTAACACACACACGCACAGCTAGAATGTGAGTTGGGGCAAGAGGGAAGGAAGGTGAGACAGGAGAGAAAAGAGATGAAGGCGAGATCCTGACAGTTGCATGTTGGCCTCTCCCTAAACTGCTGTTTCTGCTTTTCTCCAGTCACTTCTGTCTTGATAGTATAGCCTTGTAATAATACCACCAGGCCAGGCAGATGGAAATCTTTGGAAAGTACAAATGAAACCCAACATTTGACAACTTTTTCTTTCCATTATAGGCTAATGAATTGTTTTGTTCCCTTAATACTTTGCTGAAAAATCTCCCCCCAGTTAGCTTAAGGCTTTCACCAAGAAGTTACAGGACTTAGTGAGCGATGTGGATCCTAATGAGCTATTGGACAAAGATGTGGAGGAGGTCAGGTGGGGTCATATTCCTGAGGGCTAGGTTAAAAGCAGGATGTTAGAGGCATATACAACTGAATTTGAATCTTAGCTGTGTCACTTCCCAGCTTTGTGACTGTGAACAAGTCACTTAACCTCTCTGATTCTCAACTTCCTCTTATGTTGATAGGGAATGATAATATCTTCCTATATGTAGGGTCCGGAGAAGGCAATGGCACCCCACTCCAGTACTCTTGCCTGGAAAATCCCATGGGCGGAGGAGCCTGATAGGCTGCAGTCCATGGGGTCACTAAGAGTTGGACACGACTGAGCGACTTCACTTTCACTTTTCACTTTCATGCATTGGAGAAGGAAATGGCAACCCACTCCAGTGTTCTTGCCTGGAGAATCCCAGGGACGGGGGAGCCTGGTGGGCTACCGTCTATGGGGTCGCACAGAGTCAGACACGACTGAAGCGACTTAGCAGCAGCAGCAGCATATGTAGGGTCACTGTGACAATTCCATACAGTAATTTAGACAAATAACCTAGGAGAATGTCTGCTCTCAGCCCTTTATACCTCACAGCTGCTCTGCTACTATTGCCTTTCACCCTCCTTCCTCCTCTTCTGCACCCCACCCCCAAACTGTAGAAGTTCATCTCTTCTGGGACTTACTAGTTCAGTTCGGTCACTTAGTCGTGTCCGACTCTTTGCAACCCCATAGACTGTAACATGCCAGGCTTCCCTGTCCATCACCAACTTGTGGAGCTTACTCAAAGTTATGTCCATTGAGTTGGTGATGCCATTCAACTATCTCATCCTCTGTCGTCCCCTTCTCCTCCTGCCTTCAGTCTTTCCCAGCATCAGGCTCTTTTCCAATGAGTCAGTTCTTACATTAGGTGGCCAGAGTATTGGATTTTCAGCTTTAGCATCAGTCTTTCCAAGGAACTAAATTGAAATGAGGTATGGTTGGGGTTTTTTTCCCCTCCTTTATGATTATCTTTAAACTAAATTTTTGTTTGTATCAATGTTATACATGCACATAGTTTGAAAAACAACAAAAATCCCTAAAAAGTTTATAATAAATATAAAGCAGTTGCCTACCTTGACACTTTCCCTTCTCATAGGTCTGCTACTCACAGACCTATATTCTTACCAACACTTAGATTTCTTTTTTTTCTCTCTCTCTCTTTCTTTTTCCTCTTCTTCCTCTTTGTTAATATCCCCCCCTCCCCACTTTTTTTTTTATTATAGCTGTCCTAAAGGAGATCAGTCCTGGGTGTTCATTGGAGGGACTGATGTTGAAGCTGAAGCTCTAGTACTTTGGCCACCTGATGCAAAGAGCTGACTCATTGGAAAAGAGCCTGATGCTGGGAAAGATTGAGGGCAGGAGGAGAAGGGAAGGACAGAGAATGAGATGGTTGGATGGCATCACTGACTCAATGGACATGAGTTTGGGTAAACTCTGGGAGTTGGTGATGGACAGGGAGGCCTGGTGTGCTGCAGTTCATGGGGTCCCAAAGAGTCAGACACGACTGAGCCACTGAACTGAATGGAGGTAAAGTAGTTCATTGTTTTGATTTTGATTTGATTTTCCTTACTAGTGATGTTGAGGATCTTTTCATGTACTTATTGGCCATTTGTATATGTTCTTTGGAGAAATGTCTATTAAAAAAATTTTGCTGTCTTGTTATTGTGTTGTAAAGAGTTCTTCCTATAGACAGGGTCAAGCCTCTTATTAAATATATGATTTGCAAATATTTTCTCCAATTTTATGTGTTATCTTTTCACTTTCTTGATGAAATCCTTTTAAACATAATTTGATGTAGCCCATTTCATTATTGATAGTGCTTTTTGTCATCAAAAGTTCTTTCCTACACTGAGATCATGAGGATATTTTTCTGTATTATTTTCAAAATCTTTAACTTTTACACTTAAGTTTTTGAGTCACCCGGAATTGATTTTTGCATATGTGAGCTCAAGGTCCAAATTCATTTTTTTTTTTTTTTTTGCTATATAGATATTCACATGCCTCAGTACCCTTGAGATGTTGTTTTGCATTTCTTTGATAATTAGTGATGATGAACACTCTGCATGCCTCTATGCAGTGTTCTCCCTTGTATATCAAGTGTACATATGTGTGTGGGTCTATTTTCCTACACTCTGTTGCTTTGGTTTCTTTGTCTTGATCACTATAACTTTATAGTTGATATCTAGGAGGTGAGGTCCTTCCACCCCGTACTTGTTCAGGTGTGTCTAGACCTCTCTTTGTGCTTAGTATTTCCATATACATTATAGAGTCAGCCTGTGAAATTCAGTGAAAAATATCTGTTGGGAATTTGATTGGGATTGCATTGAATATGTAGATCAAATTCAATTTAAAATACTATTCCACACCATAAATGTAGTATTTTTCAATTTATAAAGTTCTTTAAAGTCTTTGCATAATGTTTATATTTTTCCCCATAGCAGTCTTACACATTTTTTGATAGATTTATTCTAAGGTGTTTAATATTTTTTCATGTTGTCATAAGTGGTATCATTTCCGAATTTGAATGAAATGCTTGATGTGGCATATAGAAACTCAGTTTACTTTCTATATCATGTATTTTTGGCATGTTAATTTTTATATCCAACAACTTTGCTAAATTATTTTATTATCCTAATAGTATGAATAATTTTGCATTTGCTTTTGACATAATCATTTCATTTGCAAATAATAGCAGTTACCCCATCTTTATGCCTTTTATTTATTTTTCTTGTGTTAATATACCAACTAGTGTGCTCAGCAAAATGTAATCTGGTAATATAGAAAATTACATTCCGTTCAGTTCAGTCACTCAGTTGTGTCTGACTCTTTGTGACCCCACGAACCACAGCACACCAGGCCTTCCTGTCCATCACCAACTCCCAGAGTCCACCCAAACCCATGTCCATGTGTTGGTGATGCCATCCAACCATCTCATCCTCTGTCGTCCCCTTCTCCTCCCACCCTCAATCTTTCCCAGCATCAGGCTCTTTTCCAGTGAGTCAGCCCTCTGCACCAGGTGGCCAAAGTATTGGAATTTCAGCTTCAACATCAGTCCCTCCAATAAACACCCAAGACTGATCTCCTTTAGGATGGACTGGTTGGATCTCCTTGCAGTCCAAGGGACTCTCAAGAGTCTTCTCCAACACCACAGTTCAAAAGCATCAATTCTTCGGTGCTCAGCTTTCTGTATAGTCTTTATAGTCCAGCTCTCACATCCATACATGACCACTGGAAAAACCATAGCCTTGACTAGACGGACCTTTGTTGACAAAGTAATGTCTCTGCTTTTTAATATGCTATCTAGGTTGGTCATAACTTTCCTTCCAAGGAGTAAGCGTCTTTTAATTTCATGGCTGTAATCACATTAGTTATGTTTTTAATATTAAACTTTTCCAGCATTACAGGAATAAACTCAGTTTGGTCATGTTGTATTGTTTCTCTCATATTCTGCTGGATTCACTTTGATATATTTTCTTTGGGATGTTTGCATGAGTTCCTGAGTTTGAAATTGTCCTGAGGTTCTTTTTTTCATATTTTTTTAAACAGGATTATCCTGTTGATAAAATTAGGCAGAGTAGTGCTTCTTTATTCCCTTTTCTCTGGAAGAATTTGTGTGAAATTGGAATATTTCTTCTTTGAATATTTTATAGAACTCACCAATGAGGAGAACTGGGCCTTGGGTTTTCTTTGTAAGAAGATTTTGACTGCAGACTCAGGTTCTTTAATTATTATAGGACTTTTCAGATTTTATTAAGTCAGTTTTGAGACTACATTTTTTCCTAGGAAGTTACCTATTTATTTAAAATGTTCTTAATACCTTTTTATTGTCTTTTTAAAAATGTCTGCTTTAATCAAACAAAACAAGAAAACTCATCCATACTACAGTCGCTCAAAGCTGGACATTTCTTAAGCAAAAGGGCTGAGCAAAAAGTAGCTACTTCCTCCCCAAAAAACCCTGGGGATCCAGTCTACTTTTATTAGAAGACTACATCTCTCTGTATAAATACCCTGCTATTTTAACCTGTATTTGACATACATGGATATACTAATTTCTGTGTTTGTGTGTGTGTGAGACGCGATGCTATGTCAGGTCAGAGAACTTGTTTTTATGCCACTAACATCACCCAACCTTATATTGGACCCTTAGTTTCTGCACACACACAAAAATTTATTTAGCATGCTATATACAAGCTGCTGTGCGACAGGATGGTCATGGGATAAGACAGGGCTGATGCTCTTCTCTGCCCAAAAGAAAACTTCCAGAATTTCACATTATTTTCCTTAAAAAAAAAACTTACTTGCTTACTTGCTTAGGTACAAGCAGGACTTTGGGACATATCTCCTTTGTGCTGTTTGGTAACACTTAACTCTACTTGTCGCAATCTTTCTTCTTAGGTCCTCACACAATTCCTTACAGAGCACTTATTAAAAAAAAAATCTTAAAGAGTTGATCTGTTTCCTGATTATTTTGTGTAAGCTTCTAAACTTCAGCTGTGATTAATTTAGCACATTTAAATAACGTTGCTGTGTTATTGTTCGGTATAAAGAATTTTTCTTCAACTCAGAGTATTAGTACTGTAGCATAAACCAAATACAGTCTAGAGGGGATTTTTAACATCCCTCCATTATAAAGACTGAAAAGGTGTGTGTCTGTGTGTGTGTTGAGTGCTTGTGTGTGTATGAGAGAAGGAAATATTAAAAATTAGTAAGTGAATGTGTGTAAGACATTATATTAGTATTCAGAGAATGAACTTGTATTTATTTTGTGCCATTTGTTTTCATTACACAGAATAAAGTCAGGTGGTTTTAATCCTTAAAAGGGTAGTATTTGAAAAATGGCACTAAGAATGAAATCATGACCTATTTTTTTAATAGCTATGAAGATACTAATTATGGGTGAAGATTTCTTTTTAAATCTGCCTTGATTGTAGGTGTCTGCATCACATACCACTCTCGTAGATGTCTTGAATAATTCCCCTTCCCCTCAAAAGACAGGGTGTATTTATCTTTCTCTTCATTCACCCCACTTTAATGAACTGAAGTTAATTCCATAGCCTTTACTCTGACTTTAGTAATGAGCTTTCACATACAGTGTATTTACAGCATCTATAGTTAGCACTTCCTCCTCTACTTTCTAGGAGGGGATAGACAATAACTAGGAATTTGTTAATGCCAATTTGTTTTTTCTTGAAATAAATGGCTGGAGAGGTTTAAAAAAAAATTAAAAAAAAATGTCTGCTTTCATGATCATTTTTTTCATATGTGGCTTTGGATATTCGTGTCTTGTCTCTTTTTACTTTGTAAGCCTCCTTAGGGTTTATCAATTTTATTAGCCTTTTGAAAAATCAACTTTTGGATTTAGTGTTTCTATTACATATTTGTTTTCTATTCCCTTCATTTCTCCTCTTTTATTTCCTCCATACTTCTTTATTTGGTTATATTTTGCTGTTTTTTCCCCTAACTTCTTGATATGGATTGTTGGTTCACTCATTTTCAATCCTGCCTCTTTTCTAATATAAATATTTAAGATTTATAAGTCTTTTTTTCTAAGGGTCTTTTGACTTTGTTGGTAATGTTTTATGTAATGAATGTTCAGTTATATTAGTCCTCATATTTACCACTTAGTTTTGATCTTTATTCTTTAATTATATACCTTCCATTTAGAATTATTTTATTTTTCCTCGAAATATTTCTTTTTGTTTCCTGATTGGGTAGTTATTTTCTTTCTTCACTTTGAAAATATCATTCCACTGTGTTCTGGCTTCAGTTGTTGAAGATAACTCTTGATCTAACTGCTATCTTTTAAAGCATACTGCCATCTTTTCTTCTTGTTGCTTAATTTGTTTTCTCTTTGCCTTTGATTTTCTACTATATGCTTATTTAACTTATATGCAGAGTACATCATGAGAAATGCTGGACTGGAAGAAACACAAGCTGGAATCAAGATTGCTGGGAGAAATATCAATAATCTCAGATATGCAGATGACACCACCCTTATGGCAGAAAGTGAGGAGGAGCTAAAAAGCCTCTTGTTGAAAGTGAAAGAGGAGAGTGGAAAAGTTGGCTTGAAGCTCAACATTCAGAAAACGAAGATCATGGCATCTGGCCCCATCACTTCATGGGAAATAGATGGGGAAACAGTAGAAACAGTGTCAGACTTTGTTTTTTTGGGCTCCAAAATCACTGCAGATGGTGACTGCAGCCATGAAATTAAAAGGCGCTTACTCCTTGGAAGAAAAGTTATGACCAACCTAGATAGTATATTCAAAAGCAGAGACATTACTTTGCCGACTAAGGTCCGTCTAGTCAAGGCTATGGTTTTTCCTGTGGTCATGTATGGATGTGAGAGTTGGACTGTGAAGAAGGCTGCGCGCCGAAGAATTGATGCTTTTGAACTGTGGTGTTGGAGAAGACTCTTGAGAGTCCCTTGGACTGCAAGGAGATCCAACCAGTCCATTCTGAAGGAGATCAACCCTGGGATTTCTTTGGAAGGAATGATGCTAAAACTGAAGCTCCAGTACTTTGGGCACCTCATGCGAAGAGTTGACTCATTGGAAAAGACCCTGATGCTGGGAGGGATTGGGGGCAGGAGGAGAAGGGGACGACCGAGGATGAGATGGCTGGATGGCATCACAGACTCAATGGACGTGAGTCTGAGTGAACTCCGGGAGTTGGTGATGGACAGGGAGGCCTGGCGTGCTGCAATTCATGGGGTCGCAAAGAGTCGGACACGACTGCGCGACTGAACTGAACTGAACTATCCTAATAGGTCTAGGAATAGACTTCTTTTTATTTATCCTATTTGAGATTTCCTGGGCACTTGATTCTGTCATCTGTTTTGGAAAATGATCAGTTAATATTTCTTCACATACTGTCTCTGCTCTATTCTCTGTCCTCTTTTTCTTGAATCTTATATGTTTTAGACCTTCTCACTGTGTATTCCATACCTGTTACACTCTTTATTTTTCATTCTTTTCTCTTTGTGCTTCATTTTCTCTTTTTTAAAATTAGTTTTTATTGGAGTATAGTTGCTTTACAGTGTTGTGTCAGTTTCTATTGTACAGCAAAGGGAATCAGCTATATGGATACATATATCCCCCTTTTTTTGGATTTCCTTCCCATTTGGGTCACCACAAAGCACTGAGTTGAATTCCCTGTGATATACTGTATGTTCTCATTAATTGTGTATTTTACATGTGTGAAAGTTGCTCAATCATGTCTAACTCTTTCCAACCCCATGGACTGTAGCCCACCAGGCTCCTCTGTCCATGGGATTCTCCAGGCAAAAATACTGGAGTAGGTTGTAATTGTCCTTCATTCTCTCTTTCTCTCTCTCTCTTTTTGCCATATCTTTCAGTTCACATTTTTTCTTCTGTCTAGTCTGCTGCCCAGTACATCCATTTAATTTTTAATTTCAGAATCATATTTTTTGTTTTTAAAAGTTCTTTTTTAACCTACTCTATCACTTTTAAACATCCTGTTCCTTGCAGATATTTTCAAGTTCATTCTTTATTTCTTTGAACGTTGCTGTTTTAATATCTGTTTCTGATAATTACAGCATCTGAAGTCTGTGCATATCTGTTTCTCATTGATTGCTAATGGGTCTCTGACCTCACAGAATTATGTGTGAGATTCTTTGCAGCCTAGGATGGTGTGCCATCCTCCGGAGGTACCTTGGTTTTAATTCTACCAGGTGCTCAGACACTGTCAATCAGAGCTGATATAAAACAAGCTCTTGGCTCAAATGGTGCAAATCCATTTGAGCACTTGTCTATGGAAAAATATCTCATGGATTATTTTCCTACTTATTCTTTTCTCTGCCATGGAAGACTTCTCTTTACTCTAGTGGTCTTGGGAACCAGGGATCAGAGTGTGTAACTCTTTGTTTTACAACCTAGTATGTGGAGCCCCTCCTATAAGATTTCTCATGTTTGGAAGCCCCTGGCCTTGTTTTCTGTCCACTCTGAAATAAATGTGTAGTTTTACATGGGGAAATGCACTCTGGGCAACAATGGCTTTCACCCAGAATTTAGTCTTTGAGCAATTTGATGATGATTTAAGAAGATTAAAAATAAATTTATCCAGCTCCTGCCCCACCTGTTTTCAAAAGGTAGTTTTATTTGAATAAACTTGCAAACCATGGCTAGAAATAAGTTCTACTTTGTATTTATAGTCTCTTTGAGTACAGAGTATTGGTGAATTTACTAAGAAAACATATATTTAATTTCTAAGACATTGTTATACACAATTCTTCAAGCCTTAGTGGATTTGATTAAGTTCATCTCAGTTCTCTTCTCTTTGTGTTCAAAGAAACTCTTGCCCACCTGGCATGTTAACTGCCACTGAGAGGTACGAACATCCTCTGCCTGTTTCTAGGATTTTACTATTTTTACCTTAATGCAAATTAATTTATTCTATTTCATGGTGGTACTTCAGGAAGCAGCGATCCTGCTCTCAAGAGATGATGTATAAGCCAGATGAATGTCTGAAGGATTGGAGATGAGAAAGTAGTGGTCCTGGTATTAGGCTCTTCTAGCAGTTTTAGCAATAATGACATCTGATGAAAGGGTAGATGTGGAGAATAAGGTTTGGGGAGATTAGATGATTGATTTGGGGAGGGGGTGAATGTGAACTAATATTCAGTGATATACCATGCCAGTGCTAGAGACTTTAGATAGAGTATTTCTTCTAATGAAGTGCTAGAGGGAAAGCATACTGATGCCATCAATCTTAAACTATGTAATAATTATTCTTGTAGGTGTTAGCTCAGCTGCTTACATGCTTGGTCGTAAACCGTTTCCAACAACTAGAGGGCAAGGATAAGTCAAGGGAAGTCAAATGTAAAATGACTACTTTTTGACTCTTGGTGCTAATAATCATGTCTTTGTTCATAAGTGGAGTGAACAAGAACTCGAGGAACGACCTCTATTAAAGACACCCCTGGAACTGCTAATAAATAGCAGAATGTGTTACTTGAAGTTCCTGTTTAGGGGCCAGTGCATAACCTCTGTGAAGACTTGGCAAAATTATTAAAGTGCCAGAAATAAGCAGTGGAAGACTAGGATCACCCTCACATTGGATAATCACCTTCCAAGCTGTTGGTTTATAGCATTTCTAAGATGGTAACAGTGTGAGCTGTAGTCTACAGAGTTTTTACTCCCTGAAACCTCTGTGACGGGAAATACTAGATCTGCAGATGTAGCTTTGTGAAATCCTTGGTTCTGGTGGCAGACAGGGTTTGCGCCTTATAGTCTGAGTGGAAGAAACGGCAAATGCAAAATTAAATGTTAGTTCAGCTTGTGTCTCAGCAATTGTAGCTTTTAAAGGCCACAGTCTTCAGCTATTACAGCACTGATTGGAGGTAAAGAGCTGGCTCTCAGGAGCATACTCACTGAAAAGAATAGGACTGTGTGGCTTTGCCTCTTTAAAAATTCTATTGCTAAACCCTAGACTACCCTGCCTCCTTGCTATTTTTGTCCATTGGCAGTTTCCCCTTGAAATGTTATCATCTAATTCTCCCCTAGGCTTTACTCAACCATGTGCTGAACTGCTAAATGCTGCTTCAGCTAATGCTACCATTCAACACAGAGCAATCTACACAGTCTCTAGAAACTGGAGAAAACAACAACTCTCCTTTGACCTTTGAGGCAAATAGCTCTCACAGTGATTTTTCTTCTACCAGTTTTAAGTAAATGCTCTCAGGAGCATACTCACTGAAAAGAATAGGACTGTGTGGCTTTGCCTCTTTAAAAATTCTATTGCTAAACCCTAGACTACCCTGCCTCCTTGCTATTTTTGTCCATTGGCAGTTTCCCCTTGAAATGTTATCATCTAATTCTCCCCTAGGCTTTACTCAACCATGTGCTGAACTGCTAAATGCTGCTTCAGCTAATGCTACCATTCAACACAGAGCAATCTACACAGTCTCTAGAAACTGGAGAAAACAACAACTCTCCTTTGACCTTTGAGGCAAATAGCTCTCACAGTGATTTTTCTTCTACCAGTTTTAAGTAAAGCCAGAAATTACACAGTAAACTTTTAGAAATGTATTTTTTAAAAATATTTATTTATTTATTTTTGGCTTTGCTGGGTCTTTGTTGCTGTGTGGGCTCTTCTCTAGTTGCGGTGAGTGGGGGCTACTCTCTAGTTGTGGTGTGAGGGCTTCTCATTGCAGTGGCTTCTCTTGTTGCAGGAGCACAGGCTCTAAGGCACGTGGGCTCAGTAGTTGTGACGCACAGGCTTCGTTGCCCCTCAGCACATGGAATCTTCCCAGACCAGGGATCGAACCTGTGTCCCCTGTACTGGCAGGAGGTATTCTTAACCACTGCACCACCAGGGATGTCCCTAAGGAACTTACTGATGGCATATCTTTTGTCTTGACAGAACTGGCTGCTCTTCAACTGGCTATAATGCTATGACTCCTCAGATTTGTCTCTGAATCTTTCACCTTACCGGGCATAATGCTGAGGTCTTCATATACATCCAGTTTAATGGTACCACACCCTATGAAGGAAGCATTATTCTTTACATTTCACAGGAGGAGCCAGGGAATTGGCAAGATTTTTAATGGTAGCAGTGAGCTTCTAACCAAGGTTAGTCTGACTTCAAGGCCTATGCATTTCCAGCTACCTTACAGTTCTTGCTATTCATCTGAAAGAATTTGTTTCCAAGGAATATTGCAAGCTGAGAGCAGTATTGAAATAATTGACTCTCTTGGGAGTTTCCTTATGGTGGATTTACTTTTGCAGTTTGTATTTGGGGAATTGGAAAATAAGCATATATTCTTGTTTTAGGATTTCCTTGTTTCCTCTGAGAAGTATAAAAATTAAGCCAATCTTGTGTATATCACTGGTCATCCAAGGGCAGAAGTGAAGACATGACAGAAAATAGCTTAGAATTATTAAAGAGGAGTATTATTAGATTGTTGCTTGGAGATTCATTTCATTTTTTAAACAAATAATTATTAAGTACCTGTTATATATCAGGCATTGTTCTAGCACTGGGAATACCAGGGTGAGCAAAGCATAAGAAACTCTCTGCCTGTATGGTGCTTATACTGTATCAGGAGGAGTAGGGAAGTAGACCATACACAAAATAAAGAAGTAAAGATATATGACATATTAGACAGTGATAAATGAGGATGCACCAGCTCTTAGCTTGTGCTCCACTGCTTATCCCAAAGTGGCTTTGTCTTTGAGCTTTAGAAGTGCAGATAGTGAAATACTTGAGTGTAATTTCTGACACTTCCGCGCTTGCTGATCATGTGATCATGTAGGTTGCCATTAAATAAATGCATACAATATCAGTAAGATAAAAAGATAAATCATTTGGGTTTATTGGTAATATCTAGAATTCTATTTAATTTAGAATATAGACTCTCCTTATATTGGGTTACATTAGTTTCCTGGGGCTGTCATAAAACAGAGTGACGCATTGGGTGGCGTAAACAGAAATGTATTCTGTCGCAGAAGTCAGAAAGCAGGGTGTTTGCAGGGCTGATTCCTTCTGGGAGCTGTGAGAGAGAATCTGTTCTATGCTCCTCCCCTGACACTGCTGGCATCAGGCAGTTCGTGGTTTGTAGATGGCAGTTTTCCTGTGCTTTCACATTGTGTTATCTCTGGAAGTGCCTGTCTCATGTCCAGGTTCTCCCTTTTTATAATGATACCAGTTATATTGTGTTAGAGCCCACTCTAATGACTTTATCTTAACTTGATCATCTGTCAAGACCCTTTTTCTAAACAAGCTCACATTTAGGACCATAACATCTTTCTTGGGGGCACAATACACCCCATAGCAGATATATTGAAATGTTTAAATGTCATCAGTTGAAATATAAATGTGTATTTGGTATTGTAAGACTAAAACACTATAATAATTACTGATGAATGTAAAAACTTTAATTTTTGTACAGACCATTATTAAGAACTCTCTAACAGTTAAATAGGGATAGTAATAGATAATGTGAATAATGAGTATGCCAGCCAGATTTAGAGAGATCATTAAATACATTTTGGAACAACAGAATTTATAATCATGTAAATAAAAGTACAAGGCAAAATAATAGAGGATAAATTATACTGTCATTCTTCCCTGGTGGCTCAGTGGTAAAGAACTGGCCTGCCAATGCAGCAGACATGGATTCAATCCCTGGGTGGGGAAGATCCCCTGGAGATAGAAGTGGCAACCCATTTCAGTCTTGCCTGGAAAATCCCATGGACAGAGGGACCTAGTGAACTACTATCCATAGGATCTCAAAGAGTGGGACACAACTTAGTGACTAAACAACAAACTATACCATCATAATTTGTATTGAGGTGCTCAACACTCAGCACTAAACGAAACAATCTATAAGAATGGTATAGGTTGCCCTGGCCTTGTGGCTTCCTAGTGGGCAAGATGCTTTCAAGGGATAGGTTTTTATTTGCACTGTATATTTCAAGAATAATAATATTGTTTAGTACTATAAAGTTCATATGCTATTTGTGGTGGATTGGATCACTGGTCTCTGTCCTTTGATCTCTTTGTCATGGCCTCATGGAAGACAAGAGACTTCTTCCCTCTCCTCTGACTTTGGGTTTCTCCTTGTGACTTGTGTGGGTGGGTGGGATGTTAGTGGATATGATACAGACAAAGATTTGAAATGTGCTTATGTATTTAGTTTTGCCTTTCACCATGAGAAGAATAGGCTTTGGATTGCTTCTTGTCCAAGACAGAGGAGAGCTGTGTGAAACAGATGTAGACCTAACTCATACCTTCTAATCACAACTGAACACAGCCTTTATCAGTAAAAACCCAACTATCTCATAGATGCATGAGCAAGAAATAAATTCTTTTTGTTGAAAGCCATGGAGATTTGTATAGATGTTTGGTATGTACCATTATTATTGGCAATGGCTAACTGATATGTTATCATTGCAGAATTACTTGTCTTAGTGATTTATTTCTCATTGGAATGATCCAAACTGAAGTCTTACCAGCTGTACCTACCTAGGATTGAATTTCTCAACCACTTACTCGTCACCAAGGCCATCATGTGCTTGTGCTCAGTTGCGTCCAACTCTGTGACCCCATGGCTGTAGCCCGCCAGGCTTCTTTGTCCATGAGATTTTCTAGTCAAGAATGCTGGAGTGGGTTGCCATGCCCTCCTCCAGGGGATCTTCCCAACCCAGGGATCAAACCCATGTCTCTTATGTCTCTTGCATTGGCAGGCAGGTTCTTTACCACTAGCACCACCTGGGAAGCCCTTAGTGAGAAAAACTTATTTTTGGGGGGAAAAAGATACTTGTTACTTTATGAAACAACACTATGACAATTTTTTATTCTGGCCTTTAATACTTTTTCAAAAGGTATCTTTTTAATAGAGGTTTCACTTTTTCAGAGAATGATCATCAGCAGCTGTACATGAAAAGGTACTTTTTCAAAAGATTGCTCAAATACACTTAGAAGTTGTTCACAGTGTGGTGGATCCACTGCCTTTTAGACTTCAGTAGCTTTTTTTTTTTTTGCTTTTCAAGAGCTCATCTTGATTGCTTAAGGGTTATGCTTCTCCATTTTATCTTTGCAAGAAACAGTTTCTGAGTACAGTGTAAAATAAAAGAAGAAATCTGTTTTATTTCTTGTGATACTTTCTTATGGACTTGAACAACACATTTTAGTCTTGGTAAAAGAAGAAAAAATGTTTTGTTAATCTATCTCAAATTCACAAGGCGTTGTGTTATGAAATGTTCAGTCTTTCAAGTGACAGAAGAGCTGTATCTGTTCCTGGCAGGGCATTGATAAATGGTTCACATACATGGGGCTTTTTGTTTTCAAACTCATTCTGTATAGATGATAATTTTCCAATGTATCATGTAGAGATGATGAAATATACAGTTGTGGAAACACTCCTGGAATGGTGTTCTGAGAAGAGTAGACATAGTCAAATGATTTTCTATATCAATTTTTGAAAAGCAAGACATAAAAAAAAAACTGAGGAAATAATTTATTTAAATGTGTAGCTTTTAAAATAAAAAACAAAATCCCTTGATTAGTAATATGGGTTGAAGCAGTAGTAGTAATAGTATTGTTATGTTGGAGGCCTGATCCTCAGTACCTCAAATTGTGACCCTGTTTGGAAATAAGGTTGTTGCAGCTATAATTAGTTAAGATGCGATCATACTGGCTTAGGCGGGTCCCTAATCCAGGGTGACAGATGTCTTTAAGGAAGACAGTGTAAGGCGCACAGGAAGATTACTATCTGCTGATGGTGGCAGAGATTGGCGTTGTATAACTGCACATCAAGAAATGCCAAGGATCGCTTTTAACACCAGCAGAGGGAAAGCATGGTCTTGCTGACACCTTGATTTTGGACTTCTAGCTCCCAGAACTATGAGACAATGCATTTCTGTTTTTTTTTAAGCCACTCATTTTGTGGTAATTTGTTAAGGAAGCTCTAAGAAACTAATCAGTAATTAGAATTTGACAATAATCACCCTTCTCGATACATGTCATAGTATAAGCACATAAATTAAAAATGATATAATTATAAAGTTGGGCTTCCCTGGTGGCTCAGATGCTTAAGAATCTGCCTGCAGTGCAGGAGACCTGGGTTCAATCTCTGAGTCGGGAAGATCCCCTGAGAAGGGAATATAAAATTAGAAAAATAACAGCATCAAAATCATATTTAGATAATACTTCAAAATAATCTTTCTCTCTATACAAATAATATAGCTATGGGAGGAATTACAGGTAAGTAAAGCAAAAAAAAAGAAAAAAAGGGAAAGAAAGAAATTAGAGCTCACCACATGTTCTAAACCCAGGAATAATCATTGTCAAAATTTTTTGTTATAGCCTGCCAATATATCTATGTAAAATAGATACTTTTCTCTCTAATAGGAGTATATTATACACACTGGCTTTGTGAACAGTTCTTATTTTTAGCAATACATATTAAACATGCTATTTTTTTTTTTAGTTTTGTAAAGTTTTTTGGCCTACTCTACCTGAAAGCACATAAGGAACAGGACCCTAGGAAATATGGTTCCAAACTTCACCATGGTAACAACAGAACAATCATATGGTTATAGTTTTTACATCTTTAGCTATGTAAACATGCCATTATTTTTTAACTCAGAAAAAAAGTGTTTATGCTTCTAATTCTGTATCTTTAAGTACTTTATAAAGTGCTTCATAAGCCATCATCTCATTTGATAAGAAAGAGCTTGAATGACAATAGCTAGAAAATAGTGGTGCATAGCCTGTTTACCATGAGCTGGGGAATCAAATTTTAGGGAAGTAATAAATACTGGTTTACCAGTTGGGTTAAACTGAGGGGTAGGAGGAAGAAATATACCTCTGTTTTCTGTAACCTACTCCCCGCTTTGTCCACTGATGGGAAGCCCATTCAATGGAAAATAGACAACTGAAAATAAAAGCAATGCTCAGTTCAGTTCAGTCACTCAGTCGTGTCCAACTCTTTGCGACCTCATGAATCTCAGCATTCCAGGCCTCCCTGTCCATTACCAACTCCCGGAGTTCACCCAAACTCAAGTGCATCAAGTCGGTGATGTCATCCAGCCATCTCATCCTCTGTCTTCCCCTTCTCCTCCTGCCCCCAATCACTCCCAACATCAGGGTCTTTTCCAATGAGTCAACTCTATGCACAAGGTGGCCAAAGTATTGGAGTTTCAGCTTCAGCATCAGTCCTTCCAAAGAAATCCCAGGACTGATCTCCTTTAGGATGGACTGGGTAGATCTCCTTGCAGTCCAAGGGACTCTCAAGAGTCTTCTCCAACACCACTGTTCAAAAGCATCAATTCTTCGGCACTCAGCTTTCTTCACAGTCCAACTCTCACATCCATACATGACCACAGGAAAAACCATAGCCTTGACTAGATGGACCTTTGTTGGCAAAGTAATGTCTCTGCTTTTGAATATGCTATCTAGGTTGGTCATAACTTTTCTTCCAAGGAGTAAGCATCTTTTAATTTCATGGCTGCAGTCACCATCTGCAGTGATTTTGGAGCCCCCCCCACCCCCAAGAAGAAAGTCTGACACTGTTTCTACTGTTTCCCCATCTATTTCCCATGAAGTGATGGGACCAGATGCCATGACCTTAGTTTTTTTCCTTTTCTTCCTCAGCTTTCTTCACAGTCCAACTCTCACATCCATACATGACCACAGGAAAAACCATAGCCTTGACTAGATGGACCTTTGTTGGCAAAGTAATGTCTCTGCTTTTGAATATGCTATCTAGGTTGGTCATAACTTTTCTTCCAAGGAGTAAGCATCTTTTAATTTCATGGCTGCAGTCACCATCTGCAGTGATTTTGGAGCCCCCCCCACCCCCAAGAAGAAAGTCTGACACTGTTTCTACTGTTTCCCCATCTATTTCCCATGAAGTGATGGGACCAGATGCCATGACCTTAGTTTTCTGAATGTTGAGCTTTAAGCCAGCTTTTTCACACTCCTCTTTCACTTTCACCAAGAAGCTTTTGAGTTCCTCTTCACTTTCTGCCATAAAAGTGGTGTCTTCTGCATATCTGAAGTAATTGATATTTCTCCTGGCAATCTTGACTCCAGCTTGTGCTTCTTCTAGTCCAGCGTTTCTCATGATGTACTCTGCATATAAGTTAAATAAGCAGGGTGACAATATACAGCCTTGACATACTCCTTTTCCTATTTGGAATCAGTCTGTTGTTCCATGTCCAGTCTAACTGTTGCTTCCTGACCTGCATACAGATTTCTCAAGAGGCAGGTCAGGTGGTCTGGTATTCCCATCTCTTTCAGAATTTTCCACAGTTTATTGTGATCCACACAGTCAAAGGCTTTGGCATAGTCAGTGAGAAGGTAACAGGCAGGAAGGCCGGGGGGTCTCCAAATGCAGGAAATAGCCTGCAAGTGTCAGACATTTTTATCTCTCTTAAGCGGCAGCAGGAGGAAACAAACTAGCAATATTTTTTCCTTCTCTATACAAATTTAAAAGGAGGTTTCTCTTAAAATTCTGTTGCCATAATGACACCTGGTTTCACCTGAAGTTAACTATTCTCAATCTTAGAGATAACCAATGCCTTTTTCTTATGGAAATGTTTATCTTAAGCTATGCTAATGACTATGCATTTACCTCAAACTCTGTCTTCAAGTCAGTTCCACCTTTTGGCTCAGAACCTACTTGACAAACCAGTATGTTATACTCAGATATTGTTCCTCTAATGTATGTAAATGAAACCATTTGTATGGTGATCTGCCCTTCTTCAAGATTCAAGTTAATCATTTTATGGCCCAGGATGAACCATTTGGTGCCAAGATTATCCCAAAATGCATCTTATGGGTGAGGAGCCTGGTGCCATTCTGAGTTTTAAAACATTCCTTTCTTTCATTAACAGACTGCTAGTGACTATATAAAATCCAGCTGAAGACTAGCAGGGGGGTACTCTTTCTGCTCCCTTCTGATGCCTATGTCAGAAGCTTTCTCTCTGTCCTTTGTACTTTAATAATGCTTCGTTACACAAAAGCTCTGAGCGATCAAGCCTCGTCTCTGGCCCCGGAATGAGTTCTCCTTTGGGGCCAAGAATCCTGGTGTCTTTGCGTGAAACAACAACCTTTCATCAATAAAGCAGAAATAGAAGTTTTTCTGGAACTCTCTGGCTTTTTTGATGATCCAGTAGATGTTGGCAATTTGATCTCTGGTTCCTCTGCCTTTTCTAAAACCAACTTGAACATCTGGAAGTTCATGGTCCATGTATTGCTGAAGTCTGGCTTGGAGAATTTTGAGCATTACTTTTCTAGCGTGTGAGATGAGTGTAATTGTGTGGTAGTTTGAGTATTCTTTGGCATTGCCTTTCTTTGGGGTTGGAATGAAAACTGACCTTTTCCAGTCCTGTGGCTACTGCTGAGTTTTCCAAATTTGCTGGCATATTGAGTGCAGCACTTCAACAGCATCATCTTTCAGGATTTGAAATAGCTCAACTGGAATTCCATCACCTCCAATGCTAATGCTCAATAATTACTCTCTATCCATATTATGTGACCATTAAAAACCATTGTGTAGATGAAATTACAGTGATACGGGAGAACACTCATTGTATATTAGATGAAAATTAGGTTATAAGAATGTATGTACCATTGACCCC
>SJXQ01011594.1:204459-286137 GCA_006408695.1 Aepyceros melampus | reverse complement strand
TGTGATCCACACAGTCAAAGGCTTTGGCATAGTCAATAAAGCAGAAATAGATGTTTTTCTGGAACTCTCTTGCTTTTTCCATGATCCAGCGGATGTTGGCAATTTGATCTCTGGTTCCTCTGCCTTTTCTAAAACCAGCTTGAACATCAGGGAGTTCACGGTTCACATATTGCTGAAGTCTGGCTTGGAGAATTTTGAGCATTACTTTACTAGCATGTGAGATGAGTGCAATTGTGCGGTAGTTTGAGCATTCTTTGGCATTGCCTTTCTTTGGGATTGGAATGAAAACTGACCTTTTCCAGTCCTGTGGCCACTGCTGAGTTTTCCAGATTTGCTGGCACATTGAGTGCAGCACTTTCACAGCATCATCTTTCAGGATTTGAAACAGCTCAACTGGAATTCCATCACCTCCACTAGCTTTGTTCGTAGTGATGCTTTCTAAGGCCCACTTGACTTCACATTCCAAGATGTCTGGCTCTAGATTAGTCATCAATGTATGACTATTTCAGGATTCTCAATTGTATTCCATTATATGTCTGTCTCTGTGCTGATGTGATTACCATTGGTTTATATTAAGTTTTGAAATCAGGAAGTGTGAATATTCCTGTTCTGTTGTTTTTTAAAAGATGTTTTGGCTGTTCTGAGTCCCTTGTGATTCTGTATGAATTTTGAAATCAGCTTGTCAATTTCTACAAAGGAGAAAGCTGAAAATCTCATGGGTTTGCTTTGAATCTATAGATCAGCTGAGGAGTATTACCATCTTTATAATATTAAATCTTCTGATCCATGAACATGGGATGTTTCTGTGTTTGTTTAGATCTTTAATTTCTTTCAACACTGTTGAAATGAATGGTTTTTAGTGTATTAACTTTACACTTTTGTTAATTTAAAGTATTTTATTTTTCTAGTTATTTGGATTAGTGTGGAAATGCAACTAAATCTATTGATTTTACATCTGCAACTTAGCTAAACTCACTTTTAGTCCTAATAGTTTTTAGTGAATTCCTTAGGATTTTCTATATGAAATATCAAATCATCTGCAAATAGAGATAGTTTCTTCTGTTATAATCAGGATGCCTTGTTATTTCTTTTTCTTGCCTGGTTTCCCTGACTAGAATGGTAAAATTTTGAATATAACTGGCAAGAGTGAATATCATTGTTTTGTTTCTAGTTCCTTCTATTCATAGAACTTCTTTCAGTGCTGTTGTAAGGTGGTCAGTTAGCAACAAATTCGCTTCATTTTTAATTTATTTGGTAAAGACTATTTCATCTGCAATATTTGAAAGACAGCTTTGCTGAATATCAGATTCTTGGTTGACGGATTTTCTTTGACACTTTGAACACATATTTCTACTGCCTCCTGGCCTCCATTGTTTCCACTGAAAAGTCAGTTTCGAACCCCTATGCAGTTCCCTTGTAAATGATGCTTTCTGGATTTCCTCCATGTCTTTGACTTTCAGCATTTTAAATATGGTATGCCTGTTTGTGGATCTCTTCATATTTATGTTCTTTAGTGTTTGTCCAGCTTCCTGATGTATAAGTTACTGCTTTTCAATAAATTTGGGACATTTTCAGCCATTATTTCTTTGAATGTCCCCTTTTCTTTCTGTTCCTTCCTTTCTGTAGTTACATATGTGTTATGTATTTACTGGTGTTTCACATTTATGTTCATTTTTTTCATTCTTTTTTCCTTTATTCTTCAGCTTGCATAATCTGTAACTGATCTATCTTTAAATTTGTTAATTCATTTTTCTGCTAGTTCAACTCTACTCTTAAGCCCTTCTAGTGAATTTTTTATTTCAATTACTATACTTTTCAGCTCTACATTTTCCATTTGATTCTTTTTTATAATTTCTATTGCTTAATTAATATTCTTTATTTGATGCGACTTTGTTATCATACCTTCTTTTACTTCTGTAATCATGCTTTCCTCTAGTTCTGTGAACATATGTGTAACGGCTGTTTTGAAGCCTTTTTGTTGTTGTTGTTAAATCTGACACGTGATTGCTCTCACAGTTTCTGTTGACTGCTTTTTTCCCCTGTGTGGGTCATATTTTCCTGTTTTTTTGCATGCCTCCTGATGTATGTGTTGAAAACTGGACATTTTAGACATTTACATTGACATTTTAAATTGTATGTATAGATAACAGACATTGTTGTAACTGGGTACAGGTCTTCCTCTACCCTCATTTGTGATTTGTTACTGTTATTTGCCTGGTTATTTTTGTTTAGTGACTGGATCAATTATTTTGTTGAAGTTAAGCCCCCACTATTGTTCCTTAGGGAGGTACAGCTCCAGGTATGCCCAGTCATTCTGAGGTGACAGTGGTATTCTTTTTTCCTGACCGCATCTAGTTGTTAAACTTCACTAACTGATTTCTCTATTGTATCCAACAATGCTCTGGAGCATAAGTTGCTCTACAAACTGTTGGAAATTGTGGCTTCTTTGAAGGAATAATTTCAAAGGTCTATTTTTGATACTTGTTCTTACCACAGGAGGGTTCCTCTCAGCTTCCTTACTATTCGGCTCTCTTCTACAAACTATCTGGCCTATAGTCTATCTTAATCAAATCCATGATTCTATTTATAGAATTGCTTTTCATCACATCTTCCTCTGTTTTGAGATACCCTTAGGCTTGAACTTCTCCACTGTTTTTCAGTTCCTAAGTGGAGTCCGACTCTGCTACTGCATGGACTGCAGCATGCCAGGCTTCCCTGTTCTTCACTATCTCCTGGAGTTTGTTGAAACTCATGTCCATTGAGTCAATGACATCATCAAACCATCTCATCCTCTGTTACCCTGTTGCAGGAATGGGAAACCCCTTCCAGAGCCAGGAGTGGGCTCTTGTTTGACACTTGGAAATGATTGTCCAAGGAGACATATGAGCTGACAAAGCAAGAGATTTTATTGGGAAAGAGATTGCTTGGCGGAGGGCAGCAGGCTAAGGGAACCCAGGAGAAGTGCTTTGCCGTGTGGCTTGCAGTCTCTGGTTTTATGGTGGTGGGGTTAGCTTCCTGGTTGTCTTTGGCCAATCGTTCTGACTCAGAGTCCTTCCTGGTGGTGCAAGGATTGCTCAGCCAAGATGGATGCCAGCAGGAAGGATACAGGGACGTAGTTGGACACATGGTGTCTCCTTTTGACCTTTCCCAAACTTTTCTGATTACTGGTGGTTTATTCCGTGTTCCTTGTGAGGACCTCCTGTCATAAAATAACTCAAACAGATGATTACTATGGTGCCTGGCCAGGTGGGTGATTTCAGTCAGGGTGGGTGATGCTTTTGAACTGTGGCATTGGAGAAGACTTTTGAGAGGCCCTTGGACTGCAAGGAGATCCAACCAGTCCATCCTAAAGGAGATTAATCCTGGGTATTCATTGGAAGGACTGATGTTGAAGCTGAAACTCCAATACTTTGGCCACTTGATGCGAAGAACTGACTCATTTGAAAAGACCCTGATGCTAGGAAAGATTGAGGGCAGGAGGAGAAGGGGAAGAAAGAGGATGAGTTGGTTGGATGGCATCACCGACTCGATGGACATGGGTTTGGGTGGACTCCAGGAGTTGGTGATGGACAGGGAGGCTTGGCGTGCTGTGGTTCATGGGGCCACAAAGAGTCGGACATGACTGAGAGACTGAACTGAACTGAACCACACAGTTGGCTTCCCAGGTGGCTCAGTGGTAAAGAATCTGCCAGTATAGGAGACACAGAAGATGCAGGTTCCATCCTTGGGTTGGGAAGATGCCCTGGAGGAGAAAATAGCAACTGATTTTAGTATTCTTGCCTGAAAAATCCCATGCAGAGAGGAGCCTGGTTGGCTACAGTCCATGTGGTCGCAAAATGTTGGACATAACTGAGCAGTTGAGCACACCACACTGTTTTGTTTTGTTTTGATGATGTTAGGGCCAAAATCTTGGCTTTCTCTGCCCTCTGAAGCCGAATAAAAAAATACGAAGACAGAGTTTGGAGGAATTAGAAAGGTGGCTTTAATCCTCAGCCAGCAGAGGGTGGAGGGGCCTGATAGGCTGCAGTCCATGGGGTCACTAAGAGTTGACATGACTGAGTGATTCACTTTCACTTTTCACTTTCATGCATTGGAGGAGGAAGTGGCAACCCACTCCATTGTTCTTACCTGGAGAATCTCAGGGACAGGGGAGCCTGGTGGGCTGCCGTCTATTCGGTCGTACAGAGTCAGACATGACTGAAGCGACTTAGCAGCAGCAGCAGAGGGCGACACCACAGCCTTGTGTCTCAAGAACTGAGCCTCCACTGTATGAGGAGTCTAGGAGCTTATATAAGATGAGGGCTTGCAGTCAGGAGTCAATGATGAGGAACAAAGGTGTAAGGATCTTGTATTCTTCCTCTTGCATTGTTTCAAAAAACAATGATAGGGTGGCATCAAGTAACCCAGTAATTAAATCAGGCAGTTTGCTAGCCCTGTGGCCTTCTTTCTGTAGTGCAAAAAGAGAAAAACTATGAGGGGTGGTCTATGAAGCGAGTGCTATAAAGGTGAGCACCAGATTCAGGATGTAATTCACACAGAGTCAAAGGATAATAGGTGCAAAATGTAGCTCATGTCGAGTTAGGGGGCAGAAAAGCAATCTTAGTTACAGACTAGAGATTAGGATTGATGCTTTTGAATTACAGTGCTGGAGAAGACTCTTGAGAGTCCCTTGGACAGCAAGGAGATCAAACCAGTCAGTCCTAAAGGAAATCAACCCTGAATATTCATTGGAAGGACTGATGCTAAAACTCCAATCCTTTGGCCACCCGATGCAAAGAGTAGACTCATTGGTAAAGACCTTGATGCTGGGAAAGATTGAGGGCAAGAGAAGAAGGGGCTGACAGAGGATGAGATGGTTGTATGGCATCACTGACTCGATGGACATGAGTTTGAGCACACTCCAGGAAATAGTGAAGTACAGGGAAGCCTGGCATGCTGCAGTCCATGGAGTCACAAATAGTCGGACACGACTGAGTGACTGAACAACAGCAACAGATTAGGAACAGTTTTAATAAGTAGGAATGATCAGGCCTGCTGACTGTTCTCTTTATCTTCTTTGTTCTCAGGAAAGGGAAAGAAAGAACTTAATTCCTCTTTTTTCCTGTTTATTGCAACAATGAGAGGAATGGTTTTAAAAGCATGGGAGTTATCTTCTTTATGTACCTTAAGCATTGTTGTAACTCATTTATGAGATAATTCTAAAAATAATTTTTCCCCTACAGCTTTATAGTTTATGATTTATTATAATCAGAATTTGTTTATACAGTAGTAATACTTCTTTTTCTATTGATCCTTGCTATGTATTAGGCAATTCACAGTTTTCCCATAATTAATCTTCACAACAATCCTAGAAGATATATACTAATATTATCTTTATTTTATGAATGGAAAGCTGAGTCATAAAGATCATTAAGTAATTTGACTAATTATGCCTAGATGTGATTATTTTAACTTCTTTGTTGGGTATAAGTATTTTATAATTATTTAAGGCTATTAAATATATTTATTTGCTACTCATATCTTAACCTAAATCACCATCCAAAAAAGTAATAAAAATTTTAGTTGTCTATTGAAATGTATTCTATTCCATGAATTATTTCAGTGAAGTTTAGTGGGGGAAAAGTGTTACCAAAATTTTCCTTCCTTAGTTAACAGCTGTTAGGACTTAAATTTGTTGTTAGCATGAGAGATTTCTTTTAAATGGACATCTGAAATTTGGGAAATCAATGTAACAGTAACATTTAAATAAATTTGAAAAATGTATAAAAAATATAACATCACCACCCTAATATTTTAATTTTATTTTTATATATTGTTTTCAAATTCTTGTCCACATGTGTATTTTATGTAGGTTCAATAACAGCATATTCTTTACTTTTGACAAAGTGAGATATTTAAATACTTGAAAATAAGTTTAAAAGTAAAAAGTTCAAAAAGAAAATGTTCTTGCTTTTTGTAATCTTAAGAGGTTAGAAAAATCTTTGATAGAGTAGAGCATATATAAAAGCTACATTAACTTTTATTTTTGTCTTCTTATCCTAATCCTTTCATCCCAAGTATTTGCATAGAAACAGATTGTCTGTGAAAGTTAAGATCAATGGCTAATTTGGTTTCAAAGCTCTCATATGACGTAATCATAGACAAAAATAATTTTTCATTAAGAACTTGTTAAATGGTTTTTGTAGTATTTTAATTATATTCTTGAATCAAAGAAATTTGGAAAGATAGAAGTTTGAGGGATAAAAGTTAAAAGAGTATAATTCATCAATACGAAAGAAAGCTTCTTTTTAGTTAAGACTCAGTAAATGTGTTAACTGCTGCCCTCTTGGGTTGGTATAAAGCACGTTATTGAAAAATAATTTGTATTGAGATTTATCTTTCTTCTTTCAAAGGTGTTAAAATCATCACACAACAAGTTCAACCAAGTAAAATCTTACCCAAACCAGTGACAGCAACTCTGCCTACCAGTAGCAATTCCCCTATTATGGTGGTTAGCAGTAATGGTGCAATTATGACAACTAAACTGGTAACCACTCCTACTGGTAAGTTATCTTGAGCATCAGTCCATTCATTCATCATACTCACTGAGTAATTTCTCTGACCCAGTAATTTGCTTCATAGTGGGAATATAGAAATTCAGGAGACAATTCTTCAAAGAGGCCTCTCTTGACTCTTCCCTCCTCTCAACTCGAATTAGCTCTCTGCTATTGTCATGGTCCTCTTCTTTTCCTTGTAACACATACTACAATTTCTAATTACTTAGGTACTTTTTTGTCAATTTGTTTGATGTTAATTACTTTATTAGCTCATGAGCTCCATGAGGATAAGGGACCGTGTCTGAGTTATTCACTGTATGTATATAGAGCTGATCTGTAAGTAGATATTCAGTCAGGATTTGTTGAGTCAATGAAAACACAGTCCCAGCCCAAGAGAATCTCACCCTGACGAGGCTGAGAATCTTTGTTACATTATTGTATGGTAAGTGTTAGTCTGACTGAGAGAAGCATTGGATGCCATTTTACCCAGTTATGAGAGCATCCAGACTATGGCCCAAGGAAGTGACAGTATAGAACATTTGAAATAGTACCATCCTTTGTGACGTTGACCAGTTTAATTCCTCTCAGTCTTTCCCGTTGTCTATTTCTATGTGATCATAATACCTTTACTAAATCTGGTATGTTAAGTCCCCAGGAGAGTGCTTTACTAGCCATTACTATAATAGCCATTACTATAAATTAATGTTAGAATTAGTATTATCCATTGCTGTTATTTTAAATTTGTGTAACTCTTACCAGACTCTTTGAAGAGGGCCAAATTTAGATGATGAGATGAGTTGTTAGATGGCATCACTGACTCTATGGACATGAGTTTGAGCAAACCAGGAGATAGTGAAGGATAGGGAAACCTGGCATACTGTGGTCCATGGGGTCGCAAAGAGTTGGACATGACTTAACAACTGAACAACAACAGATGTAGATGATAGAATCTGAAGAGTGTAAAATGATTCCTTTCTCAAGTTTATAAGCTATCACCTGTTGGCCATTATGTAAAAGTGTGTATAAACATTACCCTGAATCTCCCTTAAGCTTTAATGTCTCCATTTTCAGAGACAAACAGAGACTTATGTTAAGCAGCATCACACAGCCACATAGTCTATAAAAGACAGGACTGGAATTTGAATCCAGGTCTGTTTGACTCCCAAAACTTTTTTTAAAAAGATTATGATAAAATATAGATAACATGAAATTTATCATTTTCACCATTTTTAAGTGTACGGTTCATTGGCATTAAGTACATTAATGTTGTTTTGCAGCTATTACAACCATCTAGCTCCAAAACATTTTTGTCTTCCCAAACTGAAACTGCCCATTAAACAATAACTCTCCATTCCCACCTTCTTCCAATCCCTGACAATTGCCATTCTACAATACTTAATCTTCTTGCAAAGCCTATGCTTTAAAAGCAGTTTTTCTTTTATTGACTCTTATCATTCTTCACCCAAAACTTTTCTCCACTTTGTACAAAGATGTGATTCCTCCTGTTAGGGAAAGGTAGTGAAAAATAATGTATGCTTATGTATCTATATTAGAATAAATGTTTATGCAAATTTTAAACCAACAGCTAAAGTTGAAATATTTTCCAGTTTTAATTAATTCAAGCTATTTATCTTTATAGCATGTTTATTTTGTACTAGATTTATTTTTCTAATTTAGATGTATGTTTGTAATCAGTTTAAACTAATTCTACTTAATGTTCCTCTGCTGCTTCCTTTTTTTGGGTAGTGATTGTATTTTAAAATGGTAAATACTAACTGGATAAAACCAATTTTAGGGGGGCTTTGAAAATGATTATTACGTGACTTCTGAACCTAATTATGAAAAAAATGTTTTCAGTTGAAGAAGGTGTTACCTGAATTATCTTCTTTGTCCTCAAAACTAACTATTCTTAGGAACAGTTTTAGAAACTTAGGAATAGTGTTTCTGAGTTACCAGATGTGTGAGACGCTACAATAGGCTAATCTGGTTAATTTTTAGTTCCTGTATAGGGGAAGGAAAAAGTCCTAAAAATAGTGTGGAAGAGTGTAAAATCTTTTTGAGAGATATGAAGAAAAATATTCTAACAGGTCAGTTAAAGTTGAGGAAATATGTAAATAGTGAATTTTCTCAGTAAAAAAATATTCCTGGCAACTCTTGGCAGCTACAACTTTAATCTCTAGTAAAATGATGGAATAACTCTTTAATGATGGAAATGTATTTAGAGGGTAGCAGAGTACAAAACAGTAAAAGTTTATAAAATTTTAGGCAAACAATATACTGCCTTATTTGCTGAGTGCTGACATTGGATTTGGCACTGAGAGCATAAAACAGATGCAGAGACCTTGAAATCTCTAACAGAAATATCTAAAATGCTTTGGCAGGAAAGATAATTAAATTTAAGTTTCTTTTGGCACCAAGCTAGTGGAAGAAGGGTAGTGGAAGAAGGGAACAGAGTCAGTTATACTTTTTCTTGGGGTTAGTAATTTGATGCAACACATCACAAAATTTTATGTGTAAAGTTAATTCAAATTGAGTTGGCTGTAGTTCCTGCTATGTGCATTGAAAACTGGCTGTAAATTGTTACTTAATGGCTTGACACCTTGAAATTCCATTTTCAAGTTAAAGCAATGTAGATTACATTGAATTACAGTTAAACTGTATAAATTGTCATTCTTCTAAAAGTGATGACAAGTTTTTTCTTGGCTTTTCCCTTTTTATAGGCACACAGGCAACCTATACTCGGCCAACAGTGAGCCCATCTATAGGTCGGATGGCTGCAACCCCTGGAGCTGCAACCTACGTGAAAACTACCAGTGGTAGCATTATTACTGTAGTACCCAATCATTAGCTACCTTGGGGGGCAAGATAATTAGCAGTAATATAGTTTCTGGTAGGTATATCTGAAATATGTTAAAGGTATAGGTGACCAATAAGAGGAAAAAACATTTCACTGTCAAAGGATACTGTTTGATCTCAGTTTTCTGCTTAGAAATCTAGAGCTTTGTTTTTAGTCCTTATGTCTAGTGATTAAATATAGTTTTTTAGTTCCAGTATAAAATCTTTACATGTTAAAAGTTTTAAAATAGAAAGAACATTTAGTTGCTTTTAATCAGAATGAAAGGATTATAGTTTACATTTGCATAGAGATGTTTCATTTATAAAGTATTGTCCCATATATCAATTCATTTCTACCTCAAAACTCTGAAATAGTATCATTGCCAGTTTATAGGTATAGATGTGTTTTACATTTCAAAAGATGAACTTGACCTGTCCAAAGCCACATAAACTAGACAGTGAAAGAACTAGTATTTATTTGTCTACATATGTTTGCGGGATCATAATCTCATAGTTTCAATTACTAATGTCACTTTAGCTTATTAAAAATAAAAATACTTGAATATTTTTCTTTTCTTTTCACCATTTATAATGGCTTTTTACTTTTTAAAAATATTTAACTCAGATAATGAAAGCTAATATTTGTTGGTATTTTAGAACCTTACCTGGTTTTTAATGGCTCATTTGTTCCTGCAATATTTGAGTTGTGTACCCTGAAGTGGAATGTTAACATGGTATCTATTTTCATTGAATATTGTTTTTTAATTAAAATGATGTGAATAATCTCTGACCAGGCAAGCCCTGTGGACTTTTACTGTCTACCATTTTTGTAGACTAGCTGTATTTTGTATGCCCCCAGTGAATTGTTCTGACATTTTAAAGTGAAGGAATTGAAGTTCCTGGCGGTAATATGATGTTGCTGATAACTCAAGGAGTGAAAAAAAGCAAGGCAGGTCGTGGTATTGGCATAAAGCTCTATATATAAAGCTGCTAACTTTGGCTCTACTTTTTAAGTGTAAGTGAGAAACTTGATGTTTGCCAAACTAAGGAGGGTGAAACCAGTAGGGAAAGAGTCATCATACTCCAGCTTTTAAGAGGATATTTTAAATAACACAGTTAAAAATCAGATTGTAATTTATTACCTGACAATATCTTTAAATAGTATAGAGCACACACTTAAACATTTTTCAAAAAGTAATCATGTTTTTTACTAGTGTATAACTTTTTATGACCATAGGGTATTTCTTTACTTAGGTATAAGTTCTTAATACCATATAGCTTGAAGGAATGTCATGAAGCCTCTTGTTTTCAAACCTTAGCTGCTTTGTGTGAGGTTAGAGCAGTATACACAAGCACATTTTCCTAGAAGCAAAGAGGCAGTGAGGTATATACCCTACACTTGTAAACATATCATCTACCTTTGTTCTAAAATATAAAGTAACTGGTGTTTAGTTGCTATTTCAAGTGTATAGATATATAGAGGAAGAGTTCTTAAACTTTTTCAGTACTGTGGGATATAATGGACTCACAGTTGAAATAGCTTATTCATTGCATGGAGCTCGTTTTGCCTCTACCTTTACTTCACTATTTGACACTTTCATTCTAAAGAAGTTCTCTCATTTCTGAGTACTTTAAACTAATCCTTATGTTACTTGTCAGTGTTTCTTATTATATTCTCGTTCCATGATACTGGGATTATTGGTCAATTTTTAAATTTTCAATCCCTGTCTTTTCACAGTAAACCAATAAGCCAGGTTGAATGAATTTAGACAGTTTTCTACCTTTATCTGTGATCAGATACTGGATGCTAGAGTCAATGCCCTCACCAACTTCACAACAAAAAAGAAATGCTTTTCTTAAAATACACTCATACATCTGGCTTTAAGAATAGAAGGCTTTTTAAAAAAATAATACTTTTATGTTTATTGTGGGGAATTTGAAAAATACAGAAAGGTATACAAAGAAAACTAAAAACCTATAATTTTTGCCCTCTAGGGAAATAATCTGTGTATATTTCTGTTTATTCCTTTTTCTATTTAGATTTCTGTGTAATGTTTTTGTGCATATATGTATATTTTAAAAATTAAATTTAGATCTATATAATCAGTTTTAATCTTTTTTCATATAATAATATCATTTTCTCATTCCATTAAGTGTATTTTGATACCTCACACCTCAGATTAATGACTATACAATATTCTCTCCTATAATATACCATACTTTAACTATTTATTCATTGCTGAATGTTTTAGGTTACTTAACAATTTTTTTCTCATTGATAATCCTATGAAGAATATTATTATACATAAATTATTATATGAAATTCTTATTTCCTTTGTATAATGTCCTGGAAGGCAAATTCATGCTTCCAAAGTACTTTTAGAAAGATCAAGTTTTTATTTTTATTAGAATAAGCAGTTAAGTTGAAGGCATGACTTTTTGCAGTTATTTCATTTATGCAGTCAAATATTTACTTATGTGTGTGTGTATATATACATATATAGAATTAGCAGATACCTAAGTCTGTTGGTGAGCTTTGTTGAAAGTTGGTTGAAAAATCATGTCTATTTTATGCAGAAGATGGATCCTTTAGAGGTAAACTCATTATCTTGAATCTAAGGACTTTATGAGAACCTGTGACAATGGCAGGACTTGATTTTGATTCGCCTTATCTTTAGTACAATATCCAGGCAAGGGAGTAGTGTTTGTATATATCTGTTCATTCGTTCATTCATTTGTTCATTCTTTGAGCAGAGTAACATATAAAAAACTACCCCCAAAACCAAAATTGCCAGAGTGATTTAAGAATCTAGGACAATTAATTTGTGTTCTTTAAGCCTATATTCCATAATGCTCAAAGTTTTACAGACATCTTAGTTTTGAATAGGAATCTCTGGAATGCATCAGTGTCGTAGCCTATGATCCAAATGTGATTCACAGTTACTTGCACCTATTGTATTTTGACTTTTTATAAGTAAGGAGTATATGTCTAGGTGAGTTCTCTACTATGCTGTGAGCTAGATGTGGGGTTGGGTGCTGTGATACACAGTGATGTACACGAGAGACATTCTGACCCTATAGAGAGCTAAGCAAGTGAACCTCATACATTCTCTTGTAACATGAGAATTATAGGCTGAGTTCTATGAAAGTATAGATGAAGACTTTTTTTTAAAATGAGTAATACTTCTTACTTCAATATAATAAATATCACCTGAGATACAAAAATATACTATTAGCATTTTAAGTTTTTTATCGTATTCTATCTTAATATAATGCTGTACTTGCTTTTCCTTATGTTATGCCTTTTTCTTCAGTTTTCTAACACACCGCCTCCCATTTTGTTAAGCTAGTGAACTTGGTTTGCAGCTGTCTCACAAATTGACACACCTGTAATAGAAAGGATTTGATATTTTCATAGTTATAAAGATAATTCATTTGTTAAGTAAGTTTTGTCAAAAATGTGACCCTTATACTTTGCTATAAAGTTAAAGCTTGGTTTACATTTCCTTGAGCTAGTATTTAATGCTTACTTTCTAAAAACACTTTTTTATTAACTGAATATTTGATGAGGGAGCATTGTCAGAGAAGGCATCATAGTCAATCACATGAGGAGTTGGAGTTAATAAGAGTTAAAGTTGATATAAGTAAATAATAGGCAGCTTGGTTTTTGTGGCTTTTAACAGCTTACTATTCACAGACCACAGATACAGGAAAAAATATTTGTGAAACTGGCCCATGGACAAAAGTGCTTTTTTATGTAACCTGAGCATGTTACCTCAGACTGATGAGGCATTAGATGATGGCAAGTGTATTATATTGTAGCAAGATTGCCAAAAATTGACGCATAACTAGAACATTCTTATTCTTATCAATCTTATTTCTGAAACTAGTAGAGAATGCTAAGGTTTCCCAGTAGAAAATAATAAAATTTTAATTTTTCTTCTCAAGAGTATATTAATCAGTCATGTATTTAATGTGTATCCATTCTGTGCTTAGTCATTTGATAAATGATATGCAAGCCTGTAGAAGAAAAATATGATTTGCCTGTTTGCATAGCCAGAGGAAATTATAGGTATAAAGGGTGCATTGGGTCTGTATGCTCAAGGACTGATGTGGAAATCAGCACTCTGAAGAAGAGATATATATTCGGTAATCCTGAAAATTAGAGTCTGATGGAACCTGAAGGGCTAAGCTGAAGAGTTTGGTCTTTGGTGGTAGATATAGGAAGCCATAATAAAAGAAATTACTCTTTAAACTATAGAGTTTATGGTGTACATTGTGCAGTGGGAACAAATAAGATCAAATTATGAAGGATTTTGAAACCCAAGAAGGGAAGTTGAAAGTAAATACAGTGAGGATTTGGAAAGCTTTTGACCAGTTTGAGGTGGTGTGTTTTTCTTTTTTTTTCTTTATTTTTTTTAAGAGTGTTTGCTATGGCAGGATACATCAGAGCTATTTGCATGACAGAGAAGCTTGAAATAGGGAGAAGATACCGGAAAGCAAGAGATATGTGGGCCTGTCTGTTGAGCTGACATTGATAACATTTTGAAAGAAGACATTTGTTATGACAAATTTAGTTCATTCGTATACTCATTGAATGATAACTTGAGTAATTGCAGTATGAAGTGTGCTAAACACTGAGGAGTCAGTGGTATAAAAAAATATGGTTGGAGTTAAGGGGCTTAATTTTGTTAGAGGATGCAGAGTGAAGACAAGGCAAGAATCAAAGATTTGTACCAGGATTTCCAATTTGAACAATTAGAAGAATATAGGGTATGAATATGATAGGAAGATAAATTTGACAGAAGAGAAACATATTGTGGAAGGATGTGTTGGAGAGGGTAAGATACTAATATGTTTGGATCAGTAGATATAAATCGATTATATAGATCTTAATGATTGAAAATATAAATTTATATATTTAAGTATATAAATTATGGTTTCATCCTCAGACTTTTCAGAGTGTTGCAGATTATAAGAGTACACGTTTCATCTGACTTGGTCTGGGACTAGTGTTCATTTTCTTTTTTGTTCTCATAAAAATAAATGACATTTCTTTTCCATAAATTTTCTCTACAGTCTAGTGTTATATGAGAATTTTGATATACATTTACCCTTTTTATGTTCTTTTTTTGAAGTGTTTTCCTGTCATACTAGTCACACAGGTAATACTGAGTTTGGGAGAAATATTTGTCATGAAATAGTCTAATTTGTTCCAGTTAACTAGTCAGAAGAAGAATATCAATAGGAAAGCAGATGGTGATATATTTAGATTCTGAGTTTGTTATGTTGGTCTTCAGATTCCAAAAAGATGAATGCTGTAAGAATCAATTCTTAATATTCTTTCATTCTAAGACAACTTGTAATTTATTATTCCAAGGCTTTCATTTTCATCCTCATGACAGCTTTGAAATCATCTGGGGTGACACTGACTACATGTATTTAATTGTGTACAACATAAATAGAAATAACCAAGTATCACTAGTCCTTAACTCAGGCCTCCTTTTCTCCCCCCTTCTCTAAGGAACGACTACCAAAATCACTACAATCCCCATGACTTCCAAGCCCAATGTGATTGTTGTGCAAAAGACTACAGGAAAAGGAACGACCATTCAAGGCCTCCCTGGCAAAAACGTTGTCACAACGTTGCTAAATGCTGGAGTAAGTAAGAGCTTGAACTACAGACTCAGCAGTCCACTAAGGATTTTAAAGACCAGCTATATAGATATTTGTCTAAGGACTTTAGAACCCACAATGGCTAGAATGGCTTGATTTACTCCTACTGTGATGTAAAAAACACCACCTACTGATGCTATTTTTTATGGTAATTTCTAAAACATGTTGCTCATGGCTGTGTTGCTTATGACTATGATTTCAGTCTTAGCTTGGTTCAAATGGAAGATTCTACCAGCTTAACTCAGAGGGAACTCCGATCAATGGACAGTTTTATTCCTGCTTATGGCCAGTAGATACCAGTCTAGTATTGGACATAGGCTAGGCAAAGAGAAATATTTGGTGCTAAGACTAAATTAATGATAAGGATTTGTTACTTTCACTTTTACTTCTCTGAGCTAGTGGAAAAAAAAATCAAGTAAATTAAAGATGCATTTATAGTTCTGAAGACAATTGTTACGAGGTAAGAGATTTAAAGTTAGCCAAACCTAGGCTTTGTCTCTGAGTATCATAGGTGTTTGGCTAACTTATTCAACTTCTCTCATCCATAATTTCATCATTGGTACATTGGGGATGATGATCTCTACCAGTGAGTTTGTTGAGTAATGAGTAACTAACTGATAACTGTTTTAAAAGTGCTTAAAACAGTACCTGGCACATAAGTCCTCAATAAATTGTTTTTTCTAACTGTTATTATTCTTTGTACTTAACTGTAGAGGTTTGGTAGTATCTCTACTTTGTTAAAAAAAGAATACTATGCTTCATTGTAGTTGATCTCTAGTGGTGTCCTTGGCATCATAGTCTTTACAGTGCTGGTGGGTGTCTAGTATTAGATTTTTTCATCACATAGGAAAGCGTAGATTGTTCCTAGCTCAGTTCACATAGTAAGCCAAAAATAAAGCCAGAATTAGAATATAGATTTTCAGAAATTACATGGTTTGTAATTTCATGGAACTTGATATTAAAAGAGAGGGGTACCATGTACTCTAGGTCCTATGGTCATATAGGTGTAAAAATAGTATATATGAGTACTAGCTGCCATATATATCTAATAGCAAAAAGTTTGATGCAAGAAATGAAACAAGAAGATCAGGGTATAAGACCATCCCCTTCACCACATATGTACATGCACCTATACTCGTAATTTGCTTACCTGTGCATATGCACACACACACACCTGTGCTTGTATGCACACACACAACCAGAAGAGCTTTTTCAAAAAAGAAGCCTGCTAGTTTGTTTTGAATGGGTCTTTATAATTTTACTTGGACAGGGCCCATTGAGCTTCTTAATAAAAGGTCACGCCCACTTGCAAACTAGCAGCTCTTGGCAAATGATTATAGAGCTCTTTCCAGAGATGCTGCCGTGAAGGGTATGTTATGTATTAAAATAAGTAATCACATGGTTGGCAGACACTCCATGTTTTCCTTAGATTATTGCAGCAGATATTTAAACTTGTGAAGTTTGTAATCATTTAACCTAAATTCCAGAGTAATTACCTTTTTGCCAGTTCACCTAGGTGTTTTGTTTTTACTGGATGCTAAATTTCAGTGGCCACATATTTAGGTGATGGTGACTGAAAAGAAAAACTGATTAAGGTGAAAAAATTTTAGATATTTTCCTTTTTAATTTTATGGATTTAATTAAAAAAATTTTTGTACTTTAGTAAAATGACTATATTTGAATTTAATTTGTTAAGCTCAAGTATTGACTCCATAAATGATCAGAAAATAGTACTTAAAATGCAGATGAAAATATAGAAAATGATGAAAAGTTAATGGGCTTAAACTGTCTAGTTAATAGACTAAAGTGATATTAGTAACATGGTAATGTGGGAAATGTCCTAAGTTTTTTCTTTGTATTTTCCAGTGTAACTTCAGAAAAAAAGTTAATATCACTGCTGATTACATTTCTTGCCCATACCATTTCACATAGACATTCTTCTATATAGCCTTATAACTTCATATTTGGGAAATTTAGTTTATTTTGTATGTGAACATTTAGCTGTTGGTAGAGAATGCACAGTAATTTTTTTATTACACACGTTTATTTCATATAAACTGTCACATAAAGATGAATATTGGGGGCGCATGACCTGTAGTTCCAACACTTAGAGATAACATTTTAGTATATACTCTATATATTTTTGACTCTTTTAGTATATACATTCTGTGAATGACAGAGAATACCATGTATTCTTAAATAAGGTAATTTTTAAAATTCACTCACCAAGAAATATTTACTGCCTTCTTTGGACAGAAGGTTGGTCAGATGACTTCTAAGATCATTTCAACTAGGTCTAACATTTTTGATCACCCGGAAGCTTATACTTTGTTGCATAATTTGCAACCCCTTCCCTATCATCCTGGTAAAACTTTTCTATGATTTTTCAGTAAAAGGAGTTTTTTTCCCATTTGTATGTATGTAAATCTCATGTATTTACTGACTTCAATTTAGGGAGAAAAGACTATTCAGACGGTGCCAACAGGAGCAAAGCCAGCTATTATCATGCTACAAGACCCATCACCAAAATGATTGTAACTCAGCCAAAAGGTATAGGTTCCACAGTTCAACCAGCAGCTAAAATCATCCCAACAAAAATTGTTTATGGGCAGCAAGGGAAAACACAGGTATGCTAAGATATGGTGATTTTTCTTGACTCTGGTATATTTCAAATTCCTAAAATTCCAAGATAGAAATCTGAACAAAAAGATGAGTAACATTTACAGAATCAGATTATTAAAAGTTATGATTGAGTGTTTATAACCATCTGTTTTCAAAACCTGTGTTTCTCTTTTCAGTACTTAAAAAAAATTAAATATTTGTGTCACGTCATGAGCAAAAGTTAGACAATAGAATCCCCTTGGAGTAAAATTTACTCAAGGTATATGTTGTTATTTGAGAAGTAGTTGGTTGACAGAGGATAGTAGTTATTCATAATCTGTCAAAGAATATTTTTGTAAGCTTATATGACCTTTGAAAGCACTTGATATATTTACTTATAAATTTTATTTCCTTGAAACCTAAATAATGGAGAAAGTAGAGATCTGTTCATTTTTCAGCCAGTAAATGATAAGGGAGCTTTTCTAGAAATTTATCTGGGAAATTGAGGCTCAGGATTTAATCTTGTGTTGCTGGGCTACTGTTTATTTTGCAGGTACTTTACTTTCTTGAGAATATCAAAGGAAATGACGTCAGCTTTGGTTGAAAAATGCTATTTTAGAATTTTTGTAAAAGATAATTTATCTATAAACGAATAGTTTGCCTTTAGAGTGAGTTCCCTCAATATTATAGCCAAATAGTTTATATATCAAAACCATTAGTTTTGTGATTTTTCTAATAAGGTCAAATTGCTTTAAATTTCAGTGGTAACAGTTACATTTGCTCCATCATCTTTGTCATAACCCATGTTTTCATTCTTGAATTTTTGGAAATGGGTGACTTAATAGAATCTGAAAGATATAGATTATTATAAATGGAGAAGTAAAAAATAATTGTGGTGAAGTAACATTTTCATTCCATGTACCCCATGAAGTTAACTCCTGGAGTCCACACTTTGAATTGAATGGTTCAGTGTGAAACTTTCTTCCCATTTTACTTGTTCTACTGTCTGCAGTTTTGACCTTTGCCAGGGTTGATCTGTCACATGTTTCTTATTGACTATAGCAGTTGTCTAAATTGTGGCTCAGCAGTAAAGAATCTGCCTGCAGTGCAGGAGACGCAGGTTCAATCCCTGGGTGGGGAAGATCCGCTAGAGGAGGGAATGGCAACCCACTCCAGTATTGTTGCCTGGAGATTCCCATGGAGAGAGGAGCCTGGTGGGCTACAGTCCATAGCGTCACAAAGAGTCGGAAATGACTGAGCATGTACACACGCCCAGTTGTTTAAATTATAGTGTCCCTTTGGAGATTTCTTAAAAGTTTACTTAGGTCCTAAGCAAGATTACTTTGTGCAGGTGTGTTAATTAGGAATTTCATTTGGTTTCCAAAAAGAAACCTGAAGAACAGTGGCTTAAACAAATTAGGGTTTTATTTTTATTATGTTGATAAATATTTAGAGGAAGGAAATCCTGGACTGTTATTGTGACTCAAAAATTCTCCTGGGAGATCTGAGGAAATCTTTCCTCTTATGCTGACTATGTATATTATACATAAATACTTAAATTCTGTCACATACACACACACACACACACACACACACTCTTCTGGGAGATCTGAGGAAATCTTTCCTCTTATGCTGACTATGTATGGTATACATAAATACTTAAATTCTGTCACACACACACACACACACACACACACACACACGATCTGAGGAAATCTTTCCTCTTATGCTGACTATGTATGGTATACATAAATACTTAAATTCTATCACACACACACACACACACACACACACACACACACACACGTCCCCTGGGAATCTAGGCTCCTTGTGTCTTTCTGTTCTGCTGTCCTTAGCTTGTGGCTATCATTCTACTATATAACTGCAGATTGTAAAATGATTCCTGAAGTCGTTATAGGCAAAAAAAAAAAACCCAAAACAAACAAGGCAAGGCTCTTGTCCGGATTGTAGCTGTTGTAGCATGAAATGTATATGTGGCCTGGTATAATTGATTCATAGATTGAATTTGTCTGTGATGATCAATGCTGTGCCCAAAGTATAATAAATGGACAGAGTACTGTTTTCCATGTTAGGAAAATATTTGTTTTATTATGATCTAGAAGTTAAACATATTTTAAATGCTCAAAAATTTATACTGGTTGTATTTCCACTTGTCTTCTAGGTTCTTATTAAACCCAAACCAGTGACATTTCAGGCCACAGTTGTTAGTGAACAAACAAGGCAACTAGTCACAGAAACATTACAACAAGCATCCAGGGTGGCAGAGGCTGGTAATTCATCTATTCAAGAAGGAAAGGAAGAACCACAGAGTTATACAGATAGTAGTTCCTCTTCTACAGAGTCCTCCCAAAGTTCCCAAGGTAAGTCCCATTTTACTCCTGATTTATATAATTATTGCTGAGATAATGCCCTAGTTCTAAAATAGTTGAATCTAAGGATCTCAAACATGTATACTTTGACTTGTCAGTTCTTTTGATTTTATTGTCTTTTGTTTGATGTGAGCAAACATTTTGTTTTTGGTAAGGCTTACCATTCTTTCTTGCCTGGCATATGTTCATCAAATAATTCATAAACTAGGTGATGATTTTGGCAGATAGGTATTATCAAACTGGATAGAGCTGTGATTCCTTTTGTTTGCTTTGAGTAAGTAGAAGTGTGCAAGAAAGTGAGTGTACCTTTTGAAATGCTTTTTGCTGGCCAGAGATGGGCCTATAAGTGGGCTGTATGTGGGTGTTTATACATTGCAGTTTGCATGGAATACGTCTTAGTTTATTTCTGTTCTAGAATAATAATAGCATTCTCTTTCACTCTCATAGGTGTTCCAGTTTAGATGATAGTTGTGTGGTTGTCCTAGTTATAAGGAAGGTGATATGAAGCCAGGCTCCATAGTAGGAAAACTAGTTATAGTTAGTGCTATTTTAATTATGTTGTTCTAGGGAGTTACTTGGAGAGGCAATGGCGCCCCACTCCATCGCTCTTGCCTGGAGAATCCCATGGATGGAGGAGCCTGGTGGGCTGCAGTCCACGGGGTCGCAAAGAGTCGGACTTGACTGAGCGACTTTACTTTCACTTTTCACTTTCACACATTGGAGAAGGAAATGGCAACCCACTCCAGTGTTCTTGCCTGGAGAATCCCAGGGACGGTGGAGCCTGGTGGGGTTGCACAGAGTCAGACACGACTGAAGCGACTTAGCAGCAGCAGCAGCAGGGGGTCACTTGAAATAGACTCAATGATCATAAGCTTTGAGATTTTCTACAAATCTAGTAACTGTGTCTGTCAGTTACCTTAATCACCCATATTGATCATAAACTTTGACACTTTGTACAAATCTAGACCCTGATGCTGGGAAAGATTGAGGACAAGAGGAGAAGTGGGTGACAGAGGATGAGATGGTTGGATGGCATCACTGACTAAATGGACATGAATTTGAACAAACTCAGGGAGATAGTGAAGGACAGGGAGGCCTGGCATGCTGCAGTTCATGGAGTTGCAAAGAGTTGGATATGACTGAACAACTGAACAATAACAACAAATCTAGTACCCGTGTGTGTGTCAGTTACCTTAACTACCCAGGTAGTATATTTATGCCTGTACTTATAAGCGCTGATCTGTTGAAACAGAACTGTTTATCTTTCTTTGATCATTCCTCACTCACTCTGTTTCCTCTCCTCATGTCCGCATTATTCTCTCTGGAATGCTTTCTTAGTACCTTCACTTTTTCAATACAGTTTCTTCATATTGTACAGACATTATTATTTTAACTCTTTAGTGGAATCATCCCAGATTAGTTTTACTAATGGTTCATATTGCTAATTATTCTCTTAATTCAATTTGAACATTTATTTTAAAATTTATACTATGTAGTAAGCTTTATGAGAAAGCTTCATGAAGGAGGTAGCATTTGAAATGGTCTTTGGAAACTCAATGATAAAAAAATAAAATATTGATTTTAGCAAACAGTATGGCTCTCATTTAGAAAATGGATAATTTTCTTCAGCACATTATCAGTGATAGTAATATTTTCTGAATCAATTTACTAATGTTTAATTTATCATTCTATATTGGTTATGAATCAGTTTATGTCTGGTTACAGTGGGGGTGATATTTACTCTATTTCTTTTTAGACTTACTAATTTGATATGTATAGATTCTATTCTTAAACTAACAATAAGATTCTTTTTTCCTCTTTTATTTTTAAGTCTGTACTTCTTTGAATAATTCCAGCTGTTTTTTCCTTTGAGAAATATTTTCATAAAAGGCAGGTAAAATGTTTAGGTTATGAATTGGTGCTGAAATGGGAACTTGAACAATAAATTATATATACACAATCTCAGGTTACCTTTGAAATTGCTGGTTTTTTCCTAAGGGAGCTATAAGCCAGTCAGTACTTCCCTAACATGCCATTTCATTCTAAGAAAGGGACAAAAGTTTGACTATTTTTGAAAGTGATTGAGTGTAACTTTCTTGCTCTTTGATCTGTTATTATATGTGGCATCATTTATTTTTACTTTTGTTATTTATCTTTCATTCATATTACTTCTTTTAAAAATATTTTATTATATAGAAAAAAATCACCAAAGAGGAATATCTAATATAGTTAATTATAAAGCCAATTTAAAAAAATATTTATTTATTTGCTTTTTATTTGGCTGTGCTAGGTCTCAGTTGTGTCATGCAGAATATTCTTTGTGCTGCGCAACTCTCTAGTTGTGGCACACATGCTCCAGAGCTTGTGGGCTCACTAGTTGTGACATGCAGGTTTAGTTGCTCCACAGCATGTGGGATCATAGTTCCCCGAGAACTACTAGAGATCAAACCCACGTCCCCTGCCTTGCAAGATGGTTTCTTAACTACTGGGCCACCAGGGAGGTCCCTAAAGCCAATTTTTATAATCTTCACTTACTCTTCTCCCCATTTCACTGTATAGTTTCTTAGTACATTCTCCAAAGACAAGGGACTACATATGCTGTGGGAATATATATGCTGTGTTATAGAGAAAGGGATAAAGGTTTTGCTAAGTCTAAGATTCAAGTTTGGTTTTCATACCTACTGGGAATATAAGCACTATATAACAGTCCTTTTTTTTTCTTTATATTATTTTTGTAGTTTTTAGCCCACCTCTGTTTAGTACTTTTAATGTAATTTCAAATTTATAAAAAGTTACAGGAATAAAAAGAACTTCTGTGTATAGCCTTTTACTAGATTCACCACTTATTTATATTTTGCCCTGTTTACTTTGTTGTTGATTCTCTTTCTGTGCTGCCCCGTGTATTTATAATTTTTGAAATTTTTAACCATTTGAGAACAAGTTGCAGATGTCATGCCCTTTATCTCTAAATACTTATATTTGTTGGCTTATATTTCTTAAGGGTTAGTCTCTTCATAACTAAAATACAGTTATCAAAATCACAATATGACGTTTTAGTTCTATAATCTACAGTCCATTCAGATGTCATCAACTGTCAATCATGGTCTTTGTAGTTTTACCACTACAGCAACCTACCCCCACCACCAGTCCACAGTCCACATCAATATTATGCATTACATTTAGTTGCATTGTCTGATGTTTCTCATTTGATTCAGCATGAATTCCACAGATGTGGTGTATTCTTAGCTTTATCTTATCAGAAGGCACTGATGTCAGTTTATCCCAATATTGATGATGTTAATGTTGATCTCTTGGTTAATGCCTTCCCTTTTTTTGTTTTTTTTTTTTTGCATTATGAAATTACCATATGTCCCTTTGAGATTAATGGTAATATATGGGGAGATGGTTTGAAACTATATAAATATCATATCCCTCACCTTTATCTACTAGTTTTAGCACCCAGTGATAATTTTCTAAAGTCTATTATGTTACCTAGTTGATAGGTGGCATTCTACTGTAAGAATAGATCAACTTTTCTTGACTTCATATCCTTTTTCTAGTGACTTCCTTCATACAAGTCTTAGAATAAAGATGTCTTTTTATGCCGAAAGATTCCTTGATTCTATTTGTGGTTTCTAAACTTTTCCACCATTCCCTGCCTGAAAGGAGAAGCAGTTTAGGCCTTATACATTATTTCTGAACTGTCTCCTCACAGGCTAGAATAGAGACCTTCATCTTCACTTTGTTATGGCACTTTCCTTAATCACCCTGGGAGGGTTCATTACTCCTTCTATACTAGGCTTCCAAAATTGCTTTGTACTACCAGCTAGTTTATCATTGATCATTTTATTTTGTACCTTTTTTGTTTGTTTAATATAATTATTTTCTCTTCCGCTAGACTACTAACTTCTTAGAGGCAAGCATCATATTCATCTCTGTATATTCAGTATTTACTGAAGAGGTTAACTAGCTCTAAGTAGACACTCAGTGAAAGTTTCTCTGAATGAACAAACAAAACAGCAACGGTAACAGCAGCTGTGGCACAGGGTTAAGCTTCAGCCTTATAAATTCATTTTTGTTTCCTGAGTCCAAAACATTTTTTCCTTTCTGGGGTTTCTCCTAACCTAATGGGTGGGACTTTTAAGTTCTATACACCTGAAGTATTTTTACATACTGATAGACAGCTAGATGACCAACTCTAATAGTTCAGGGTCATACTTGCCTAGGTCACTAAATGAAAATTGGGCCACATGCCTTCCACAACTCCTCAGCTTTCCTTCCTATTTGCCTCTTCTTTTTTTCTCTTTTTCACTTGGGAACAGGGTTATTGGGCTTATTGGGTTCCATATTGTTTTTAAAAGAAAGAAAAAAACGTTAAAAGAAAAACTATTTCCAAAAAAGGTTTTAGGTAGACTAGCTAGAATACAAGATTATGTGAAGTACAGTGGAAGAGAAAAAGGAGACAAAACCAAGGGTAGTGATTTAAGATGGAAAATGTATGAGGCAAATATAAAAATGCATCCTATAAAGACATTGTTTTAAGTAACTTAGTTTCTAGGATGATTTTTCCAGAAGCTTCATGATCTCAGCAGGTCATGGTGAGGGTAAAGAATGAATGAAGGTTAGGCAAAATATACCAATACTTATTGCAGAACTTTTCAAAGTCATTTGTGGTGATATATATTGTGAAAGATGAAGAGGGGCGTATATAATATAAAATGCCCCCCAACTTTTTTAAGCATGGAACCCTTCTTTTGCAAAACATCTTAAAGAACTGATGTTCTTTAAGGAACATTTGGGGGAAAGCTGTGTAAGCAGTTAAAATACTGTGAAGGCCTTGTTTTTTATGACAGTATTTCAAAGGGAAGATACCTATTACATCATGGAAAAGATACAGACATCTTGGGTTTGGTATAGAATAGATGGATTAGATGCATGCAGCATCTGGGAATCATTTTAATGAAGAACAGTAGGTGGAGACAGGACATTTATCATAAAGAAGAGAAGATGAAGATTGGGTTGGGTTGTGGGGGACATAGGAACTGTTGTCAGTTATCTTAAGGACTGTGACATAGAAGAGGGAAAAGAATTGGTCTTTGATAGGTACATGGGCAGAACTAGAACCATTGAGTAGCAATCAGAAGACCTGTTTCCACTCCATACAAGAAAATTTTCTAATTGTCATAACTGTGCAAAGATGGAAGGAAACTGCCTTGGAAAACAATGAGTGCTAGATTCCTGGACTGGTGGTGATATTTTGAAGATTTTAACATAAGATCGATGATAGTATTAAACGTACTTTTAGATTTTATTTTTTCTAGCTGAGAGGTCTCATGTGAAAGTTGAAAGTAGCTCAGTCGTGTCTGACTCTTTGCGACCCCATGGACTAATACATAGTCCATGGAATTCTCCAAGCCAGAATGTTGGAATGGGTAGCCATTCCCTTCTCCAGGGGATCTTTCCAACCCAGGGATCAAACCCAGATCACCCGCATTGCAGGTGGATTCTTTACCAGGTGAGCTACCAGGGAAGCCTGAGAGGTCTTATAATTCTATGCAAATGTGATAGAAGCTTTTTATAGTAAAGACATAAGAGACTCTTCCACAGAGATGCCTGAATCTGCCTTTGGATATAACAGTATAGTGTATATCTCTAGTACATAACATGTAGTATATGCCCAGTAAATATTTGTAAATGACCTATGGGGAAAGATATCTGAGGGTCAGTAGGCCACCATCCCCAAGAGAGGTGGGGAAGTCTGGATGGATGCACACTGCATAATCAAATGGAACTGTTGTATCAGGCTCCTGCTGTCTCAGTCATTGCACTCTGACCTCAGCATCAGCTTTGGTAGGCAGTAGATTTATCTAGTCTAAGCATGAGCCAACAGTAGAGAGGAAAATCACTCAAGGAATGTTTTTCACGTTTAGGTTCACACTCATTCTGTGTCACAGCGTTATGGTTGCTGCATTGATGCTTTGTATGGTCAGCTGCACTTTTTGTGAATGGGCAAAAAGAGAAAAACCAGTCTCCCCAGTCCCTATGGGATGATGTTATGTGGGGTGATGTGTCTGCTTAGGTGCTCCTTGTAGAAATGTGTTTTCTTTTTCCAGTCTTGTTTTACCTTCTCTCTCTATCAATACAGTTTTTGTTTTCTTCTGGGTAGTTAATATGTGTATTTTACAGAGTTGGGTTGCAAAGTCGTTCTTTGCCTATGGGTCCTTGCATCTAACCAATGAATTACTTATAGCATCATGAGAGATTCTTAAAATTGAGAACTAAGTTTATATAAAATGAATGATTCCCTGATATAATCAGTTCTCTTTAAGTTTAATTTCTTATATATGCTCTTAGAATTAGTAAAGAAAAACTGCTATAGGCCTCACATAGCATTTGATATTACCATATGATGTTGTTCTTCAATCATCTAGATTTTTTTTGAAATTTTAATGAAAATTGTACATCACTGGTGTGGCATATAGTCTACCTAGAGTTTAGAGGATAAGGTAGGGAGCAGAAATACAGTTTTGTTTTTATGGTAAATAAAAATTCCAGATATTTTATATATTGATTTTGTTTTTTGGGGAAGATAGGGGTTTTTTTGTTTTTTGTTTTTGAAGAGTCATTCCTGCTGCTTCAACCTTTTTGAACAACTTTGTGGTTTCCAAAAATATAAAATTCACAGAAGGGTGAACTTAAGTTATATTTATTCTGGTTTTGGGGCTGTATGAATTATTTTCTGTGATACTTTTACTGACCATTCCAATTCATAGTAGTCTTTTTCTTTCTATTATATAATTGCCCTGATCATTTGACTTTATCCCAGGATACAAAGCTACACACACACACATATTTTATGTCTCCTCCATTAGAATCTAAATTTGGGAGTAGGAGTCATGCTTTTATAGCCTATGTAATTTCTATGTGGTATCTTGGACCAAGGAGTTTAGGAAGTTAACAATAGTGTAGTATACTATACTTATACTACTTATTCCATCTACTTATTCTGTAGCTGGAAAACTCAAATAATTTGTTTGATTTTATGTGTCTAATATTTACATGCATACTTATATAGCATGAATATTGAGTTGGTTAGGGCTATAATTTATTTTGAAACTAACAAAAAGGCTTAGAATTGAGAAAATTTCAGGCCACAACCAGAACAACAACAACAAAAATAAAACATTTCTATTGTCCTTCATAGTTTATAAAGCTCTTTTACATATATTATTTTATTATATCCTCAGAAATCCTATGAGGTAGAGAGGTAATTTTAGTGTTACCATTTTAGAAATAATGATACTAAGACCCAAAGAATCAACTTGGTGGTAATTGCTAGAGCTGGGATGTAACCTAAGACTTTGAATTCTAAATGTTATATGTGTCCTATTATATCATGCTGCTTCTAGGTCATTTATCCATTTTTCTTGTCAGTGGACAGGATTTCCTATCAGTAACTCCAGTAAGTGTTGACTGAATGCCCAGGTTGTAATACAGAACACATTTTTAGGTGCATTGGGGAAAATAAGACTCATACCGCATTTCGTTCTTATGGTACATGTACATGCACCCAGCTACAGAAATGCACACCTATTTATTATAGCAGTTATAACATTGAATTGTAATTTGTCTCTTTACATGTCTGTCTCTCCAACCAGATTGTGTGCTTCTTGAGCATCCTTTGATTATTCTGTGAGCTCCTTTATATCCTCAGTGCCAAATGTGGACTGGCACAAGGTGCCCAGTCTGTTGAATCAATGAATGAATGAATAAGTGAATATAGACATGAAAGACATTATGCCCTCTGGGAGCTTACAGTCTTTTTGGGGTGATAAAGCATGAAGTTTGTAGTAAAACAAAGATTTTTTTAAAAGAACAAATTGTTTTTTTTTTTAAGAGAAACTTTGTTTATAGGGTTTTTTTTTTTTAACTAATATAAAACAGATTCCCAGCCTGTAGTTCATGTAATTGCTTCCCGGCGTCAGGATTGGTCAGAACATGAGATTGCAATGGAGACTAGCCCCACCATAATTTATCAGGATGTATCCAGTGAATCACAGTCAGCTACTTCAACAATCAAAGCTCTGTTAGAACTCCAACAGACAACAGGTATGAATTCACATGCTCAGCTGAATGAAGCATGTTTTCTCTAGAGATGGGTTGTGCTAAAGTACTACTACTGTTATATTTTCTTTGTTATTATTTGAGCACATTTCCCCCCTCTGGACTTGTCTATAATCATTGGTTCAGTCTGTTTACTTGTCAGTTCATGAAGATGTTCATTGGAGTACTGAAGGATAGATAGACTGTAGTCTATCATTTCTATTAGAAGAAAGAAGAAAAAACAACACAGTTCTTTTCTTCTCTCCCTCCAGCTTAAAGTGGACAATCCTGTTGCCTTTTGTCACCAGAAAGGAGTAGGTCTATCGATTTCTAAGCACAAAGATAAATGCATTGCATTTGCCAATTCTGTTCAAGAACAGTAGAAGGCAAATTGGGGGGCCCCTGCCATCCTGCCGGAGAAGGCAATGGCATCCCACTCCAGTACTCTTGCCTGGAAAATCCCATGGACAGAGGAGCCTGGTAGGCTGCACTCCATGGGGTCGCGAAGAGTTGGACATGACTGAGCGACTTCACTTTCCCTCTTCACTTTCATGCATTGGAGAAGGAAATGGCAACCCACTCCAGTATTCTTGCCTGGAGAATCCCAGGGACGGGGGAGCCTGATGGGCTGCCGCCTATGGGGTCGCACAGAGTGGACACGACTGAAGCGACTTAGCAGCAGCAGCAGCAGCTGCCATCCTGCATGATATTGGTGGAGCAGTTTTGCGGTCTTAAAACATTAAGGGCCTTGCTAACATTCTAATTTGTTTTTTTATCTTCATACTTCTTTGTATAATTTAACAGCCTGAGCTTCCATGCAAAGCTATTCTCATTTAGCAAGATCCATTCAGTATTTCCAGTTACTAAATATCTTCTATAAACTCTAGGCAAAACTGTGTTAGTTATACTGACTTTTTTTATTATAATAGATATTGTCAGAGTCCTTGGGGGACCTTAGTGATGATCTCGTCCAACCATTTCATTATGGATAAACATACTGAGACCTAGAGAGGTTATCCAGTTGGCTAGTGGCAGAGTGAGATTCCATGTCTTTTGATTCCCAGTTCAGTGTCCTCTCTCCTTGTGGGGTGACTTTTGTATTCCTTTGGTTTTGTTTTGCTTTCTTTAAATGATTATCTTGGTTTTATTACATTTTATGCTTGGTGAGAATCATCTGAATGATGGCTTACTAGACTTAATTGCTTACTGTTTGCTGTAACATCCACTCTACACTACCCAAAGAATACTAGCATTTATTTTAAGTCTTTGATTTTTTTATTGGTGTTATTTTTGGCTCTAGGCATTTCCTTAGCTCCTTGTCTTTGACATACTCAACTATTTCCGTTAATGCCTTATAGAGGGTGGAAACCAAATAATTTTGTAGAAAAAGTGATAATTTAGAAAGTTATTCTATCCGTGGAAACCATTCTTGATTCCAGACCATTCCATAGACATTTTTGCAAGAACATATTTTCCTAACAATGAATATTTTTATTCTTCAAGAGTCATAAAAATGTAACATTTCTTTGGGAATTATCTTGAATTTTTAATAGATCAAATTAAACTGGTCACTGTGTTATGCTCTTCCGGGCAATTGTGTCCTGGAGCAAATAATGTTAAGTAGTGCTTACTCACCCTTTGTTTTCAGGTTGGTGAACTGAAGAATACCAGGTACTCCTTGACTAAGGGTAAAGGGAGTATGTACAAGGGAAGCAGATCCAGTTATTTGGCCCAGTGATAATAGGGGGCAGATTTTAGTCGAACGCGTATGCGTTCTTGCTATGCTACTGAGTATGCTTATACAAGTTGTGCACTCTATAGCCATCCAGTAGTCTGCTCTTTTGTTTTCAACTTCCTATCTTCTTAGTCACTGCCCATGTGGCACCCCAGAGGTCTTGTTCATTTTTCCATGGACAACTCTGGTTTTAGTACTTGTTTGTAATAAAGTTAATTTTTCCCCTGACTTTTTTATACAGTGAAGGAAAAATTGGAATCTAAACCAAGACAACCCACTATTGACCTGAGTCAAATGGCAGTGCCTATTCAGATGACCCAGGAAAAGAGACATTCTCCTGAAAGTCCATCAATTGCGGTGGTAGAGTCAGAACTAGTTGCTGAATACATCACTACTGGTAGGTGTCCTTTTAAAAAGTAGTATTAAGGTAGGAGTGCTACCTTTCTGGATTTCATGGGATGATTGGGGGAAAATATATTTTTTATATTTCTTGATCTCTTCCAATTTTCTCTGAGAGCAGATTCACACTGTCTTTGGGATTCACCCTGTCTTTAATGATTAGAGGGAGAAAATTGATAGATTTTACAAAGTTTGCAAGTAATATAAAATTGTAGTTGGCCTTAAAGAATATCTGTGAACATCAGGCGACACTGGTAGTGAGAGGATAGAATATCTTTTATGGGGGAATAAATACTCATATACATTTGAATTTTTTAGTTTGGGGGAAGGAGAAGTGGGTCAGGGGTGAAAGAAAGTATAAAATCCAACCCTCCTCCCCCTTTTTAATGTAAAGAAAAAAATGTGGAAAATTTTAAATCCTTGTAAATAGTTAAGAGTTGTGATGGAAAGCACATTAGGTATTTTTGTGGTCTGGCAGCAAAACACTGATGATGTTTTTGGATGGCATATGTAGAGAAGTGGAGCAGGAAGGATAATAGATTCTTTCATATTCTTGTGAGACCAACCTGGAATACTGCTTTCTGTTTTGGGCACTCTGTTACTTTGCGTTTTTGAGGAGTTCAGAGAGTAGTAACATGAATAATTAGGGCTTAGGAGAGATGACTTATGAGGCAGTATATAAAGAACACCTGTCTTCTGTTTTCTTAAGCATAAGAGAACATAAAGTTGCAAATATTTGAAGGATGTAAATACCAAAGTGGAAAAGGAATTTTTTGGCATAATTTTGGGAGTTATTATTAAGACTAATGGATTAAAATTGCCAAAAGGGAAAATCCAATTAAGAATTATGTAAATAAGAGAACATAAAGTTGCAAATATTTGAAGGATGTAAATACCAAAGTGGAAAAGGAATTTTTTGGCATAATTTTGGGAGTTATTATTAAGACTAATGGATTAAAATTGCCAAAAGGGAAAATCCAATTAAGAATTATGTAAATAAGAGAACATAAAGTTGCAAATATTTGAAGGATGTAAATACCAAAGTGGAAAAGGAATTTTTTGGCATAATTTTGGGAGTTATTATTAAGACTAATGGATTAAAATTGCCAAAAGGGAAAATCCAATTAAGAATTATGTAAATAAGAGAACATAAAGTTGCAAATATTTGAAGGATGTAAATACCAAAGTGGAAAAGGAATTTTTTGGCATAATTTTGGGAGTTATTATTAAGACTAATGGATTAAAATTGCCAAAAGGGAAAATCCAATTAAGAATTATGTAAATAAGAGAACATAAAGTTGCAAATATTTGAAGGATGTAAATACCAAAGTGGAAAAGGAATTTTTTGGCATAATTTTGGGAGTTATTATTAAGACTAATGGATTAAAATTGCCAAAAGGGAAAATCCAATTAAGAATTATGTAAATAAGAGAACATAAAGTTGCAAATATTTGAAGGATGTAAATACCAAAGTGGAAAAGGAATTTTTTGGCATAATTTTGGGAGTTATTATTAAGACTAATGGATTAAAATTGCCAAAAGGGAAAATCCAATTAAGAATTATGTAAATATATCTAGCATCTTTCTTAGAGATACTTAGCAAAAAGCAGAGGGCAGTATGTTGGGAAAATCAATAATAACCTCTGGGGATAGACTAGATTATCAAATGGTAAATAGATAAAAAGACCTATGATATCTTCCCTTACTTATCCTTTTCAGAACACACTGATGAGGGGACAGAGGTTGCTTTTCCCCTTCTAGGTAAGTGGTGTGCATCCATTTGTAGTAAAAGTAACTGAAGATAAAAGATGATTGTTTTGGGGGCAAACCACTTAATGGATGCGCTCTACTCTGATCTGGTAGAGGAAAGGTAAGCTCTACTCAGTAAAAGGGAGACTTTCCTTTTGCAGAGTAGTGGGATTCTTTCTCAGAAATGAGCAGTCTGACATTGGAAAAATAAGAGTTGTTTAAAGAAATAAGTGACTGTTTTATGGTGTTTACATGGCCCGGTTAAAGGTCACTTCAGTGTTTTCCAAATATCTACTCTGTGACCTTCCTTCTATAATCTTCTCCCATCATATCCTCAGCCTCACTGAGTGTTTTTTTTTTTTTTTTTCTACTTCAAAGTCAACTTCCTGGCCCTCTTGTATTATTCTGCAGTAGATGTTATTTTTCTTTAACTTACCTACACTCTGGGGAATTACTATGAAGAGATTTTAGTATCTTGAATTTATAGTATCTTGAGGATTATTCTTAAATGGTTTCAGTTGATCATCTATGGAATCTACTTCATTTCTTAATAAATGTAATAATTATAAAGATTAGTGTGGGCAGTAAAAATGTTCCATATAATCTGATAATTTCATCAGAAATTATATTTATTATTTTTCAAATGTCATTCATTTTGATGATACTTCTATCAGTAAAAAGCTTCACTGATTTGCTTGCTTAGTTTTAATATTATTCATATGATTTGTTTTTTTCTCTTACTCAGTTGTATTATAAATGATTTCAGTATTTGTTATTTTAATACAAACCATGACTCCCTTTTTTCCAGTTTTGTTGAGCACATATGAAAGATTGTATTAACTCATACAACTTAAAATGTTATATAAAGCTTATTGTGAAATGCAGTAAGATACTATAGTGCATTTATAAAAGAGTACTATTGGTGCTGCCTGTAACTGCATATCACATGTAGGCATCTATATAGCAACAATAGAAAAACTGCATTTGTGGGACTTCCTTGGTGGTCCAGTGGCAGACACTCTGAGCTCAGAGCTTCCAATGTAGGAGGCCCGAGTTTAATTCCTGGTCAGGGAACTAGATCCCACATGCTGCAACTAAAAAGATCCTGCATGCTGCAATGAGGATCGAGGATCCTGCATGCAGTACTGGGTCCCAGTGCAGCCAAATAAATAAATATTAGAAAAATATTCTTTTGAATATTGGCATTTTGAAAAATGGCATTTTTGAATACAGATAAAATGTGTTATAAAAATGAAGCTTATTTATATTTCACTGGATAGTTATAAAGCTCTGTGCTCACAATGGCACTTTTACGTTGATTTTGTAGTGATCATCTTATCCTTGGGCATTTGACTATGGCTTTTCTAAGTATGGAGCCACTACTACTTGAAATTGTAGATCAAGATATATGAGAATTAGAACCATGGATTATTGAGAGGTTTTGATATTCTCAAAATCCTTAGCTAATTTTACAGATTTATTTTTATCTGTTTCTGATTCAAAAAGTTGGTTTCCAATAACGATAGACATTTTTAAAGCTCTGTAGAATAAGAAGTGTTGAGTATTTATACTGTTTAAAAAGTTGAAATTGAGGCTGATTAAAAGTGATTGTTTGGCATCAACATAGATGTGTAGTTTAAATGTATAGTTTACTCCATGGGATCTTCCAGCAAGAGACGAAGAGGTGGAATTATTTCCTGAACTGTACTCTTACTCATTTGTTTTGGATGAGCTGAATTTGAGAAGATGAAAGCACACTAACATTTCTGTTACTTTGTTAACTTTATATTTTGGTACTTAACAATCTAAGGACCATTTTCATTTCATTACTTCATTTGGTCCTCTTCTAAGAAATAAAATTTTATCCCAATAAAAAATAAAATAAAATAAAACCTATTAACTTTAGAGATTAATAACATAGAGTTTAAGTGACCTCTTCAAATTCACATAGCTGATTGGTGGCAGAATGGGACAGAATCCAGTTGTGGCTGTTGATCCAGTTCTCCTGTAGTATCACCTTGACCTCCTAAATCTTTAGGATATGAGAGAGTGTCTTTTGTATATAAAGGAGTGAATCTTCTGGTTTTTGTATTACATTTAGAACTGGGATCAAGAGGTTAAAAACTTGTACTGTCTCACTATCCTTAAAAATATTAGTCTAGGATTTGATTGCAGAAATTGATTGTTTTGTTACCTTAATGGGGTAAAGGTCACTGGAGAAAGAGCACAACTCACAGGAGGATATAGCTTTAAGGGATTTGTTCCTCCTTTGTGATAATGGTTTTCACAGTGCTTCCACATACATTTCTCATCTCATCCTTATAATAGCTCTGTTATTCCCATTTTACAGATGAGGACACAGAGTCTCAGAGAAGATAAGTGACTTTCTCAGAGTTACACAGCTCATAAATGGGCAGACTCTGGTCTTCTGCCTCCTAGTACCACACTTTCTCTCTGTGATGCAGTCTCACAGACAGTTATTTAAAATGACTACTGGTTACAGATGCTGTGGTGATTTCTGGAGAAATATCATCACCTCCTCTATTTTCAGTCAGCCACCGCTCCCAGCCCCAACAGCCCTCCCAGCCTCAGCGGACCCTCCTCCAGCATGTGGCTCAGTCACAGACTGCAACACAGACATCTGTGGTGGTGAAGTCCATCCCAGCGTCTTCCCCTGGAGCAATCACCCACATAATGCAGCAGGTTGTATCTCTTCTTTTTCCTTCTACCTTCTATAGCTGCTTCCTTCCTGAAATAAGATTCAGTTTCATCTCCTATGATAAGAGGGGAAATAACTGAATTAAAGAGTGTTAGTGTAGTTCTTTTATCTGTGAGGGGTGAGTAAAGGAAATGAACTGTGAGTCTTAACACCAGAAAGTAATTAAGAAATAATATTCTTGGATTTCTGTGAACTCTTAACGTTTGAAAGGGGTAAAACTATCTAGATGAATCTATGACATCAGAATTGGTCACTGTTTCTATGTATTTTCTTATTATGGAAGGGTTTATCACTGAGGCAAGATTTTCAAATGAAATAGAAGTTGTCTTCTTTAAGCTGTTTGATGCTGAGTTTTTCATTTGTTTTACTTTTTTGCTTTCATAATGAATCCTTATGGGAACATTAAAAATAACTAGGTAAATATTATTTGACTTCTTTTATTGAATGTGACCAACTGAAGGAGAGACTGAACAGGAAGGAAAATGAATTAATATAAAACAGAAAATGTGGTACCAAGGGTAATGGGGAAAAGGTAAAAAATACATTGATATATTGATTTTGTGCCAGATACTGTGCTTTGAGCTTTAAATGCTTTAACTTATTTAATTCTTGCTATGAGCCTGCAAGGTGATTGTATCATCCCTCTTACAAATGAGGAAACTCATGCCCATAGAAATTAAATAACCTATTCTGGATGGCAGAACCAGGATTTAAATCTAAAGAATCCTGCCTCTATTATAAAGTGATATAATAAATATCAGATTTAAGCATGACTTATCATTAGTAGCCACATAAATTATCATTACTCATCTGGTAGCAGTTGACCATAATTATAGGCAAACTACTCGAAAGGCAGGAAGAAATTGTTGAATTAACAACCTGTATATGTAAAAGTCATCATGAGATAGGGGAAAGTTTCGATCTGATCTCAAAGTTTCAAAGTTTAAGTAGATGTATAGTATTTGATAAAGCAGTGGGAAGGATGGGATTGGGATGGATCTTCTGTCACTGAGGGAAACCAGATGGCCAGAGGTTTTGCTGGGTGTCAGCTCTCAGCCTGGAGTCTGGCCCTCATCTGGCTGTCGTGACACTGACTTTTCTCAAGACACCCGGGGAAGTCAGACAGCTGGCTCTAACCATGTCACTCACGATCGCTGCCGCCTCCCAGCGCTGTTATGACTGACATCAGGCCATCGCTGTTTCTCCGACAGGAGTGCTCTTGTTGCTGCCACAGTTTCTTTCCCTCCTGGGAGGGAGCCGGGTGTGTGAGAGCCATTGCCTGGTGGGCGTGGAACCTGGGCGAGGAGGGCTGGGGCAGAGGGCAGATCACTCAGACTTTGGTAGGCCTGGCCACCCATCTCCACCCTTAGCAAAGAGGCCCTCTGCGGAGACTGGGATGGGCAAGGCCCTCAGGCAATGCCTACCTTCTGGACTGTTCTGAATGGGTGCACAGCACAAGTGGGCGTCTCTGAACCTTGGATTTTCTCTAGATACCTCACTTCTGGGTTGCTGCGTTCTTCCTTTGGACAGATGAACAGCTCTGGAGCTGTGTCCTGAGCCAGGGACCCTTTTCTTTTCCCATCTTGTGCTGTGCTTACAGAGCATCCTTATTTTTTCTTACCTTTTAAGTTCTGGGTCCTCTGAGAGTTTTCTTACTGCAGTACATTTGCCAGTTTTTGCGGTATTGAATGTTTAAGAGTTGAAATTTTAAGAGTCTCAATCTAAGGCTGCCTTTAGATTTAGAGACCTTGAGAGTTTTTTGGTCTTCTTAGGTTCTCCCTTTTGAAAATTTTGAATGATTCTCATAATCAAGTCTTTTCCAATTTGAGGAAAATGTAGCAATATAGGTGTTTTTCTTATTTCATTCTTACTTTGTGCCTTTTTTACTTAGGCATTAAGCAGTCACACTGCTTTTACCAAACACAGCGAGGAACTTGGAACTGAGGAGGGCGAGGTTGAAGAGATGGACACTTTAGACCCTCAGACAGGCCTGTTTTATCGATCTGCCCTGACTCAGTCACAGTCAGCTAAGCCGCAGAAACTTAGCCAGCCACAGCTGGAACAGACTCAGCTGCAAGTGAAAACTCTGCAGTGCTTCCAGACTAAACAGAAGCAGACCATCCACCTGCAGGCAGACCAGCTCCAGCACAAACTCCCGCAAATGCCCCAGCTTTCCATCAGGCATCAAAAACTCACCCCTCTCCAGCAAGAACAAGCACAGCCCAAGCAGATGTACAGCACACACAGCATCCCATGGTGGCCAAAGACAGGCAGCTTCCTACCTTAATGGCACAGCCCCCACAGACTGTAGTACAGGTGCTTGCAGTGAAAACCACGCAACAGCTCCCTAAACTGCAGCAGGCTCCGAACCAACCAAAAATCTACGTGCAGCCCCAAACCCCCCAGAGCCAAATGCCGCTCCCAGCCTCTTCAGAGAAACAGCCGGCAAGCCAGGTAACGGAATATTGATAGCATGCAAAGTTAAACTTCTCTGTTCACGGAAAAAAAAATGAAAACATCACGACCCTATCGTGATTAGCGGTGCATTCTCCTGGCAAGAGGAAACTCAAAAGCCTCATTACGCTGGTATTACTTTACTCCATCAGAAGGTTGACATTAGGGAAGAAATGTACGCATTAACATAGGAAGAAAAAAAGCATAGCACTCAGAACTTGAATTTCCAGGCAGATTTTAATGAAATAACTTCAGCATTGATCAATAATGCATAGATATACCTAAATTATTTTTATTTTTTAGGCATAAGGTATTTATTTCCATGCCTGTAAGCTCTTATTTCTGTGGCAATAATGCTAATAAGTAAACTACAGTCTTTTAAGGAGCTTCATTGACCGTCTTTGTTTGTAGTTTACACCACCACCGTTTGGTTAATGAATTTATCTTCTAGATTTCAGAGGAATTATCTGTGAATATTGAAAAGAAAAATTATATTAGGGAAAATTAGTGGCTTTGGAGTGATGTATGTGTATATGTGTGTGTTATAAATACATATATAGAGAGAGAATATGTTTGTATAAACGTATTTTGAAGCAAAAGATTGAAAAAACCCTACTTTTATTAAAAAGCTGAAGATTATATGAAATGATTTGAGATGGGTTTAAGCTGTACTGTGTGGGGATGTAAATCCCAAGGAAAACAAGACTGCTGTGACTTTTTTTCCTTTACTGCTATGAACCTTGGCTGGCTGAACAAAGGTTCTTTTGACCCCTCCTCTTTCGCTAGGTTTCTTAAAGTAACCAGATACTTTCCCATCAGCCCTCTTATTGAAACACCAAGCTTCAAAATATCTTCCTAGTATACAGCACAAATGTTTCTTTTGCCATTATTGTCTGGGGTGTTTGATAGGTTTTCTCAAAGATATGTAGCTGTAACACACACAACCCCAATTTGTTTTCAGGTGGAGCAGCCAATTATAACCCAAGGATCCTCTGTTACAAAGATAACTTTTGAGGGGCGCCAGCCTCCCACAGTTACAAAGATAACTGGTGGCAGTTCTGTGCCTAAGTTGACATCACCAGTTACAAGCATATCTCCCATTCAGGCCTCTGAGAAGACAGCAGTGTCAGACATTTTGAAAATGTCTTTGATGGAAGCTCAGATTGATACAAATGTAGAGCATTTGGTAGTGGATCCCCCAAAGAAGGCTCTTGCCACTAGTGTGCTCACTGGTGAAGCAGGATCATTACCCTCCACCCATGTGGTGGTGGCAGGGATGGCGAATTCCACTCCCCAGCAACAGAAATGTAGAGAGTCCTGTTCAAGTCCATCTGCTGTTGGCCCTTCCCTAACGACAAGGAAAATCGATGCACCAGGAGTGCCTGCGACAGGCCAGTTCATGCGTATTCAGAATGTAGGCCAAAAGAAAGCTGAAGAGAGCCCAGCAGAAATTATCATCCAGGTAAGAATCAGAAGGAACACAAGAAATCTTGGGTGTCTTGAGGGTTGTGGGTTTGGTGTGTTTTGGGATGTCACAGGAAAAGTCAAGCCAAAATGGCAAAGAGATTATCAAATTTGATTTATTACCCATTACAAATATACAAGTTTATAATTATTTTCTGAAACAGAGTCCTAGAAAATTGATAGATATTATCACAGCAGTACACCTTAGTCAAGGGCCCTGAGCCCCTGTGTCCACTTGATTCATAGATGCAAGCCACACTTGCTAGTGTTGACTCAGCAGTCAACCTACAAAAATCAGCAACTTACCAGGTCAAATTTTGGGCTTCTCAGTCTTTGCCTAGAGTACAAGTAGTTGTACTCCTGAGATATAACTGGATTGTACTCCTATTTCAAGTTAATTTTAGAGACCCTTGTAGAAACACAGTTCTTGATCTTGATCCAAATTTATGAGTTTCAGCACTATAAAACCTTAATTAACTGAAATGTCTAGAGAACCATGTTGTAAAAGAATGTTTCTTAGTAATTTAATTTTATAACTAACTTGGGATTAATCGTAAAGCTTTGCTTTTTATTTCAATCATTATATTATTGAAAAATCTTATTATGGTTACTCTCCTGCCTTGGTAAGTACAGGCTAGTGAACATGATGGATTACTCATTGACAGTAGATTTTCCTATGCCTCACATTCCCTTCATTCTATAACTCATCTGTTATCATATATAATCCAGACTGAAGAGTTACTAGGTCCAGACTAGCTTTTAGAAGTTGTGTTTTATTTCCCTCTCTTCTTGCAAGGTTTCAGGTTTTTTTCTTGACATTTGTCATTTTTTGCTTGGAAGGTATCAGAGCAGCACATTTTAGTTAATTGAGATTTTGGATTTATTGAAATGTGGATAATCTAGTATTTACTATGGATGGTAGTATTTATTGTACTATATTGTGTGAGTTAGACTATTCTGTAGAAATTTTGCCTTTCCTGTGATCCCAAGCCATGAAAGAATGCAAATTGGCCGATACTAACCCAGATAGGATTTATCTTAGTATAGGGGAAATGCTTAAACACAAATAGATCTGGCCATTGAATTATTCAAACATTTTGTTCCTGTCAAAACAAATAGTGAACTAAATAATCATTGACCAAATGGATTTGTTACGTGTTTTTTCCCCCTGAAGAGGTAGCATTGCCTGCTAAGTCGCTTCAGTCATGTCTGACTCTTTGCAACCCTATGGACTGCACCAGTCTCCTCTGTCCATGGGATTCTCCAGGCAAGAATACTGGAGTGGGTTGCCATGCCCTTCTCCACTGAAGAGGTAGGGTTTGGTGGAAAAGGAGGTTTCATGGCTTTGCTATTCACTGTGTGACTTTGGGCAAGACACTTAACCTCACTGTGCCTTAGTTTCCTCATCAGTAAAATGGGAATAAGGAATGCCTACTTTACATGGTTGACATAAGGATTATATAAAATTGAGATGAAGCACTTAGCACAGTACCTGGCTTGTAGTGATTGCCCAATATATGATAGCTATTCCTATTTTCACTAAAATTTACTGTGGCCCCTGGGAGTTTAAGTTCTTTAAGTTCGTATACTTGCTAAATTGAAAATTATTTTGAATAGCTTATGTGGAAATTATTTTCTATACTTCATGAACAGGGGTGAAAATGTAATTTGCTTCATGTATCAAAGGTGATAGCTAATGAGTAGGTTCTCTGCAAGAATTCTGAGCTAATTTTTAGCATTTACTATATGCTGGATTGATGTGTCACTGTGTCAGAGGGAAGAGCAGCATTAAGGACCAAGCTTTTGGAGTCAAAAATATCTAGATTTGAATCCCATAATCCTTACCTCCTTTGTGGCTTTGAGCAACAGTTAAACCTCTATTCCTGTGATGAAGGGGAAACAATAACAGCTCAAAGAATTGTTTTCAGGATTGAGTAAATGTCTGGTTAAGTGTCCTATATAGAGTAATACTCAATAAGGATAGCTCCTGTTGTTATAATCATCACTAACGGATTGTTAGAAAATTTTTTTCAGGTCTCAGTAGTTATGCTTAGCTTTGACCCAAAGTATTGATTTTTACTCATTCAGTAAAATACCTACTGACTTGAGTGAAGGAAGTCTGCAGAAGTTCCTTGATTTCTTGAAAAATGTTCTGTAAAAATTCAGCATGTTTAATATTAAGTACCTTGTAGACAGATAACCCATATTTCTTTTATTCATTCATTCATTCCACATGGATTATTTGACCTCTGTGTTCCAGGCACTGTGCTAGGTGTAAGGATAGAAGAGTACACAAAATGAATGTATCTTCTATTTTGAAGGAGTCTATATGTATATAGAATTCATAGAATTTAGATCTGTAGGGATATTTAAAGCATATCTTTTCTAATGATCTTATTTACACAAAATTAAAGCTTAAGAAGGGAAGTGACTTATTCAGAGGTCCACAGCAAGTCACAGCTAGAGCTGAACTAAAATTCTGACCCCACCAGAGACTTTTTCATAATGATCAGCTGCATGGAACAAGGGCAGGAGGGTGAGGGAAGACAAAAAACTTTACCACTTTAGAATCAATGCCTAGGCATCTTACACTATTTTCTTGATAGTATTAAAACTAAATTTGCATTTCCCCTCAGTGGTAGGTTGTTCTGGTTAGGTATATTTTCAAAATGCTGATATTCAACTTTGCTCCTGGGTTCTTTATGTTAAAGATACATTATTCATTGGGAAAGTTAAGAATCCATTGGCAATTGAACTCAGGAGACCTGAGTTCAATCCCTGGGTTGGGAAGATCCCCTCGAGAAAGGAAAGGCTACCTACTCCAGTATTCTGGCGCAGAGAATTCCACGGACTGTATAGTCCCTGGGGTCACAAAGAGTCAGACATGACTGAGCGACTTTCAGTTTCAATGTGTGCCAGACCCTGTTCAAAGTTCTGGGTATCTAGCAGTGAAAAAGATAGTCAGGATCTGTGCTCTGGTTCAAACTGTCTTGGATCTTACATTCTAAGGATGAGAAGAAAACAAAGAGATGATAAATCAATAAAGCAAATGTACAGAACATAATAGGGGTTAGGGGTGGGATCGACCCAGTACTCTGGTTTCCTTTCATAGAAGGAAGGTTTCTCAAAGCCTTTTACTTGAAGCATTTGAGCTAAGATGCAGATGATAAGAATGGAACCAGCCACGTAAAGATTTAGAGGAAGGATATTCCAGGAAGAGGGGAAGAACTAGTGTACATACTTTATGGTACAAGTGAGTTTGGCATAAGGCTGGAGACATACTAAGGTTTTTGATTTATAGCAAGAACAATAGGAAACAATTGTAGAATTTTAAGTAGGGATATGATATGAACTGATATACCTTTTAAGAAGGTATATAATAAAGTTGAGAAAAAAAGAATCTGACAAGGCAATATGGCCAATATGTGTTTATCTTTTGGTACTTTTATTGTTTTAAAGACTGTTTGTCCTCTCTAGCCTTATTTTCAATAAAGATTGTTACTATGTGACCCAAACAAATAAGTTCACCTTTGAACTACCAAAGGGCTTAAAAATATTGTGGTATCAGTGGATTAATCATTCATCTTGCAGAAGCAAAATCTGATGCATTTACATTTAAAATTTGCTTAATGTCTTAATAAACATATCCTCAGAGTCTGTCTCTTGAATTAGGCATGGACTTCAGCCTCCTTTGTTAGAAGAGGCACCATCAAGGAGTGGAGAGATCACTTTGTGTTGTAGAGGACTTGGATTTGAATCCTGGCATCCTAGCATTAACCCTGACCAACTGTGTGCCCTTGATTAAGTCACTTACTGTCTTAGTTTCCTCATTTGTAAAATGGGAATAATACTAAGCGTCTAGCATAGTGCCTGGCGTCTGGTAGTTGCCCAGTTAACGTCAGTTTCCTGATTTCCTTCCTTGTTATTGTTGAGGACATCCTTCTGTTACCTTTTTTTTTAACCATGAAGCTTCTTTCCTCTGTCTTCTCTTCCAGGCCATTCCCCAGTATGCTATTCCTTGCCACTCCAGCTCCAACGTGGTCGTAGAGCCCAGCGGGCTCCTTGAACTGAACAATTTCACCAGTCAGCAGTTGGATGATGATGAGACGGCCATGGAGCAGGACATAGACAGTAGCACAGAGGATGGAACTGAACCCAGCCCCTCTCAGAGTTCTGCTGAGCGATCCTAGTGTTTTGGACACAGGAGTGCACTTTAAAACCTACTTGGTTACCAAGTGTCCAGGGAAGCCCTTGTATTTTGATGTCTAAAGAGAGCACTTTGCCCATGCTTAGGCTGTGGACCCTGAAACAGCAGTGTTTCAACAAGAATTGCTGCAGGAGTAGCATTTTAAAACAAGATAAAACTCACAGGGGAATGTACTTTTTTTAGAAAAAGAAAAAAGATGCACATCTGCAGTGACATAAGACCTGACCTTCTTTCTTGTTGGACCGTGGCTGATGGAAAAGTTCGTCTTGCAGTGGAAAGAGTCTTTTCCTGTGAATGTTCCTCAACTGGTTGCTACTGAGCAAACACCATCGAAAAAGGAGAATGTGAATAGTTTGTATTTTGAAACGGTGTGTCAGGAACAGCTTGTTGTTGTTTTTTTTATCTTGTATGTTTTTGCAAATCCCTGCGAGTGCTGAATTGGTTAACATTTTACATCTCCTCAGTTCATATTTTATAAAATAACTAGTTCTTTGATACTGGCATTAAAGAATCCTTGTTAGATGGTGGAAATCAGGTCCCTAACCAGTGGGAAGTGCTTTTTTGGGTGGTTTGTACATTCTCACCAGTTGTATGCTAATTTATTGTGTTGTCGTTCCTTTGTGCTCTAGGCAGCACACTTGCTTTCTATTTATTTAAATGTAAACATTTCAAAGCAGGCCATGTTCCTTCTGACAAATTTCCTGTAACCCAGGATTGTCTACCCTTTCCACCTCCCACCCTTCCCCCTTTCTCCTTTAAGAAAACTTATGAGAAAATGTTTCATTGTGAAACAGAGGAAAAGAAATATTTTCTAGTCCAAAGGAAATGTTCAGTTATGTTCAGGAAAACAAATTATTCATATGATGCTATCTTAACACTGAAATTGCACATTCATGTTGGACTGAGACTTTGAAAATAACTTTTACATGCCTTTGTTTAACCCCCTTTGAAATGTATAAAAAGTTCATTTACAGTTCTAAATGTAATGTTTTTAAGCATTCTACCTTTTTAGGACATGATTTGTTTAAGCAATATGTATGGGTCTTGTGATCACTGTCTGTCACAAGTAGAGTGAAGGGTAAGGGGGTGGGAATGGGTAAGAGTCAGTTTTGACAAGTTGTGGCAAAGGAAACTATACTTTTCATTTTTTAAAAAAATGTAAATAGAAAAGTTTTTAACGGTTTTATATAGATTTCACTATAAATAAGCATTTTAAGACTGACAAATGTGGAACTGTATATACATATATCAGCATAATGCCCAATTTTTTGGTGCTGAAGTACTGTAAAGTAGAATTCATCAATGGTCTCCTAATTTTTACATCTATATCTGGAAAAAAAAAAAACAACTGTGATCCTATAGTTAATAAATTCCCACTAGAGTGACACTGAAGATTTAAACACAGGCATTCACAGATGCACTGATTTCTGGTAGTTGTCATTATTTCTGCTACATGATAATGACTTATACCCATAGATGGAGCTGTTGGGTATTATTTTATTGTACAAATTCCTGTTTAAAAGACTTTGTGACTGTTTCTAGTTAAGTAATTTTTTTAACCTTTTGGGTCATAGACTTCTTTGAAAATCTGATGACACTTTGAACTCTCACCAAAAAGTGAAAACTCTCACATGCCAATATACATGTTAGGTTTTGTAATTTTTAGGGGTTCATGGGCCTCTAAGCCTATCTATGTGTTCCAGGTTAAGCCCTCTGTTAACGGTCAGTCCATTACTTACAGATGTAAGTTTTTATAAAATAAAATATCTTTTAAATATTCATGGATCAGGTAACAGCAAACTTGAATAAAGTCATTATGTTCTACTTCTGCATATTCCGGCCCCATAGCATACCTGTGTCCCTTTGAGATTTTAGCCTTAATGTTTCAGCAACTAAAATGGCAGATGAAATTCCCAAGTCTACATTTTTAAAAATTAGTATATGTTTTAACAAATTATCAAATGAGGGGTTTAATTTTTTTTTCTTTTAAAAACTGTTAATCTCAAGGACAGCATGAATTTCAATTTATTTGACAAATATTAATTAAACATCTTCTGTGTGCTAGATGCTAGGCTAAAGCACGAGGTATGTGCCATAGTGAATAAACAGAAAACCCTTCCCTTATGGAGTTGACAAGCAGGGTTACTGGCTGATGAAATGGATATGAAGGCTAAAGGAAAGAAGAAACAAGAGTGGCTCTTAGGTTTCTTAATTTAGTGGGTGGATGGTAATGCCGTTCATGGATCTCTAGGCATCCTTTAACTGAAAATCTTAGCATTGCTCTTTTACTGTTTCATATGTTTAAGTTCATAAATGTAAGTTTACATCATCCATGTGAAAGATATTCCAAGATTACAATGCAAATGCTACAAAATGAATAAAACGCTAACAACTGTTATACACAGTGATAAGAAAAATCTGTTTGGTTTAAAGGAAACTTTGATAAATGCTTCATACTAGCAGTTGCAGTTTATGGTGAAATTACAGAACTTTGAAAAAAATAAGCAGTTTTACCAAGATTACTTCACGTCATACCATTCACCCATTTAAAGTATTACAGTTCAGTGGTTTAGTATATTTAGAGTTGGGCAGTCATCACTACAGTCAATTTTAGAGCATTTGTATAACCCCCCAAAGAAACCCTGTATGCCTGAAACCACCACCACCCTGGCCCTGGGTATCCTCTAATCATTTCTGTCCCTATGGATTTATCTGTTCTGGACATTTCATATGAATGGAACCATGAAATGTGTGGTCTTTTATGACTGTCCTCTTTCACTTAATGTAGTGTTTTCAAGGTTCATGTTGCAGCGAGCATCAGTGCTCCATTCCTCTTTATGGCTCAGTAATAGTCCACTGTGTGGATATACCACATTTCGTCCCTCCATCAGTTGATGGGCATTTGTGGTGTTTCTACTTTGAGGCTCTTATGAATGATGCTATTATGAACATTTGTATACAAGTTTTACGTAAGTTTTCACTTCTCTTGGGTAGATATCTAGGAGTGCAATGTCTGGGTCATGTTGTAAGTATTTTTAACAGTTTGAAGAACTGCCAAACTTTTCTACAGTGACTGCACATTTTATATTCTTGCCAGCAGTGTCGGAGATCTCCAATTTCTCCGTGTCTTGGCCAACATTGGCTGTAATTTTAATTGTAGTTATGCTAACATAAGAAGAGTCCTGATACATATTTCCTTGATGGCTAATAATGAGTATTTTTTCATGTGTTTATTGGCCATTCATACATCTGTGGAGAAATGTTCTTTGCCTATTTCTTAATTAAATCATTTTCTATTTTATATTTAAATTGAGAACTTTTGAAGTACAAAAATATTACTACTCTTAAAAGTAAGTTGTTTTCTGGAAATTAATTCGTTCACCCATAAAACCTTAATCAGGTTCTTGTTCATCATCTCTAATGTAGCAAATTACTTAACATCCTTAAAAATGTATAGAGCTTTATAGTTGAAAATGCTTTTAAATACATTTCAATACACTGCTGTGATAGGAGACTTCAGTAGCACCTGGGATGGTGCAAAGAAATAGTGGTTAAGTTTTGAGTTCCAGGCTCCTCTGTTTATTCGTAATATGAACTTGAGGAAGTCACATTTTCCATAATTCTGATCCTGTAGAATTATTGTGAAGATTAAATGAAATTGTTTATGTGAAAATGCCAGGCACAGTTGTGCTCTATTTTGTAAGCCTTTTAAGTTTGGTGATCTATTTTGTAAGTCTAGTATTTGTACCACTACCACTTAAAAAACAGGGTTCAGAGATAGGTGATGTACCAAACCTCACAGGTTAAATGCTAGTAGGCATCATGCTGAGCCACAAGTTGCTACTTTCCATAGAAGAGTATATTTGTGCCACCAGACACAGGACTGATCTTCGGAATGTCAGAGGAACTTGGCGTTGGTCTTTAAGATGATCATTACGCCAGCCTAACATGCCTTCACTCAGAGGTGCTCAACTCAGTTTAATTATGTATCACAAACTTCTGATAAGAGGAAGTAGAGTGATAAAGCACCATATGGGCAAGGCCTTTCCAAGAAAGGACAGTGAGAAAAAGTCTTTTGCCTCTGTTTGCAGGTTTATAAGCCTTTATGTAAGTGAGGTTTGATGACCTGTATAAAAGAAACACTGTACATTTGTACTTGTGAGAAGGCCCACTCTTGCCTTTTTCTCTCTTCCTTATTTACATATACAGTGTACCTGAAAACAAGTACACTTAAAAAAAAAAAAAAAGCAAGCTTGAGTTTGATTCCTGACAAGCCATGTGAGTTTGGGCAAGCTCTAAGGGGCTTAAAACAGCAGAAGATGGATGAATTATAATACCTACTTTTAAAAAACTGAAAGGTGAGCAAAATTCCTCCAAAGTGGTTCTTTCTGACTTTTTCTTTCTCTTCCAAAAAATATCAATAATTACTGTATACTTCCTTTGCATAGACATCAGGGACACAGTTGTCAGCTGGGGGAGAAGCCCTTGTCCTCATGGAGCTTCAGCATAGCAAAGGAGATAATGTTCATCAAAGATCACACCTAGATCTATTCAGTGTTAAAAGCTGTGGCAGAAAGTGCCATGATAGCATATGAATGGGGAGGTTGGGGAGTTTTCCTTCAGGAAAGATTGTTTAACCTGTAATCTGAAGGAAGAGGACTGAGCTAGACAAAGAGAAGGGCAGCAGCTGTCTGGTAGATGGACAGCAGATACAAAAACTTTGTGTTGGGAGGGGACTTCTAGGCCAGTGTGGCACCAGTTTGGAGAACAAGGGCAGTGAGTACAGTGGGAGTGGAAAGTAGAGACCAAACTATATGGATCTTACAGCTTGTTATAAAAGTTTGAATATTTTTTATAAGAATGATGAGAAGTCATTAAAAAGTTTTAAGCCATTAGAGCCAGTAAAATGAATTAATACTTTTACAAAATATTTGGAGTTATGTTGGTTCATTGGAACAGAAGAACATTTAACATTTCTTTTTTGATGCCAGTCTCATCTCTTTATGTCCTTTTTCTCTAACATCTACAATGGTTTCCCAGTACTGTGGAATCCGGTATTCAAGGATTTTAGCCATAGCTTCAGCTTAGGTTTCTAGATTCATAATTCATTTCACTACCCTGGTCTGTTGCCTATGTACCCTATCACACACACAGTTTATGCTGTGTTAGAAAGTCTCACTCATTCCTCAAAGCTTAGCTTGAATTTCACCTCCTTCGCTAAGACTGCCCAGATCTCTTCAAGGAGAATTCATCCCACCCCACTGCTAGGTTCCTCTAGCATTTTGGGAGAAACGTGTGTTTACTAATCATTTATCATTAGTGAACTGTTTGTACTGCATGTGAATTTCCTTATAGACATCTTTTGGGGAGGGGGTCAGTTCAGTTCAGCTCAGTCATTTCTGATTCTTTGTGACCCCATGGGCTTCAGCACACCAGGCTTCCCTGTCCATCACCAACTCCCAGAGCATGCTCAAACTTCAAGTGTTGCCAGTTTTGTTGATCTCTTCCAATAAATGACTTGACTTCATTGATTCTATTGTTTTTCTATTCTCTGTTTAATTTATCTCCATTCTGTTCTTTATTATTTGCTTTCTTTTGCTAGCTTTGGTCTTAGCTTTTCTTCTTTTTCTAGTTCTCCAAGATGTAAAGTTAGGTTATTGATTTTGAGACCTTCATTTTTAATGTAGGCTTTTACAGCTATAAATTTACCAGATGTATTACTTTTGCTATATTTCATGCATTTTAGTATGTTGGGATTTTTTTTTTCCATTCATCTCAGGCATTTTCTAGTTTCTCATGATTTCTTCAACCGTTGGTTATTTTAAAATGTGGCTTAATTTCCACGTATTTGTGAATTTTCAGTTTACTTATTTTTAAAATTATTTACTTTTGGCTGCACTGGATCTTTGTTGCTTCGCACAGACTTTCTCTAGATGCAAGGAGTGGGGGCTACTCTAGTAGTGATACATGGTGGCTTCTCTTGTGGGCACACAGGCTCAGTAGTTGTGACTCTTCGGCTCTATAGCACAGGCTCAGTAGTTGTACACGGGGTTAGTTGCTCCATGACGTGTAATCTTCCCAGACAAGGGATCAAACCCATGTCCCCTGTATTGGCAGGCAAATTCTTAACCACTAGACCACCAGGGAAGTCCCAGTTTTACTTCTTTTATTTTTTTCTTTGTTCTACCATAGATATTCTATCCACGATTGATGAAAGTGGTAAACCGAAGTCCACAAATCTCTATTGTGGGACGATTTCTCCCTTTGGTTTTTATTAATATTTGCCTCATGTATTCTGGAGCTCTGTTTAATGCATATATCCTTATAATTGCTCTGCATGGACGGAGGTGCCTGGGAGGCTACACAGCCATGGGGTCACGAAGAGTCGGATACAACTGAGCAACTTCACTTTCACTTTTCACTTTCATGCATTGGAGAAGGACGTGGCAACCCACTCTAGTATTCTTGCCTGGAGAATCCCAGGGACGGAAGAGCCTGGTGGGCTGCCATTTATGAGGTCGCACAGAGTCAGACATGACTGACGCAAATTAGCAGCAGCAGCTTGATGAATCAACCCTTTTATCATTGTATATTGCACCTCTTTGTCTCTTAACAGTTTTTACTTAAAATCTATTTTTTTCTGATAGTAGTATAGTCACCTTAGCTTTCTTTTGGCTACTATTTCCATGGAATATATATATTTCTGTCCTTTCACTTGCATTCTATTTTACCTTTAGATCTAAAGTGAGTCTCTTGTGGATAGCAGAGTGGATATTTTAAAATTTAGTCTGCCAGTCTTTTTGAAAGGAGAGTTAAATCCATTTACTTTCATGTAATTATTAAGAAGGAACGATTTACTTATGCCATTTGGTATTTGTTTTCCAAATGTCTTATACCGTTTTTATCCTCCATTTCTTCCATTACAGTCTTCATTTGTGTTCAGCTTATTATTTGTAGTGAAATGTTTTGACTCCTTTCTCAATTCTTTTGTGTATATTCTTTAGATATTTAGATATTTCCTTTGTGGTTACCATGGGAACTACATGGAATATCTTAAAATTACAGCAATCTAATTTGAATTGATAATTTTGATAGCATACAAAACTCTCCCCTTATATTCATTTGCCTGTGTAGTTATTGGTATCTTTATTTCTTCATATGTCTTCAAGTTACTATCTAGTGGCCCTTTGTTTCAACCTGAAGGATTTTAGCATTTCTTTTAGGGAAAATCTATTGGTAATTAAGTCCCTCATTTGGAAATGTCTTAATTTCTCCCTTATTTTTGAAAGTTTTGCCAGATATTGAATTCTTGATTTTTTTTTTTTCTTTTAGCACTTTTAAATATGTCATCCCACTTCCTTCTAGACTCCATGGCTTCTGGTGAAAGATGGCTGTTGATCTTATTGTAGAGCCCTTGTACATGATAAATTGCTGCCCTCTAGCTTCTTTTAGAATTGTTTCTTTGTCTTTTGAGAGTTTGATTATGATGTGTCTTAATATGGGTATGTGAGTTTATTCTACTTGAAGTTCACTGAACTTGAATATGTAGATTCATGTCTTCATCATCAAACTTGGGAGATTTTCAATTATTTTCTGTTCAAATATTTGTTCTGCCCTTTCCTCTCTGTCTTCTTCTGGGACTTCCATAATGCATATATTGATCTGTTTGCTGGTGTTCCATAGGTCTTTTAGACTCTATTCATTTTTCTTCATTCTTTTCTCTTTCTGCTTCTCAGACTGGATAATATCAACTGTTTTATCTTCAAATTCACTGATTCCATCTTCTGCATTTTCAAATTTGCTGTGGAACCCTTCCAGTGAAGTTTTTTAAGAACTTACCAACATATTCCCCATTTTCCCAGCCCCTGGCAACCACCATTCTACTCTCTGCTTTTATGAGTTCTACTTTTTTAGATTCCACATATATGTGAGATCATGCAATAGTTGTCTTTCTGTGCCTTGCTTATTTCACTTAACATCTTCCAGATTCATACATGTTGAAAATGAGTTTTATTCTTTTTAAAAGCTGAATAATATTCCATTGTATGTATACAAGAGAGTTCCAGAAAAACATCTATTTCTGCTTTATTGACTATGCCAAAGCCTTTGACTGTGTGGATCACAATAAACTGTGGAAAATTCTGAAAGAGATGGGAATACCAGACCACCTGACCTGCCTCTTTAGAAACATGTATGCAGGTCAGGAAACAACAGTTAGAACTGGACATGGAGCAACAGACTGGTTCCAAATAAGAAAAGGAGTACGTCAAAGCTGTATACTGTCATAATGCAGAGTACATCATGAGAAACGCTGGGCTGGAAGAAGCACAAGCTGGAATCAAGATTGCTGGAAGAAATATCAATAACCTCAGATATGCAGATGACACCACCCTTACGGCAGAAAGTGAAGACTAAAGAGCCTCTTGATGAAAGAGGAGAGTAAAAAAGTTGGCTTAAAGCGCAACATTCAGGAAACTAAGATCATGGCATCCCGTCCCATCACTTCATGGGAAATAGATGGGGAAACAGTGTCAGACTTTATTTTCTTGGGCTCCAAAATCCCTGCATATGGTGACTGCAGCCATGAAATTAAAAGACATTCCTTGAAAGGAAAGTTATGACCAACCTAGACAGCATATTAAAAAGCAGAGACGTTACTTTGTCAACAAAGATCCGTCTAGTCAAGCCTGTGGTTTTTCCAGTAGTCATGTATGGATGTGAGAGTTGGACTATAAAGAAAGCTGGGCACCTAAGAATTGATGCTTTTCAACTGTGGTGTTGGAGAAGACTTGAGAGTCCCTTGGACTGCAAGGAGAAAATAGATGGGGAAACAGTGTCAGACTTTATTTTCTTGGGCTCCAAAATCCCTGCATATGGTGACTGCAGCCATGAAATTAAAAGACATTCCTTGAAAGGAAAGTTATGACCAACCTAGACAGCATATTAAAAAGCAGAGACGTTACTTTGTCAACAAAGATCCGTCTAGTCAAGCCTGTGGTTTTTCCAGTAGTCATGTATGGATGTGAGAGTTGGACTATAAAGAAAGCTGGGCACCTAAGAATTGATGCTTTTCAACTGTGGTGTTGGAGAAGACTTGAGAGTCCCTTGGACTGCAAGGAGATGCAATTAGTCCATCCTAAAGGAGATAACCCTTATGGCAGAAAGTGAAGAGGAACTAAAAAGCCTCTTGATGAAAGTGAAAGTGGAGAGTGAAAAAATTGGCTTAAAGCTCAACATTCAGAAAACGAAGATCATGGCATCTGGTCCCATCACTTCATGGGAAATAGATGGGGAAACAGTGGAAACAATGTCAGACTTATATTTGGGGGCTCCAGAATCACTGCAGATGGTGATTGCAGCCATGAAATTAAAAGGCGCTTACTCCTTGGAAGAAAAGTTGTGAACAACCTAGATAGCGTATTCAAAAGCAGAGACATTACTTTGCTGACTAAGGTCCGTCTAGTCAAGGCTATGATTTTTCCAGTGGTCATGTATGGTTGTGAGAGTTGGACTGTGAAGAAAGCTGAGTGCCAAAGAATTGATGCTTTTGAACTGTGGTGTTGGAAAAGACTCTTGAGAGTCCCTTGGACTGCATGAACAACCTAGATAGCATATTCAAAAGCAGAGACATTACTTTGCTGACTAAGGTCCGTCTAGTCAAGGCTATGATTTTTCCAGTGGTCATGTATGGTTGTGAGAGTTGGACTGTGAAGAAAGCTGAGTGCCAAAGAATTGATGCTTTTGAACTGTGGTGTTGGAAAAGACTCTTGAGAGTCCCTTGGACTGCAAGGAGATCAGCCCTGGGATTTCTTTGGAAGGAATGATGCTAAAGCTGAAACTCCAGTATTTTCGCCACCTGATGCGAAGAGTTGACTCACTGGGAAAGACTCTGATGCTGGGAGAGACTGGTGGCAGGAGGAAAAGGGGATGACAGAGGATGAGATGGCTGGATGGCATCACTGACTCGATGGACGTGAGTCTGAGTGAACTCCGGGAGTTGGTGATGGACAGGGAGGCCTGGCGTGCTGCGATTCATGGGGTTGCAAGGAGTCGGACGCAATTGAACTGAACTGAACTGAAAGGAGATCATTCCTGGATGTTCATTGGAAGGACTGATGTTGAAGCTGAAACTCCAATACTTTGGCCACCTGATGCGAAGAGCTGACTCATTTGAAAAGACTCTGATGCTGGGAAAGATTGAGGGCAGGAGGAGAAGGGGACAACAGAGGATGAGATGGCTGGATGCCATCACCAACTCAATGGACATGGGTTTGGGTAGACTCCGGGAGTTGGTGATGGACAGGGAGGCCTGGTGTGCTGCTATTCATGGGATCGCAAAGAGTCAGACATGACTGAGCAACTGAACTGAGCTGGACTGTATATGTATACAACACACACACTTTCTTTATCCATTCATTTATTGATGAACAGATGTCTTGGCTATTGAGAATAATGCTGCAATGAACATGGAGTACAAATATCTTTTAGAGATACTCTTTTTCTTTCCTTTGGATATATACCCGGTAATGGAATTGCTGCACCATATGATAGTTTTATTTTTAATTTTTTAGGAACCTTTATACCTTTTCCATGAAGTTTTCATTTTAATAATTATATATTTCATCTCCCGAATTTTTGTTTGGTTCCTTTTTATAATTTATTGTTATTCTCCTTTGTTTAGGCATCACTTTCCTTTATTTCTTTCTCCATGTTATTCTTTAGCTCTTTGAGCATATTTAAGACAGTTATTTTAAAGGCTTTGTGTAGTAAGTCCAGTGTCTGAGTTTTCTGGGTGACTTTCAGTTAATTGATTTTGTACTGCTGAATGGATTGTACTTTATTTATATACTTTGATTTTTTGTTGAAAAATGAACCTCTGACTATTAAGATATGGCAACTCTATAGACATCAGAATTTCACTTTCCCCCAGAATTTGAAGGATTTTTGTTTGGTTTGGCATTTTTTGTTTTTTATCTTGATTGTTAAAGGCTATAGTGGTTCACTTGTCTCTCCTAACTTCTTTTCCACCCCTAGAAACTTTTCTTTTTCATGTCACTGAAGTCTCTATTCCTCAGCATGTATTAAACTAGTGTTTTGACAGAAATTTCCTTGAACCCTAGGAGCTAAGCAAATATACACACACATACACACCTCCTTATATTTGCAGACTGACTTTGTGCTGTGGCCCTTCAACACTTAACCAGACTTCTACTGAACTAGAGACCATCCTAATGTGAAGCTTGAGGTCTCAGTCCTTTTCCTAAGTGTATGCATGGCTTTCTAAATTTCTCCTAATATACAGGTGCTTTTGAATGCCCTAATTTAAAAAAAAAAAAAAAACACAAATGACTCCCTAGTCTTTCTTCCCAGTCCTTAGGTGATTTACTGATAGTTGATGTCTCAACCAAATCTTGTTCTTCAGGTGTGTGTAGGTTGTCTTTCAGCCATACCATATTTTCAAGCAATGTCTGCTGCTTTTTCAGGTGGAGTGAGTTTTTATTTAAGTGAGACAGCAATGAGTGCCTTGCTTTGGTCCTTCAAATAACCCTGAGGCAGCTTAGAACAGATGTACATAATAATTTGCAAATACTGTTTGCTGTCCTCCTCCCAGAAACAGGGACCAGGCCCTTACACTGGTAACTTGACATCTTTAAGCCAAGTCAGGGAGAGAGTGGGATGAAGGCTAGTGAAATGCCATAAAGCTTTCCTTTCTTTTTTCTATCTCATTTTTAAAAATTCTGGTAAAATACACAGAACAAAATTTGCCATTTTAAGTACACAATTCATTGACATTATGTACATTCAGATTGTCGGACAACCACTACCACTATCTGTCTCCAGAACTTTTTCCTCATTCTCAATTGAAATTCGTTAACTGTTATGTAGTAACTCCTATTTCTCTGCCCCACACCCAGCCCCTTACTAACTATCCTATACTTTTCAAGTTGCCATTTGCTTGATTCATCATTTGTTTATTGCTGTAAACCTATGACTATATTCCAGAGTCTGACAAATTGATTCTGACAGTTTCTGCTTATTTTTCAATGTTTCTGTGGGACCATGGGAGCTTGGAGTTGACTACCATTTATCTGCCATCACCATCAAGATTTTGTTGTGAGCAGTTTGGAAGAGTAGAATAGCCGTTAAGTAGGAAAGACTTTGGGAAGATCAAATTTTGAAAGAGGGTATCAAGGGTTCCATTTAGCATAAATTAAATTCAAGATACCTGTAAATAGGTGGGGGAAAAAAACAGGTGCAAGGGCTGATCCCTGGGCAGTCCAGCACATAGGGGTCAGGAAGATGAGGCAGAATCAGAAAAGGAGACGGAAGAAATGACCAGAAGGATGGGAGGTGAAGCTGGAGACTGAGGTGGTAGTATCTAGGAAACAGAGAAAGCTGCTAAGTCAAAATGAGACCTCACAGAGCTAGTCATGTGAAGTCATTGGTGACTTTGGGACGAGCAGTTGTGGTGGAGTTAGGGACAAAAGTTAGAGAAGAATGTGAGGAGGAAACTGAAAACTGAGAATAAAGATAATGCGTTGCAAAGACAGTGAGCTGCTATAAAGAGGAGCAATTGCTAGAAAGGCAAGTGAGGTCAAGAGGTTTGTTGTTTTTTGTTTTGTAACTTAAGAAAATGGGATTCCTGATGGGATTGATCCAATGGACAGAAGAAAGTTTATAATGCAGGAGAGAGGAGAATTGCTCATGTACTGTTCTTGACTAGTGGGAAGAGAAGGGATTTGTGAAGGTGTTGGGTTCATCCATTACAAATAAGAGAAGTAAATTCAGGAACAGGAGGGAAGGTGGGAAGAGAACATTTACGTCAATTTTCTGCTGAGTCTCAAATCCATATCTATAATATTATCTCTTCCCAGAGCCAAAATCCACTGCCTTGACGCATCCCCAACTGGATTTCCTAGAAGTACTTCAACCTCAGGCTGTCCCAAACCAGAATAGATCAGTTCCTTTTCTTCTAATTTATGGTTTCATTCATTAGCAACCCCAGAGCTGATGCTGGAAGGAGGGTGGATATCGTCCATGGGCAAGAAAGTAGGAGAATGGAATAGGTAGATAACTCAAAGATGGTGGGAAATTGGGATGTGGGGTGACTAGGGAGCAGTGAGCTCAGAGCAGGCCCCTGGAAGCTATTACACACACAGAGGTCCACAATGCAGTCTGTCAGGGTCTCATGGAGTTATCCATGGTTTTTTAAATGATCTAAAGGCTATTTAACTTCAGTTTTTCTCCGTAGCATTGGATGTTAACCAGCTGGAAAAACCTGACAAGCGCTTTTGCCTCCTGGGCCTTGTATTCCTTCCTACTACACTGTACTTACCCCTGATTATTGACCAAAGCGCCTTCTCACCCTCCATCCTGAAGGTCACTTCCAGAGATACTTTCCAAATTCTTCCCCCATTACTGTTGAATCTGTCTCCTTTATAGCTCTCCTGAATTTTCATTATGGCTTCCAATTTTTGCTCCATGAAAGTTTTGCTTTAAAATTGAATTCCTCTTCATGTCCCTAGAATAGGATCTGGCATGGATGAGGCATCAACAAATTTGTTGATTGTGTTAAAAAAAAAAAAAAATCAGACCATTCTGGTCCTGGGGTTTGCTCACAGGTGCACAAATGCTTATTAACATTAAAATGCACAAGCAAATCCTAGCAATAACATCCTTATTGCAGGCTGTTTTTGGATGAGGATGTTATTGTTGTGAGGTGTTTGTGTATCAGCCTCTCTGGACTCGGAGCGCAGTGCCCTCCTCTGCTGTCATTTGTTCTGTCACTTCAAAGTGCAGGAAAACCATGGGTGGTGATTTTAGAATCTTATTCAGAACCCTCAGGGAATGAGTCATTTCATACTGACGACTTTTCCGGATTGCCACAGTCCAAATAAATTAAGCAATAGGACATTGTTGTTGTTGTTGTAGTTATTGTTGTTAATTTTAACCTCTTCAGAAGGTAAATTTCAGAAATACATTATCATACCATCCCGAACATGATCCTACCATCTGTTCACAATCTTCATTATGAACATAGTTATAATGATGTTCCAGCTCAGCAATGAGAGTACACAGCCTTGCTAAAGGAGTGAGAGGAGGTATAAGTCAGGCTCAGTCTTCTCCCTGGAGCAGATCCAGACTAGAACCTCCAATCTAACCTGGAGGCAACCGAACTGCCCTAGGAGTCAGAGGGGTAAGTGGCAGTGGGGGCAGGGGAGGGCAGAGGCAGGCTCTGACCTGAGCACAGGACCAGTGAATCTCCTGCTGCTTTGTGGATCGAACTCTGTGAGGATTTGTTAAAATGCAGTTTCCGAGTCAGTAGACTTGGACTCAGTTCTAGGCTGGCATCTGAGTTTTGCATTTGAAACAAGCTCTTGGGTGATGCCAGGGCTGCTGGACCACAGACCACACTTTCTATATCAAGACTTGTTGACCTACCGGAGGTTTGCTTGTAACTGTGTGTGGGTTTTCTTGGGAAGCGTATCTTCAGTGAGTCTTTCTCCGGGGTGTCTTGCAAGTGCCTGATGGCCTCTGGCAGCGACCACGTAGTGCTCTAAGTTCGCAGAGTGCTCTCACGGGCTCTGTTTCCCTTCATTCTCACAATAGTCCTGGGAGGCAAGTTAGCACCATTTTCCCATCTGGAAAGCCAGTTCCTGACATCTCCACGTTTCATGCTCTTTTTGTGGTTTCTTGCTGCCCACACCACACTTGCACCGTGTGCCTTACACAGCCCTGTGGACTCAGCACAGTGGGGATACACTGGGGAAGATGGTTGTGTGTGCACGCACGTGTGTGCCTGTATTAAAATCAAAGGCTTATCAACAGCTGGAGCACATGGGCCCATGCAATCTCACTTAGGACACCCCGACTGAGTGTGACATTTTCTCTCCTCTCAAGTCTCCCCCTCAGACGATGACCTCCCCTTGTACTGTATAGACTAAACGCTGAACTCAGAAGTGGCAGTGACCCTCTGCAGTGTATACTGAGATGCTGTTGGCACCCCACGCATCGCTCCTTTAAAGCCTTTCCATTTCAGGGCCGGCTGGCCAGACTCCTGCCAGCATCAGCCTCTCCACTCACCTAAGGGCTTTCTCTGGCACAGGGACCTGCCTCTGCCCCATGCAGGTGCCGAAATGCTGAGAAATTTACAGCCCTCCAGTTAACCAGGGACTAATGGGAGTGGATATGAAAAAATAACCCAGCTCTCTCACCTCTTAATTTGGGATAACTTAAGAGCATCTTCCACACGTTAAGCCCCAGTTACCCACAGTGGTAACTGGCTTGGTAATGTTGCCTTTATTGCTGCCTTCCCCTCTCTGCCTCACTCCCCAACTCTGTAATAATGTTCCCTGGGGTCCCCTCCTGAATGAATGACTCACACGTGATGACTCCTTGCCTTGTGCTCTGCTGAGGGAACCCAAATTAAGATACTTCTCCCAACCACTATTTCTAATGACCTACTTACATCTGGGCCCACATGCCTGCCTTCCCTCTAGTCATAATGGAGAGAGCATTCCAGTTCCTTAGTAAGGTCACACCATCTCCCAGGGATCTGGATTGATATCCTCCTGCTTCTTTATTGAATGCTGATTGGTGCGTGTGTGTGACAACACTATCAAAGACAGGGGAAAGATCCACCTGGAAGGATTAGAGGAAGTAGTAGCTGTCACTCACACCGGGCCAGGAATAGAGTTGGTTCCCACCAGGCAGACTGGAAAGCTACTTATTTCACAAGGCTGCAGGTAGAGTGCTCAAAAGAGTTTTGCCTCAGTCATGGGGAATCATAAGTCCTGGACGAATTGCCATTTTTGTCCTGCCTAACTGTGAAGAAGGCTGAGCACAGAAGAATTGATGCTTTTGAACTGTGGTGTTGGAGAAGACTCTTTAGAGTCCCTTGGACTGCAAGGAGATCCAACCAGTCCATTCTGAAGGAGATCAACCCTGGGATTTCTTTGGAAGGAATGATGCTAAAGCTGAAGCTCCAGTACTTTGGCCACCTTATGCGAAGAGTTGACATATTGGAAAAGACCCTGATGCTGGGAGGGATTGGGGGCAGGAGGAGAAGGGGATGACCAAGGATGAGATGGCTGGATGGCATCACGGACTCAATGGACGTGAGTCTGAGTGAACTCTGGGAGTTGGTGATGGACAGGGAGGCCTGGAGTGCTGCGATTCATGGGGTTGCAGAGTCGGACACGACTGAGTGACTGAACTGAACTGAACTGAACACATCTTAAATACCCCAAGAAGGTCAAACTGTTTCAAACTCATTTAAATGCATCCTAGAACAAAGCTCAAGAATCTTTATAAAAATAAATATCTGCATTCAATAAGGTAATAGTCATTATTACTTGCATCAAATGAAGATGATCAGAAATGCAAATAAGCAGAAAAATACAACCTACAATGAGAAAAATCAGATAAAACAGACACAGGCTTACCCCAGATGTAAAAACTAACAGAGGAGAACATTTTAAAATGTCATTATCGCTACATATATGTATTAGAATATTAGACGGAGACATTGAAGATATAAAGACGCAAATGAAACGTTTAGAGGTGAAAATTGTAATATCTGAGATATATGTTGAGTAGGATTAACAGCAGATTAGACATTCCAGAAGAAAGATTATGGTGCTTAATGACAATAATAGAAATTATCCCCAATGAAGCACAGAGAGTAAGAAGAAAACATCCTAAAATGAACAAGAGCATCAGTTGACTGAGAAAATTTTAAGCAGTCTAATATATGTGTATTTTGGCACCCTGGAGAAACAGAAGAGGAGAGACAGAAGAATACCTGAAAATAATGACCAACACTTCCCCGACTTTGATGAAAACTATAAACCCACACATCTTGGAATCTCAGTGAGCTCCGTGAAAGAGTGTACATAGACGTTTCATAGTCAAATCCTCAAAAGCAATGATGAAAAGGAAACCTTAAAGCACTAGTGTGAGGAAAAAGACACGAAGGAACCAGAATACGGATAATAACAGGTTTCTCTTAAGAAACAATTCAAGCAAAAAGACAGCAGAATGATACTTGAAAGTACGGAAGGACAATACCTATCAACCTAAAATTCTGTAGCCACAGAATGCAAGTTTCAATGATGGTTTTTCACAACACACTGTGATTATGTGGGATTTTGTCCTTAAAGGGAAGCTAGGTGAGCATACAGGGGAACAAAGAAGAGACAGATCAAATAGCAAGACAATGGATTTAACCCTGAGCATATAAAAAATCTGGGCTTCCCAGATGTACTAGTGGTAAAGAACCCACCTGCCAGTGCAGGAGGTGCAAGAGATGCAGGTTCAATCCTGGGGTCAGAAGGATCCCCTGGAGAGGAAAGGCGCCCACTCCAGTATTCTTGCCTGGAGAGTCCCATGGACAGAGGAGCCTGGCGGGCTACAGTCCACGGGGTCACACAGAGTCAGGCACGACTAATGCAGCTTAGCACACACTCACATAAATAATCACATTAAATGTAAATTATCTACTCTCAACTAAAAGGCATAAAGCATCAGATTAAATATAAAAATGAGACTCGATTACATGCTGCCTCCAAGAAACTCACTTGAAAAAAATCATAAATAGTTTAAAAGTAAGTGGATTGAAGTACAGGCTACTGTGTATAAAATAATGCAAAATTATAGAGCAAAAGAATCAGACATGACTGAGCGACTAAACACAAACACAGTGTACATAACATGGAATATAGCCAATATCTTGTAATAATTTTAAGTGGCGGATAACCTATAAAAATATTGAATCATTATGTTGTATACCTGAAACTAATATAATATTGTAACTCGACTATACTTCAACTTTAAAAGGTAAAGAGAGGGACTTCCCTGTTGGTCCAGTGGTTAAGAATCCACCTGCCAATGCTCGGGACAAAGGTTCAATCCCTATTCTGAGGCAATACCACATGCAGCAGGACAAGTAAGTCCTGCATCACAACTACTGAGCTCATGTTCTAGAGCCCATGCTCTACAACAAGAGGAGCCACCACAATAAGAAGTCCATGCTTTACAACTAGAGAGTAGTTCCCGCTCACCACACTAGAGAAAGCCTGCCCGTAGCAATGAAGACTCAGTACAGCCAATAAATAAATCAATACAATTTTTTTTAAAGTTAGTTAAAAAGTAAATGGATTGAAAATATATATACTATACTATCAATAGTACAAAAAGAGTTGGAATGGCTCTATGTGTCAGATAAAGTAGATTTCAGGGCAAAGAATATCATTAGAAATAAAGAATACCATTTCCTGATAAGAAAAGGGTGCCACGTGCATGCTCAGTCATGTCTGGCTCTTTGCGACCCTGTGGACTGCAGCCTGCCAAGCTCCTCTGTCCATGAGATCTCCAGCCAAGAATATTGGAGTGGGTTGCCATGCCCTCCTCCAGGGGATCTTCCTGACCCAGGGGTCAAACTTCTGTTTCTTGTGTCTCTTGCATTGGCTGGCAGATCCTTTACCATTGAGCTACCAGGAAAGCCCCAAGAAAGAGATTAAACTCATCAAAAGCACGAAATTCTAAAAGCATATGCATGTAATGAAAGAATTTCAAAGTGTATTAGAGGAAAAAAGCTGCTAGAATTGCAAGGAAAAGTAAACAGATTTACAATTACGTTCAGAGACTTCAACATCTCTTTCTTATTAATTAATAGAAAAGAGATAAAGAAAGAAAGCGTTTACACTGAAAAATGGGGGAGCCCCAAGCAAAAACATTATGCTAAGTGAAAGAAACTAATCACAAAGCACCATATACTGTATTGTTGTTGTTTAGTCACTCAGTCATATCCGACTCTTTGTGACCCCATGGACTGTAGCCCGCTGGGCTCCTCTGTTCATGGGATTCTCCAGGCAAGAATACTGGACTGGGTTGCCATTTCCTTCTCCACCATATACTGTATAATTCATGCATATGAAGTATACAGAATAGGCAAATTCATACAGAATGTAGATCCATGGTTGCCTGGGGCTTGGGGTTTTGGGGTAGTGACCGCCACTGGGTACAGAGTTTTTGTCTTTTTACAAAATATGAGGCAAATGTTCTAAAATTGTTTGTGGAGAAGATTGTCCAACCCTGTGAATTAAAAAATTGAATTTTCACTTTAAAAGGGTGAATTCTGTGGCTTATGAATTATATTTCAGTTAAGCAGTTATTTAAAAAGTTGTTCTAAATTTTTTAACTAATTCTTGGGTTAAGTGTCAGACAAATGCCTGATGGCTTCTCACTGCTCTTAGGATGACTTCCCAAGCCTAACCCTGGTACAACTGACCCTATCCAGCTCATCTCCTCCTTCCCTTCATTCTTGTGCTCCAGCCACAATGGGCTTCCCTCTGTTCCTGGACATGGCAAACTGATTCCTGTCTCAGAACCTTGCACTTGCTGTTACTTAGATCTTGAAGTCTTTTCTACAGAACCACTTCCTTCTCATCAACCATGTTTCATCTCAAGTATCATCTTCTCTGAAAGGCCTTTTCACATTGTCCTGCCAAAAGCCTACTTCCGATTCCATGTGACCTTATTTTACCTATTTCATGCAACTTAGTTCCTTAAACAACCTTCTTTGTTTATTGACATATGTGTCTAACTGCACTAGAATGTAATGTAAATTCTTTGAGGAATAGGTTTCTTGTCTTGTTCCCTGCTGTATCTACAGTTTTTAGAACAGTGCCTGGCTCATGGTTGTTGACTGAGTAAGAGTTACCCAGATCAAAGAAAATCACCAGAAATACACACTGCTGGTAGAAATAATGTCACTAGGGAGTGAGGCATGAAGGGTAGAAGGAGTGGATGAAGGTCAAAGGTCATGCCTAAGTGACACCAAGGGGGTCAGGTTGACTGCTCTCTGTAGGTTAGCAGGCTCAAGTGCTAGCACTAGAAAGCCGCTAATGCAGTAGGAATAGATGTTTCTAAACTTTTCTTTAACAATTTTAAAAAATTAGAAATATATAATATATACAGGAGAGTATATAGAATTTTTATATAATGTAAAGAGTAATTATAAAGCTTCCCTGGTAGCTCAGATGGTAAAGAATCTGCCTGCAATGCAGGAGACCCAGGTTCGGTACTTGGTTTCGGAAGATCCTCTGGAGAAAGAAATGGCAACCCCCTCCAGTATTCTTGGCTGGAGAATTCCATGGACAGAGGAGGTTGGTTCATGGGGTTGCAAAGAGTTGGACACGACTGAGCCACTAAATGCAAACATTCATGTAGTTACCACCCAAGTTAAGAAATGGGAACTTGCCAGTCACCCTGCAAGTCTGTGATTCTTGTCACATTCCTCTTCTCAGGACAAAACCACTCTCCTGATTTTTTTTTTTAATTTTATTTATTTACTTAACTGTTGTGGGTCTTTGTTGCTGTGTGTAGGCTTTCTCTTGTTGCAGCGAATGGAGCTACTCTCTAGTTGAGGTGCACGGGCTTCTCATTGCAGTGGCTTCTCTTGTTGCAGAGCGCAGGATTTAGGTGTGTGGGCTTCAGTAGCTGTAGCATGTAGCCTTTTTAGTTATGAGCCCAGTAGATATGATGCAGGGGCTTAGTTGCCTTGTGTGGGACCCTCCTAGACCAGGGATCAAACCCATGTCCCCTGAATTGGCAGGTGGGTGCTTAACCACTGGACCACCAGGAAAGTTCCACTTTCCTGATTTCTATTATAGTTATGCAGTTGCTTTTTTTTTTTTTTAATATTTTGACATCTACTTGTCCATGATTAAATAATGTATTTTTCAGTTTTTGAACTTCATATAAATGAAGTTATACTGACTGTATCTTCTATGATTTGCTTCTTTTACTCAACACTATGTTTCTAAGCTATTTCTATGATGACAGATATGGCTGTTCATTATTACTGTTGTATAGGACTCCATTGACTGAACATACCACAGTTTATTTTCCAGCCTACCGAAGGGGAGTGGCTTCTAGTTTTTTGCTATGCTAGAAATATTTTTGTATATATTCACATTTTCCCAAGCACAGTATGTGTATACTGTTTTCTCTGGAGAACCCTGATGTTATACTCAGTTTATTTGTTCACCTATTGAAGGACATCTTGGTTGTTTCCTATTGGAGCATTTATGAATAAAGCTACTATAAATAAACATTCATGTAAAGGATTTTGTATTTACTTAAATTTTCAATTCACTTAAGTCATACCCAGAAGTGTGATTGCTGGGTTGTATGGTAAGTCTATATTTAGCTTAAAAGAAACTGCCAAAGTAGCTACACCATTTTGTATTGCCACCAGCCATGAAAGAGTGCTCTTATTACTTCACATACTCATCAGCATTTGGTATTGTCAGGTTCTTGGACTTTAGCCATGCTATTAAGTGTGTAATATAATGCCATTATTGCTTTCATTTGTATTTCTTTAATGACAAATTATTTTGAGTGTAATCATATTTTTAACTTTCAGTTTTCTATTATTTTTAAGGTTGAGTTTATTTCATATGTTTATTGGCCATTTGACTTTTCTCTTTATGCAGTGTTCAGGTTTTTTTGCTCATTTTTTTAATTTGATTTTTATCTTTTTCTCATTATTTCCTAGAACTTCTTTATATATTCTGGGTGTAATTTCTTTTCTGGTGTAAGGCATTGCACATGTTTTTACTTACTTTATGGCTTGCTTTTCACTTTATGATGTCTTTTGATGAACAGAAAACCTCTGTATTTGAGCTAGAGCACAGGCTCTAGAGCTCTTAGTATTGCGTTGTGCGGGCTCTAGAGCACACGAGTTCATTAGCTGTGTTATACTGGTTTCTCTAGTTTGTAAAACTACATGGGTTTAGTTGCCCCTTGATACTTTGAATCTTAGTTCCCCATCCAGGGATTACCAAGGAAGTCCCCAAAAGTAAATAGCCTTAACTTCTTTTGCCTAAGTCCCGCTCCCCTCCCTGCTGCCCTCTGATCTGGTTCCTCTGTGCTTACCCTCCAACCCTATTCTCCATTCCCAAAGGAAAAGGTCCTATCTGGCATCGCCTTACAGGGTAAGTTCGGGCAGAACTGAAAGGGAAAACGGTAGAGTCTTGTTAGTGGGTAGGAGTTGTTAGGACAAGCTCTTGAATGCTCATATGTTAATCTTTTTTGTCCTGTCACAGCTTTAAATCATAGTAGTAATCTGGATGGAACAGGGATCACTACCCAGAATCTACCGTGCCCAAGGGAATCTTATGAGGGACCCTGCCGTTTCCCCTTTATTTTCCCTGTTGCTGGGCAAGAGACCAAGGTGATCCACATAGTAAAGTCTTGGGGTTGCTGGTAAGGAAAATGAGAAAGAACTGAGTAGCTTGGGGTTGGAGAAAATTTTCAGGGCATTTGAGGTGAGAGGAGCCAAACTAAGAGGATAAAAGTGACAGGAGGAGAAAGTGGATTCTCAGAGCATCACATGGAGTGTATTTAGATTCATTTTTCTTTTCAACAGAAGCAAGCAAAGAATGAATTGTTCAAGACTTCACTAAGGTGGCAGCCGCTATGAGGAAGGTGGCTGTAGAATATGTCCGTACTACTTTTGAAGGTAAGCAAAAGACACATTTGCACAGAATACAATTGGAATCCCAGAACTGAAGGAAGAATTAGGAGTAAAGAAGGAAACAACTTCGAAATTTGGAAGACGCTTGTCAGGGCATCATGCTTGCAGATGATGACTGTAATGATATCAAGATGATTTAAAATTGGTGATGTTTTCATTAACCATTCTCAGTAATGAGTGCAAGAAGTGTCAGAAGAAGCAAAGAAAAATTTCCTAGAAGAAACTGATGCCTTAGAATCCAAACTGAGATCAACTCAGTGGGTGTTAGACTCGAAAGTTGAGTTATAATCAAGATTTGACAGCAACATAAGCCTTGAAATGAAGTGAAGTCGCTCAGTTGTGTCTGACTCTTTGTGACCCCATGAACTGAAGCCTACAAAGCTCCTCTGCCCATGGAATTTTCCAGGCAAGAGTACTGGAGTGGGTTGCCATTTCCTTCTCCAGGGGATCTTCCCGATCCAGGGATTGAACTTGGGTCTCCTGCATTGCAGGTGGATTCTTTATCACCGAGACACCAGGGAAGCCCAGTTTATTTGCTTATTTTATACATAACAGTTGTACTGTTAGGAGAAGTACACTGATTGAAACCGCCCACCCTGGCCAGGCACCATAGTAACCATTTGCATGAGTTGTTTTATGATAGGAAATCTTGATAAGGAATACAGAACTAATAAGCCACCACCAACCAGAAGAGTTCGGGAAAGGTCGAAAGGAGACACCACGTGTCCGTCCACTTCCCAGAATCCCTCTCGCTAGCATCCATCTTGGCTGAGTGATGCGTGCGCCACCAGGAATGACTGAATTGGAATGATTGGCCAAAGACCACCTGGGAACTAATCCTATCACCATAAAAACTGCGGCAGAGCAGTTCTCCTGGGTTCCCTTACCCTACTGCTCTCCACCCAGGTGTCCTTTCCCAATAAAATCTCTTGCTTTGCAGCACATGTGTCTCCTTGGACAATTCATTTCCGAGTGTTAGACAAGAGCCCAGTTTCAGGCCCTGGAAGGGGTCCCCCTTCCTGCAACAGTACCTCTTAATCCTACACCCTCTGCTTCCCTCTACCCACTGGTAAACACTAATTTGCTCTCTATATTGAACTTGAATAATGTTTAAATTGAAATGACTTCTTTAAAAAGAGGAGGATGAATTGTTCTGCTGGCTTTATCTGCTAGATGTACTTCTTTTTTTTTTTTTGTCTAAAATATTTTTTTTTTAATTGAATACTGCTAGAATCACAGTTTATTAAATACATTGAAAGGAACTTATCAAGATTTTTTAAAGAAATTAAAAGAAACATTATAGATTTATCAATAAGATGGTAATAATACATTGCTTTATCGAGTAAATAAGCACTTTAAATTTTTTCAACTTGCCTTAAACTCATAGGTATAAAAGAAAAACTTCAAATACAAAATGTACGGTGAGAAAGCAGAGTAAAGGACATAGATTTTTAAAATACCGAGAAACGCTGATCTAGATCAATCTATAGTGACAAAGTCACGGTCATTTTTCCAACTTTTGAAATTGAGCCAAAAATAGATGTACTTCTTAAATGCAGTGCTAGTCTGACACTGAACCCTGAGTGTCTTTGGCTTCAGAAGGACTTCACTGCCTGCTTGCTATGGATGTACAAGGCTGTGTTAAGGACTTTAAGGATGAAGCAACTGAGGGTCTGAGGTGGTGAGTGCCTTGCCCCTAGTCACAGAACTAAGAAATGTCAGAGCATGGACACAAATGCAGCTGCGTCCGACTTTCTAGCCTGAGGTCTTTGTCTTGCTGCTCAGATGGCTCTCCTTTGATCGGCGCTGACCCTAGCTCATTCCTGCCCCCTCACACTTCCTGTTCCCCTCCCTTCCCCCTTGTTGTCCGCAGGGCCAGGCCTTGCCTCAGGGCCCAGCTGAACCTGTACCCTTTCCAGCTCCTGTCATATCAGCTTCTAGAGACATCGCCCCTGTCTCTCAGTGAGAAGGAGAGAAAGCTCTTTGCATCCTAACACTCTCCAGACAGCCAGGCCCCAGAGCTTGCAGCCAAGTGGAACCCCTCCGGGTGCCCCCAGCCTGGGCTCTGGGTGCGCTCCCCGTCACAGCCCAGGAATGTGGGCATCCGAGTATCAGCAGCAGACACGCTGGCTGTCAGCCGAGCCAGGGGCCCTGATAACTGACAGGAGCTGAAAGAACCATTAGAGAGGGAGGCTGGGTCCAAGGGGCACATTTCAGGGTTGCTGGGCTGGGCAGAGCAGCACAAAGCAGCCAGGGCTGGCAGCCTCAGAGAAGCCCCTGCCTAACAGGCCTCAGTTTCCCCATGTGTAGAATAGGGATGCTATTTCCTTTTTTTTTTTTTTTTTAATTCATTTTATTTATGTATTTATTTTTGGCCCTGCTGGGTCTTCACGGCTGCTGAGGCGTTTCTCTAGCTGCGGTGAGCAGGGGCTACTCTCTGGTTGTGGTGTGCAGGCTTCTTATTGCGTGGCTTCTCTTTTTGCTGAGCACAAGATCCAGGGCACGTGGGCTTCAATAGTCGTGGTGGGAGGGCTCTAGAGCTCAGGCTCAGGAGTTGTGGCACATGGGCTTAGTTGCTCTGCGGCCTGTGAGGTCCTTCCAGACCAGGGATCGAGCCCCTGTCTCCTGAACTAGCAGGCGGATTCGTTATCATTGAGCCACCAGGGAAGCCCCAGAATACTTCTTCACCAGGCAGCTGTAAGGAAATGAATGTGATTGATTATACCACCCGATTTTATTGCCTACTCCAGCCTGTCTCAGAGAACCACAGGGGAAACCAAGGCCCAAAGAGGGTAGCTCACACCTGCGGCTGTTAATAGAGCCAGGCTCAGCCTCCAGGTCCCTGTTTCCCCAACCAAAGCTCTTCTCCCTATTCTCAGTCCCTCCTGTCCTGAACACACTCAGGTAGAAAGGATAACTTCCTGCACGGGGGACGGGGTTGAAGCAGAGCTAGTCCAAGGACCTGGGACAAGGCCAGGAGACCGGGCTCCAGGCTTAGGCTGTCATTGACTTAATGTGAGAAACCGGGACAGGATTTCTCCTCTCAAGGCCTTTCTTTATTATAATCTGGGGGCATCACCATCAAGAGCGCTTCTGAGACTTTCGTGTGCTGGTGAATCGCTGGGATCTTGTTAATAGGCAGATTCTGATTTAGCAGGTCTGGGGCAGGGCCTCAGAGATGCCATTTCTAACAAACTTCCAGAGTCTGCTGATGCTGCTGGCCCTCAGACCACTTTTCTTTTTCTTCAGCTAAGACAGCAAAGGAAATGATTTACCGTACACGTTACATTCAGCCACAACTGACAAGAGAACTAGTCCATAATATCACTAGTCCAGGGCAAAGGGCCAAAAGGAACTGCTTTGACACAAGCATGGTGAGTCTCTCAAAGGTGGTCGAGGCAATCAGAATGGCTGTAGACGTTCCAGATAGATATTCCGTTGAGACAAGTTCTAGATGGTAGACATGCAGTCGAACAATTTGTACCAGCGTCCCTGGCCTCTAGCTTTCATTGTTTCTGCTTCTGTGGCTTCCATGGTGTACGAGTTTACTTGGACCTCTGCCTCATTCACTTCTTCCTCCATTTCGCTCTCAAGGTACAGAGGTTTCTCCAAAAAAAGCCCTTGGACCACTTTTTAAGAACAAGAGCCTGAAGGAGCCCTGATGGCTTCTGGTATGGCCTTTGGTAAGTGTCTGGGGCTCTGGGATGTCTCTTTCCCTTCACCCCAGCAAACTCCCACCCCCAGGCTGTCCAGAGGTTCCTGACACTCCACCCGGGGAGCACTTCCTCTCTTCTCTGAGGCTTTTCCCTCCATCCACTCCTGCTTCACCTTCAGAAGCAAGAAGTCTCAAGTTGTTCTTCCTTAGCTGGGACTTGCCTCATGAAGACCCTCCTCCAGCCTTTCATAGGAACCAGAGCTCCGTCTCTGTTGAGGATGTGAGGAGCTTGTTACACAGCTTCCCAGCTCCACGGAGAAGTCTGGGAACCCTTAGAGAGCAGACTCCAGGAGCCCCTCGTCCTGAGGCCTGGTTCTTGTCTCTGGAGTGGGGCCACCTGGGCTTTCCTGCCCTCAACACCCGCCCAACAGCAGCAACTTCTGCAGTAAGATTTATGTGATGCCATTGGGGTTATTTTTTTAAAAAAGAAAAAAACAGGGTGTGTGTTAAGAAGGAAGGAAGAAACCCAACATTTATTAAGGTCCTATTGTGTGGCAGGCATATTCACAAACATCTCTTCCTCCCAACCCTTGGCCCTGGAAGGCACTTGCCTGAAGGTCATGGTGAGGATGGAAAAAAAAATGAAGCCTGTGAAACTCCTGAGTGACTTGTCAGCAGTTTGAGGAGTAGATAGAGGCCAGCCTGGTTTCAGAGCGCAGAGAAAGAGGAGGCTGGAGCAGGCAGAGAGAGGAGGGGTGTCCAGCGCTGGTGGGGCCTGTTGATCACAGACAGAGAGGAACTTCTCTCTGTGAGCAGTGGGAGCTGGTTAGAATTAAGCAGATTTGGGGCCAGATCAGACTGGGTCTGTCTCCAGAAGGACAGTGTGGCCAGAGTGGAGATGTGTGGAGGGGCACTGCTACACGAGGAGGTCCTTTCCCGCCCTGGGATCTTGAACTGCACAGGCTGTGTAGCGGTTGTTTGTCTACATCCTAAGTATCTCTATGGCACGTTCATGTCCACAGCCCGAGTTCCCTGTCAAAGTCCCCAGGAGGGGGCAGCACAGACCTCAGTCTCCCCTTTGGGAGACAAGGTCCAAGGACCGCCAAAGGCTTCCCCGAGACCCCCCTGGGATGAGTCACTGGGCAGGAGTTGGAAGCCAGGCTCCCACAGGCTATGTTGCTGCCAGGACTCTGGGGCCTGGGAGGGAGAGAGACCGGAAAGCTGGGGCCCAGCCCGGGTCAGCCAGCGTCCATCACCAGGAGCATCACCAGGCTGGCCTGGCTCAAAATAGCTCTCCAGACGCAAGGAAATATTTTATCCTACTCTGTTTTCCCACCAAAGAAAATAAACATTCCCAAATCTCAATGGGGCAGACTCCAAAGAGGGGAAAGAGAACGAGAGCAGGCCTGGCCGCCCACTGAGAAGCTGGGTTTCTGTCCTCTTAGTTCCTTTCTTCAGGGTCAAGACTTTGCTTTGTGACATGAGTGTGGCGACTCCCACGACTTTCCCAGTGGTGACTGGCTTTCTCTTGGTGTCAGACTGCCCTTTCCCAAGGGTCGCTCGTCTTAGACATGGTGACACCACTGGCAGGCTGCAGAGACCATGCTTGAGGGGTATAAGTATGGATTATTTAGGACACGAGTCTACCCTTGAGGGGCTTACAAGCTACTGGGTGGCAGGGTGGGGCTTCCTCTCTCCTTGAGGAGCTCTTGGAACCTGGGGGAGAGAGCACTAACATTTACTGAGAGTCAACCAAGCGCCAGAAACTCCCACAGACAGAGTCATCCCATTTGACCCTCACAAGCCTTTGAGCTGTATGTTATCACTTTCCATTTTCCAGATGAAGAAACTGAGGCTCAGTATGAGCATGAAATCTCAAGGTTTCATGACTTGCGCATGATAGATCTAGGATTGAATCACATGTTATGCAGCTTTAGGACTGTCCTTTGCATCCTGCTGGCTCTTGTGGGGCCCACATGGAGACTGGCCTGTGGATTGAATGAGCCCTGGACGCACTCATGTACAGAGCTCTCCCCTTCTCCCTCTGGCTGTGGGAACCCTAGGTCCTGGGACACAGAGATCTTATCAGGAAGACAGAAATAAGGCTGGTGTTATGCATTGAATTGTGTTCCCCCAAAAGATCTGTTGAAGATATAATCCTCATACCTGCCAATGTGACCTTATTTGGCAGATGTAGTTAAGAAGAGGTTGTAGGGTGGGCCCTAGTCCACTATGGTTCAGTTCAGTTCAGTTCAGTTCAGTCGCTAAGTCGTGTCCGACTCTCTGCGACCGCATGAATCGCAGCACGCCAGGCCTCCCTGTCCATCACCAACTCCCGGAGTTCACTCAGACTCACGTCCATCGAGTCCGTGATGCCATCCAGCCATCTCATCTCTGTCGTCCCCTTCTCCTCCTGCCCCCAATCCCTCCCAGCATCAGAGTCTTTTCCAATGAGTCAGCTCTTCGCATGAGGTGGCCAAAGTACTGGAGTTTCGGCTTTCGCATCATTAGTGTCCTTATAAGAAGAGGAAAGATTGTCATGTGAAGACAAAGGCAGAGATTGGAATTATGCTGCCCTAAACCAAGGAATGCCTGAGACTACCAGAAACTATAAGAGGCAAGGAAGGATTGTCCTCTGGAGGGCTTTGGAGGGAGCATGACTGCCAGCACCTAGATTTTATAGTTCTAGCTTCCAGAACTGTGAGACAATACCTTTCTGTTGTTTTAAGTCATCTAGTTTGTGGTCCTTTGTAATGGCTGCCTTGGCAGACTCCTATAGCTGAGGTCTGCCTGGTGTCCCCCCTGGTTTCCTTAGGAAGCAGGCAGACTAGAACTTGTGGGAGAGAAGAGCTCAAGTCTCAGCTCCATAAGGGAAAAACCTCTCCCAGTCAGAATGAGTCTTCAGCGGGGGCTGCTTCAAGGGAATGAGGGTCACATCATAAGGTGGATATGTGAAGGAGTAGATGGACCTTCTATAGGAATATTCAGTTGTCTCTTTCTTACTGCTTTTTTGGGAAGTCATAAATGTATATATAGATATAAAAATAGAAAAGATCGACTTACTGATAAATTTTATATGTATTTTGCAAACATGTTTTCTTTCTTTCTAATTAATATATTTTATTTTTTAAAATTTTTGTTTTTACTTTATTTTACTTTACAATACTGTATTGGTTTTGCCATACATTGACATGAATCCATCATGGGTGTACATGAGTTCCCAATCCTGAACCCCCCTCCCACCTCCCACCCCATATCAGTAAGTAAGCCAGAAAGAAAAACACCAATACAGTATACTAACACATATATATGAAATTTAGAAAGATGGTCATGATAACCCTGTATGCGAGACAGCAAAAGAGACACAGATGTATAGAACAGACTTTTGGACTCTGAGGGAGAGGGAGAGGGTGGATGATTTGGGAGAATGGCATTGAAACATGTATATTATCTTGTAAGAAAGGAATTGCCAGTCTATGTTCGATACAGGATACAGGAAGCTTGGGGCTGGTGCATGGGGATGATCCAGAGAGCAAACATGTTTTCTAGTTAAGGGGCTTCCTTGGTGGCTTGGACAGTAAAGCGTTTGCCTGCAATGCAGGAGACCCGAGTTCGATCCCTGACTTGGGAAGATCCTTTGGAGAAGGAAACGGCAACCCACTCCAGTACTCTTGCCTGGAAAATTCCATGGACAGAGGAGCCTTGTAGGCTCCAGTCCATGGGGTCGCAAAGAGTTGGACATTACTGAGGAACTGAGCATGCCCTTGTTTAATATCTGGTAGAGCAAAACTTTCCCATCTGCACTTTCTTCTTCTGGAATGTCTTCACTATAGTTTTTGGTATTTATTAAAGGTCATTTAAAAAATCCTTATCCCTGCCCATTTATATTAAAGTTCTCTTAAAATAATACTATTATCACTATTAATCTGAATGATTTACTTTAAAATTTGTATAACTATTTGTGTAATAAAAGTTTAAAAGTTTGGGATATAGTCATAAAAAATTTTAAGTGTAGATAGCAATATACATACAATGTATTTATGTCTACATTATGATGAAATCCCTGGAGAAGGGAAAGGCTATCCACTCCAGTATTCTGGCCTGGAGAATTCCATGGACTGTGTAGTGCGTGGGGTCGCAAAGAGTCTGACACGACTGAGCTACTTGCACTTCACTTCACTATGATGAGATCAGTCTTCATATACTATTCAGCCATTTGACTTTCTCGCTTAGACATATGTTCAATATATATTCATGTCATCAAAATCAAACTGACAACCCACTGACTCTGGAAGAGGAAGACCCCATGGCTGGGGCTGTTGCAGCCATGATTGCTCAGTCATTTGATTCAGTGACCTGAATCAAATAGTCATCAGAATGCTGGGCAAAGAAAAAAAAAAGAACTGCCTCATTTTAAAAATGTTCACAGTGTATCCATTTTAGAGAAGTCCTCTGATCTAGTCAATCAATTTCTTGACATGCAATGATACTTTCAACAGATTGTTAAAAAAAGAAAAAAAATTCTGGGGACTTCCTTGTGGTCCAGTGGATAAGAATCCTTCCAATGTAGAGGACGCAGGTTTGATCCCTGGTTGGGAGACTAGGATCTCACTTGCCTTGTGGGCAAATAAGCCTCTGCACCACTACTAAGACCCAAGGCAGTCAAAAATTTATAAATAAATAATTTTAAAAAATTATACTTCTCTAAACAAACTACCTTCCAAGAATTGTGGCCATTTACACTCCCACTCACCCTGGATCACAGCACCTGTGGGATTAAAGTCACCAACACATGGTGTTTTCAAGAAGGGAATTAGACAGATACTTTAAAAACAGAGCGAAGAACATGATACACATTGTGTGCCATCACCCGGCTTTGCCCCATATTTACCGCATGAGCTTTTTATCACATTTTCTTTGGAAATTAAGGACATTTCACACATAAGTAAAAGTGGGGCGAATGAACCCTGACCACCTTCAACAGTTATCAATTCATGTCTAACTGTGCTCCATCTAGACTCCCAACCACAAGTTAATGAAACAGACACCAAACTTCATATAATTTCACCTGTAAATACTTCAGCAAGGCTTTGCAAAAAATAAACAGTTTCACACCTTAAAAATGAATGATTTTCTAATATAATCAAATACCAATGTAACAAATTTTACTGGTTGTCTTTTTACATATGTTATACATATGTACATATATAAAGTATAATAGATAATATGTATATTCATTTATATATATTTTTTCTCTTTATGTATATATATTTGCTTGAATAAGGATCCAAAGTAAGGTCCAGACATTGCTTTTGATTGTGTCTCTTAAGTTTTTCTTTTTAATTTTGAAACAAGCACAAACACAGAAAAGTGGCAAGTACATTACAAAGAACTTCCCTTCCCCTGAACCTTTTGAGCGTGAGTTGTGTACCTGGTTTCCCATCACCCCCTGAGTCTGACTATTTCCTATGAAGACTGTCTCCTCTGTGATACAACCAGCAACACCAGGAGGCTAACAGGGAGTCACTGCTACCATTTACTCCTTGGACCTCCTTCAAGTGGCCAGTTGCCCCAGTAGTGTCTTGTGTAGTCTGAGGACCCAGTTCAGACACACTCACTGTATTTAGATGTCATGTCTCTTTAGCCTCCTTCAGTCTGGAAAAGTTCCTCAACTTTTGACTTTTAAGACCTTGACATTTGGGGAGTGATTTTCTAGACCAGTAGGAATTTGTCTGACATTTCTTGATTATGCATCATTAGCAGAAATAGCCCAGAAGTGACCCTGTGGTTTTCTCATCGTCTTCAGATGGCGTGTGATTTTGACCGGTCCCTTCACTGAGGAAGATAGAGGTGATATCTGCTGGTCTTCTCCATGGTGAAGTTACTCCTTCCTCTTTCATGCTTTCATAAATACTTTGAAACTGTGAAAATGTCTCATTTCTCATCAAGCTTTCAATTGATTCATTTGTTTATATCAGTGTGTACTTATGATTTTATGTTTTATTCACTGGGCTGTATTTGGTTTTGTGATCAAATTGTCCCTAGCTTGACCAGTCCCTTCAAGCTGGGTCATGTATCCTTTTGAAAAGTTCCCGTCATTCTTGGATACTTCCGTAATTTCTGGCACAACAAGATCTTCCAGGCACATCTTGTACTCTTCCTTCCCTTATCCTGTGATCAGGCATTCTCTAAGGAAATGCAAAATGGTGACATTCTAATTCTATTATTCTTTCTTTGCTTATTAGCAAGGATTCCTTCATTCCAAACAAAATAAAAAAACTTCCTTTTCATCAAATACACGAGTTCATTTTTTTGAGGTAGTTTCAATACCAAGTCAGGATAAATGTCTTTCCCTTTACTTGTCAACTTTCATAATAATGAGTTTATTTTCTAGCACCCTCCAAAGTTGATCAATAAGACTTTTTGCTTCCAGTTTTATTGACATATAGCTGTTCTAAAGTTTAAGGTGTACAGCATAATTTTTGATTTATATATAGCATAAAGTGATATCATAATAAGTTTAGTGAGTGTCCATCATGTTATATAGACATGTAATAAAATTAAAGAAACAGAAGGCAATTAGCCATGAGAACTCAAGATTTACTGTATTTTCATATATAACATACAGTGGTGTTAATTTCATTTATTGCATTGTACATTTCATCCCTAATACTTAAGTATCCCATAAGTGGAAGTGTGCACCTTTTAACTACCTTCATCCAATTCCTTCTCCCCCAGTTTCTCACTTTTAAGTACCACAAATCTGATCTCTTTTCTAAGAGTTTGTTTAGTTTTGAAATATAATTGACCTACAACACTAGATTAGGTCCTGTTACACAACATAGTGATCCAACATTTCTATACATTTCAAACTGATCACCATGATAGGTCTATTATGATATGAACAAGTATTGTTATGAACTTGATGACTTTTAAGTATTTAAATATATTTGTCATTATTGTTATGAAGTTCAGATGGTCCCATATTTGGTCAGTGGGAGCCTGTCTTGGCTTGTTTTTCCATATAAATCTAATCATGAGGAAACAGGAGAAATCACAAGCAAACTGAATTCTTTCCCAATGAAAAAGTTCACTGGGAATTTTGTTTGGGATTGCACTGAATCTACAGGTCAGTTTGGAGAAAACTGACTTCTTCAAGATAGCAAGTCTTTCCATTTATTAATGTGATATACATCTCTGTTTATTGGTAAAGAACCTGTCTGCCAATGCAGGAGACTTAAGAGACTTGAGTTTGATCCCTGGGTTGGGAAGATCCCCTGGAGAAGGATGTGGCAACCCACTCCAGTATTGCCTGGAGAATTCCATGGGCAGAGGAGCCTGGTGGGCTACAGTCCATGGGGTCACAAAAGGACATGACTTAGTGACTAAACAGCAACAGCAACATCTTTCAATGAAGTTTTATTAATAGTCGTGTACATCTTTTGTTAGATTTATTCCAAGATATTGCACATTTTTATTAGTACAAATCATATTCTTTTTAACTGTATTTTCCAACAAAAAATGGAAAAAATGGTAGTATATAAAAGTGCAATTGACTTTTGTGTACTGACTTTAATCAGACAAATTGCTAAACTCTCTTCAGTCTAATAATCTGACTCTAGACTATTTTGCTTTTCTGCGTAGAAAGGCATATTAAATCATAACAGTTTTGTTTCTTCCTTTTCAACCCTTAATTTTATTTCTCTTTTGTCTTATTGTGTTTTCTGAAACTCCTAGTGCAATGTTTAATGGAAATGGCAGTGAGTACTCTTCTTTATCTTATTCCTATTTTTAAAAGAAGCACTTCTATTGTTTCAGAATTTGGTAAAATACTTCCCATAGATTTTTTTGGTAGATATCAGGTTTAGAAAATTTGTTTGTATTACTAATTGTGAAGAGTTTTATTTAATTGCAAATGGATGTTGACTTTTATTTTTTCTATCATTTATTAAAAATAATTCTAATTCTTCCCTTTAATCTGTTGTTGAAAGCAGTTCATTTATAGATTTTTCTGGTGTTGAACACTGTGGTCAGAGAACATGGTTTATATGATTATTTGGAGTTTGTTGATACTTGTTTTATAGCCTAGTGTATTATCAGTAGGCAAAGGTGGTCTATGTTCTTTAAAACTGGGTTTACTGTCCAGTTATTGGGTACAGGATTCTAAATGCAAGCATTAGATCGCCAAAGTCTTACTGATGATTTTTTTAATGTGCTCTAACAAGTTCTGATAGATCTCCCCCTGTATATGTCTTTTTTAAAGCTGTGTTTTCATGTGTTATGAATTAAACAGTTTTATATCTTTTAGGTTAATTGAAATATTAATTATTTTGTGATGGCCCACTTTATCTCTCATCCTGTTTCTGTCTTCAAATCTGTTTAGTCTGATATTCATTTGGCTACACCAGATTATTTTCTTTTTGGTTAATATTTGTCTGTTTCATCCTTTGAATTTTCTGTGTTCTTGCAGCTATTTTTTTTTTAACTTTCTTTAACCATCTTCACTTTGCTATTGTGATTCAAGTATTTCTACTGTATAGCACATAGTAGGTACTCAGGAAACCCGCCATTATCACCCTCGGGTGTCTTCAAGGCCTTCTAGGGGTAGGGGACTGGGAAGGGAAGTGAGGTTTTGTCTCACTATTACCCCTCAGTCTGGGGGGCCTACAGGACATGGTTTTTCCTGAGAAAAGCATGGCGTTTCCAGAAAGACCTGGCTGAGAAAACCCCACTAGTCTGAGGCCACATAACTGTTTCCTAGAAACTAGATGTGAGTGAAACTCTGCTGGTGCCCGAGTCACAGCATACGTTTCCTGTTTTTCATCCACGAGCTAATAAAGTTATTTCCTTCACATGCTGCACTGCTGAGCAGGAAGGCCCTGCTGCCTCAAGGCTGGAGGCCGGCCCTTATCCACCGCGCTCCAGGCGAGGGAGGAAGTGGCCTGGGCTCTCCTGAGGGAGGGGCTTCCTCCCAGGCAGGACTGCTGTCGACTCTCCTCCCCACACACTCGATCCCTCAGCTGCAAGGGGGCATCAGAGCCAGCTCTACCCTGACAGTCCCCAGGGCTCTGTCCCGGGGCCTGGAGCCCTCCATGGGTGTCCCGCCCATCTATCTGGTTCTCTTGGAAGACCCTTTGACATCTGAGCAGCACCTCAAATTTCACGTATCCCACACAGATCCCTTGCCTCACGCATGTCCTTCCTCACAGCCCCCATCTCTGTGGTTCTGTCACCATCCACTGGCTGCTTAATCCAAATGAAGGGCATCACTGGACCCCCTGCCCAATCCGTGTAGCCTGTTAGCCAGATGACTTGATCTGGGCTCCCCAGCCCCAGCCTAGACTCCGTGCCCAGCAGTGTGGCGAGGGCTTGGGGCAGGGGGGGTGTCCCCAGGGCAGGGATGGGACAGTGTCATCGCTTTGCCCCAGCACAGTGTGGCGTTAGGGAGACTACTCCGGAAACTGTTGAATGGTGGAGTGAATGAATGAGTGAATGAATGGGCAGGGCCCTCTGGAGTCTTCTTCAGGATAACAGCCTGCTGGGCCACTCTTCTAACCATCCTCCCTAGTTGTGGCTTCATCATTGCCCCCCGCTCCTTCTTCCAAAACTGCTCCACTTCTCTCCGTCCTGAGCAACCCTGCTGCAGACATAACTCTGGTCGCTCCTCCAGGGCAGGGCTCTGGGGGTGGTGTGGTCTTGCACAGTGTCGACTCTAGGTGCCAAGGACAGTGCACTGGGTCCTTTGTTTCTGATTCACTCAGACATTTCTGGAGCCCAGAGTATGTGCCATCCACTTGGGATATGACATCACATGGATGAAAATTTCCTTCGCCTGAGACTCGCTCGCCGGAGCGGGGAGTTGAGGACCCATAGCACCCAGTCACCAGTATGTCCAGGTGAGCTGGGGCATCCGAAGGTGGGCTTGGTGGGTACAGCCACACGGTAACAGGGCAGGAAGGCTGTGGGGAGCTTGCACAGGTAAAAACCTGGACAGGAGGCCAAGCTGCAGGGCTGAGCCCAGCTCCCAGGATATAGTGTCACAGAAGGATGGAGGGTGATGGCCCTGGGGGGCTGGGATCCGCCACTGGTGACCCAAACAGACAGTCAGTGAGAAGGTCATGATTTAGGAGTCAGGCAGCCCCGACACACTGAGGAAGCCGCTCTCTGAGCCCCAGTTTCCTTTTCTGTAGCATAGATGTTAACAACCCTTGTTTCACTAGAGAATGAAATGAAAGCACATTAGGCAGGCCCCTGGCACCTCTGAGGGGCCAAGCTGGGGCCTTGGGAGGTGGGGAGCTGTATCAGTCCTGGAACAGGGGACAGGGGCCAGAGCTGCTCAAAATCCCTTGCTGTCTTCTGCTCAGGGTCTCTCAAAGCTAAGACAGGGGATGAGGCTTAGGGTGAGGGGCAGTGGAGGGTGGAAAGATTTAGTCTTGAGTTAGGCATGTACACACATGAGGACAATGCTAGCGAGCTTCAGGTGGAGCGAGTATCACTCTGAGGAAATGGAGGCTCGGAGTGGAAGTGGCCTGCCACAGGTGATGGGCACAGCTGGGCTCCAACCCCAGGTGCAGGTTCCTGCTCAGTCAGGCCCCCCGTCTTACTTGCACTGAGGCTGGGGACATTACCCCAGCCCTCACCTCCTTTCTCAGAGTCGCAACTCTGGAGCCAGCTGATTGGTAGACCTACCGCTGCATTGTTGAGCCTCTTATCCACCCTGATCGGCTCATCTTTTATTTCCAACCCAGCCTGGAAGCCTGCAAATGCCCAATGGTCTCCATTCTGCTCCTGACTGGGCCCCTCCGTATCTTGGATTGACCTCCCTGCTGAGTTCTAGGTGGGTTGGGCCTCATCTGTGTGTCACTAGCACCCGGCCAGGACCCTGGCACGGCGTGGAAACCAAGAAAAGGTTTGCTGAAGAGGAAAGAGGTAGAGGGTAGCCTGGGTTACCAGAATGCTTGGAATGGGTAGAATTTCCCTACCCTGAAGAAGGGAAAGACCCCCAGTTGTGGTTCCCCATGGTCCTGGGTACACAAATGCAGTTAGGTGCATTTGGCTATTTGTTTCCAAATTGCAGTCAAATACACGTAATATACAGTTTACCATTTAACCCTTTTAGCCACAACTCAGAGGTATTAAATAATACACGTTCTTGTGCAACCATCGCCAGCATCCAGCTCCAGGACTTTTGCGTCACCCCACACTCTTGGCTGTCTTTCTCTTGTTTTTGGCTGTGTGCTCCCGGGAGAGCAAGCGCCCTGCCTCGGAGCCTCAGCTGCTCATTTACACACCAGGAAGCACGGCCGCCTCACAGCTTGTTGTAAGACTAAAGGAGGTGGGTGTGGGCCATGCTTCCGGGTCAAGTGGGGTGCACCCGGGAGTGGCTGTTATTCTTCCCATGTTGGCACAGGCCAGCTCCTCAAGGGCACTTCCTAAAGGCCAAGGTTGCATGTAATGAGTAGGATAATTGTGGCACTATCATGACAGTGAGGCATGAAAGACAGGACGCCGGCCAAAGGGGAGCCGGGCGACCTAAAATTCTCCGCTGTGGACTGTTTGTGGCCTCAGCCGTATCTCTGCCCCTCCTGGGTTCTCTTTCTCCCTGGACACAGGGGCGCACAGAGGGCGCTCTCTTGTGGTACCGAAAGCTGCTGCTTCTCTGTCATCAACCTCAGGTCTCCCCTCACCTGGGCCAGGAGGCTGGGTGAGCAGTTCCCTGTGCATGCAGAGGGGAAGTCAGTACTTCCCAAGGGCTCTTTGCTCCCTGAGCATCTTGTGTGCTTATCCACAAGACCACAGGACCCTCGAGGACAGAGGCGCTGGCTTTCTCTCAGCCATCCGCTCATTCACTCACTCATTCACTCACCCATTCACTTGTGTACTGTATGAACTCTTGTCTGTGCCAGGCCCTGTGCTGGCTGCCAGTGTGGGCTCCTGGTCTGGTGAGAGGTCAGAGCCAGGCCCGGACAAGGTGGTACAGTGCTGGGCCTGCAGGGACAGAATGGTATTCCCAGCACCCTGTGCCCGGCAGAGGGTGGGGTGGGAGCGGCCTGTGGTTCAGACGTGCTGGGGCAAGTGCCCGTCTCCTACAAGTTCTATCTCCTTATCTGTAAAGCAGCCACCCCAGAAGGGGGTTGTGAGGAGCCAAGGATGGGGATGCACGTGGCAAAAAAAAAAGCACAGCTGCTTGGTGAACAAGGTCTCTTGTGAGCAGAGACCACAGTCGGGTGGCCCCACTCGGGAAATGCTGCTCCTATGTCTGTCCATCTGTCCCTTAGCCAAACCCTCCCAGCACCTGCTGGAGCAGTGTATGGCAGACATCACACAATATGGGCTGTCACTTCTGCAAGGTACTTCTTGAGAACCCTTAGAGATGCTTATCTTCACTGAGCTGGGGTTCTCAGAAGGGACCTGCTGCTGCTTGAGCATGAGGCTTGGGTCCGCGACACAGCAGTGCAAGCCCCAGGCCCCGCCCTCCAGGTCCTCAGTCTTGTGGGGAGAAGTCAGGTGTGACACTGCAAGCGACCTGCTCCCGAGCGGGGTAGACCGTGGGACCCCAGGCCCGTGTTCCAGTGGGGGTGGGGCGGTGATGAGCAGAGGGATGGACTAAAT
>SJXQ01011594.1:181342-204289 GCA_006408695.1 Aepyceros melampus | reverse complement strand
TTCATGGACGGAGGATAGGATTGAAGCTGAGGTAAAGAACTGTTTGGGCCAGTTCTAGTGTTTAGTCTCAATAGCACCACCCACCCACACACACACAATTTAATTATTAAATCCACAATCCCCATTTTACAGATGTGAAAGCTGAGGCTTAGTAAAGTTACTCCCTCTCCAAGGATCACGTTGTTGGCAGGTGGTGAGGCCTGACTTAAATGCCACGCCATGCCCTGTTACCTCACACAGTCTTTCTCTCTCTCCTTCTGTGGACCTGCCCTCCCCTCTGCCTCTTTCACGATCCCATACTCTGACCTCCTCCAGGTTTCACCTTAAAAACCACAGTGCCCAGAAGGCTCCATCTCATTTCCTGCTACAGGCTTCCGAGTACCTTGGTGCAATCCGCGAGAAAGCCATAACTTTGTAATCCCTACTTCTCCCACAGCCCAGGCCCGGGACTGTCTTCGTAGCTCTGGAAAGGCCCAGGTACACAGGCTCCACCCTAGGGTGTGGGCATGGACAAAGCCTCTTTGTTCCATTGCTTGCCCCAAGGCTCCGCCTGAGCAGGAAGCTGTGCCATCCCAGCATGGGTTTGCTGATGAAGCAGCGAGGGCCACGGATCCACAGATTCAGTACCTGGGCTCTCATCCCCACCTGCATGTCAGTATCACCTGCTGCTGCTGCTAAGTCGCTTCAGTCGTGTCTGACTCTGTGCGACCCCATAGACGGCAGCCCACCAGGCTCCGCCATCCCTGGGATTTTCCAGGCAAGAACAGTGAAGTGGGTTGCCATTTCCTTCTCCAATGCATGAAAGTGAAAGGAGCTTATAAAAAAATCATAAGGCAGGGCCCCAACCCAGACCCACTACACCAGAATCTCTGTGTGGGGCCTCAGTTCAGTTCAGTTCAGTCACTCAGTCGTGTTCGACTCTTTGCAACCCCATGAATTACAGCACGCCAGGCCTCCCTGTCTACCACCAACTCCCGGAGTTCACTCAAACTCATGTCCATTGAGTTGGTGATGCCATCCAGCCATCTCATCCTCTGTTGTCCCCTTCTCCGCCTGCCCTCAATCCCTCCCAGCATCAGAGTCTTTTCCAGTGAGTCAACTCTTTGCATCAGGTGGCCAAAGTAGTGGAGTTTCAGCTTTAGCATCAGTCCTTCCAAAGAACACCCAGGACTGATCTCTCTTAGGATGGACTGGTTGGATCTCCTTCCAGTCCAAGGGACTCTCAAAGAGTCTTCTCCAACACCACAGTTCAAAAACATCAATTCTTCGGTGCTCAGCTTTCTTCACAGTCCAACTCTCACATCCATACATGACCACTGGAAAAACCATAGCTTTGATTAGATGGACCTTTGCTGGCTAAGTAATGTCTCTGCTTTTCAATATGCTGTCTAGGTTGGTCAGAACTTTTCTTCCAAGAAGCAAGCATCTTTTAATTTCATGGCTGCAATCACCATCTGCAGTGATTTTGGAGCCCTGAAAATAAAGTCTGCTACTCTTTCCACTGTTTCCCCATCTATTTCCCATGAAGTGATGGGACCAGATGCCATGATACCAAGAGACTCTCAAAGAGTCTTCTCCAACACCACAGTTCAAAAACATCAATTCTTCGGTGCTCAGCTTTCTTCACAGTCCAACTCTCACATCCATACATGACCACTGGAAAAACCATAGCTTTGATTAGATGGACCTTTGCTGGCTAAGTAATGTCTCTGCTTTTCAATATGCTGTCTAGGTTGGTCAGAACTTTTCTTCCAAGAAGCAAGCATCTTTTAATTTCATGGCTGCAATCACCATCTGCAGTGATTTTGGAGCCCTGAAAATAAAGTCTGCTACTCTTTCCACTGTTTCCCCATCTATTTCCCATGAAGTGATGGGACCAGATGCCATGATCTTCGTTTTCTGAATGTTGAGCTTTAAGCCAACTTTTTCACTCTCCTCTTTCACTTTCATCAAGAGGCTTTTTAGTTCTTCTTCACTTTCTGTCATAAGGGTGGTGTCATCTGCATATCTGAGGTTATTGAAATTTCTCTTGGCAGTCTTGATTCCAGCTTGTGCATCATCCAGCCTGGCATTTCCCATGATGCACTCCACTGTAAGTTAAATAAGCAAGGTGACAATATATAGCCTTGACATACTCCTTTTCCAATTTGGAGCCAGTCTGTTGTTCCATGTCCAGTTCTAACTTTTGCTTCTTGACCTGCATACAGATTTCTCAGGAGGCAAGTCAGGTGGTCTGCTATCTCCATCCCTTTAAGAATTTTCCAGTTTGTTGTGATCCACACAAGCAAAGCCTTTGGCATAGTCAATAAAGCAGAAATAGATGTTTTTCTGGAACTCTCTTGCTTTTCCTATGATCCAGCGGATGTTGCAATTTAATCCCTGGTTCCTCTGTATTTTCTAAATCCAGCTTGAACATCTAGAAGTTCACGGTTCACATACTGTTGAAGTCCAGCTTGGAGAATTTTGAGCATTACTTTGCTAGTGTGTGAGATGAGTGTAATTGTGTGGTAGTTTGAACATTTTTGCCATTGCCTTTCTTTGGGATAGGAATGAAAATTGATCTTTTCCAGTCCTATGGCCACTGCTGAGTTTTCCAAATTTGCTGACATATTGAGTGAAGCACTTTCACAGCATCATCTTTCAGGATTTGAAATAGCTCAACTGGAATTCCATCACCTCCACTAGCCTTGTTCGTAGTGATGTTTCATAAGGCCCACTTGACTTCAAATTCCAGTTTGTCTGGCTCTAGGTGAGTGATCACACCATCGTGGTTATCTGGGTCATGAAGATCTTTTTTGGTGTAGTTCTTTTGTGTATTCTTGCCACCTCTTCTTAACAGCTTCTGCTTCTGTTAGGTCCATACCATTTCTGTCCTTCATTGTGCCCATCTTTGCATGAAATGTTCCCTTGGTATCTAATTTTCTTGAAGAGACCTCTAGTCTTTCCCTTCTATTATTTTTGTCTATTTCTTTGCATTGATCAATGAGAAAGGCTTTCTTATCTCTCCTTGCTACTCTTTGGAACAGTACATTCAAATGGATATATCTTTCACTTTCTCCTTTGCCTTTAGCTTCTCTTTTCTCAGCTATTTGTAAGGCTTCCTCAGACAACCATTTGCCTTTTTGCCTTTCTTTTCTTGGGAATGGTCTTGATCACTGCCTCTTGTACAATGTCACAAACCTCTGTCCATAGTTCTTCAGGCACTCTCTATCAAATCTAATCCCTTGAATCTATTTGTCACTTCCACTGTATAATTGTAGGGGATTTGATTTAGGTCATACCTGAATGGTCTAGTGGTTTTCCCTACTTTCTTCAATTTAAGTCTGAATTTGGCAATAAGGGGTTTGTGATCTGAGCTACAGTCAGCTCCCAGTCTTGTTTTTGCTGACTGTATAGAGCTTCTCCATCTTTGGCTGCAAAGAATATAATCACTCTGATTTTGGTATTGACCATGTGGTGATGTCCATGTGTAGAGTCTTCTCTTGTGTTGTTGGAAGAGGGTGTTTGCTATGATCAGTGCTTTCTCTTGGGAAAACTCTGTTAACCTTTGACCTGCTTCATTTTGTACTACAAGGACAAATTTGCCTGTTGTTCCAGGTATCTCTTGACTTCTCACTTTTGCATTCCAGTCTCCTATAATGAAAAGGACATCTTTTGGGGGTGTTAGCTCTAGAAGGTCTTGTAGGTCTTCATAGAACTGTTCAACTTCAGATTCTTCGGCATTACCAGTCAGGGTATAGACTTGGATTACTGTGATATTGAATGGTTTGCCTTGGAAATGAATAAAGATCATTCTGCTGTTTTTGAGGTTGCATCCAAGTATGGCATTTCGGACTCTTTTGTTGACTATAATGGCTACTCCGTTTCTTTCAAGGGATTCCTGCCCACAGCAGTAGATATAATGGTCATCTGAGTTAAATTCACCCATTCCAGTCCATTTTAGTTCACTGATTCCTAAAATGTTGATGGTCACTCTTGCCATCTCCTGTTTGACCACTTCCAATTTGCCTTGATTCATGGACCTAAAATTCCAGGTTCCTATGCAATACTGCTCTTTATAGCATTGGACTTTACTTCCATCACCAGTCATATCCACAACTGGGTGTTGTTTTTGCTTTGGCTCCTTCTCTTCATACCACAACTGGGTGTTGTTTTTGCTTTGGCTCCATCTCTTCATTTTTTTCTGGACTTATTTCTCCACTGATCTCCTGTAGCATATTGGGCATCTACCAACCCAGGGAGTTCATTTTTCAGTGTCCTATCTTTTCAATGCTTTTTCAGTGCTGTTCATGGTGTTCTCAAGGCAAGAATACTGAAGTGGTTTGCCATTTTCTTCTCCAGTGGACCACATTCTGTCAGACCTCTCCACCATGACCCGCCCATCTTGGGTGGCCCCACAAGCATGGCTTAGTTTCATTGAGTTAGACAAGGCTGTGGTCCTAGTATGATTAGACTGACTAGTTTTCTGTGATTATGGGTTCAGTATGTCTGCTCTCTGATGCCCTCTTGCAACACCTACCATCTTACTTGGGTTTCTCTTACCTTGGACGTGGGGTATCTCTTCACGGCTGCTCCAGCAAAGCACAGCCGCTGCTCCTTACCTTGGACGAGGGGTATCTCCTTACTGGCCGCCTCTCCTGACCTTGAACGTGGAATAGCTCCTCTAGGCCCTCCTGCACCCACGCAGCCACCACTCCTGGGATGGGGGTTGCTCCTCTTGGCCTCTCTTGCACTGTCACAGCCTGGTACCCTCAGCTGCTGCCCCTAACCTCGGATGCTGGGTAGCTCCTCTTGGCTGCCACCCCTGACCTCGGACGTGGGGTAACTCCTCTTGGCTGCCGCCCCTCAGGCATGGGGTCCTCCCAGCTTCTGACCCTGATCTTGGATGTGGGTAGCTCCTCTCAGCCACGCTAAATGTGCTGGTTACAGTCGCCCGTGCTATGCTCAGTAAATCTTTACTGGGCCATGCTCAGTAAATATTTAATCCAATTTTCTGTTTGATGGGCATGGCTGTGTTTCCTCCCTGTTGCTTGACCTGAGGCCAAACTATGACGTAGGTAATGAAGATAATGGCGACCTCCTTCAAAAGGTCCCATGCACACATTGCCGCACTCACTGCCCCCGACCCTGCAGCAGGCCACCATCAACCCACACCTCGCCAGAGACTCCTGGACACTCAGACAAATCTGGGTCAGTCTCTTGTGGGGTCACTGCTCCTTTCTCCTGAGTCCTGGTGCACACAAGGTTTTGTTTGTGCCCTCCAAGAGTCTGTTTCCCCAGTCCTGTTTAAGTTCTCGTGGCTCTATGGTGGGGTTAATGGCAACCTCCTCCAAGAGGGCTTATGCCATACCCAGGTTTGCTGCACCCAGAGCCCCTGCCCCTGTGGCAGGCCACTGCTGACCTGTACCTTCGCAGGAGACACTCAAACACAGTTCTAGCTCAGTCTCTGTGGGGTCTCTGGGTCCTGGTGCACACAATATTTGTTTGAGCCCTCTGAGCGTCTCTGGCAGGTAAGGGGTTTGATTCTAAACATGATTTTGCCCTTCCTACCATCTTGCTGGGGCTTCTCCTTTGTCCTTGGATGTGGGATATCTGTTTTTTGGTGGGATCCAACAGTCTCCAATCAACAGTTGTTTAGCAGCGAGTTGTAGTTTTGGAGTTCTTGTAGGAGAAGATGAGCACACATCCTTCTACTCTGCCATCTTACACCACTGCAAAATTTTAGAAGCAATCTTCATCACCAACAAGCCTTTATGTTTTCCCAATGCCAACTTGCATAAACAATATCTTTAGGAGGCACTCTAATTGAAGAAATACAGAATCAGCCAGGGGAGAACATTTTAGAAAATGCCAGGATTTTTTTTCCTTCTTTGTTCTCCTTTGATGCCTTTGGATGCTACTGTGGCTGGGACTATTTGGAGCCAGTCTGTTGTTCCATGTCCAGTTCTAACTGTTGCTTCCTGACTTGCATATAGGCTTCTCAATAGGCAGGTCAGGTGGTCTGGTATTCACACTTCTTTCAGAATTTTCCACAGTTTATTTTGATCCACACAGTCAAAGGCTTTGGCATAGTCAATAAAACAGAAATAGATGTTTTTCTGGAACTCTCTTGCTTTTTTGATGATCCAGCAGATGTTGGCAGTTTGATCTCTGGTTCCTCTGCATTTTCTAAAACCAGCTTGAACATCTAGAAATTCACGGTTCACATATTGCTGAAGCCTGGCTTGGAGAATTTTGAGCATTACTTTGCTAGTGTGTGAGATGAGTGCAATTGTGTGGTAGTTTGAGCATTCTTTGGCATTGCCTTTCTTTGGGATTGGGATGAAAACTGACCTTTTCCAGTCCTGTGGCCACTGCTGAGTTTTCCAAATTTGCTGACATATTGAGTGCAGCACTTTCACAGCATCATCTTTCAGGATTTGAAATAGCTCAACTGGAATTCCATCACCTCCACTAGCTTTGTTCGGAGTGATGCTTTCTAAGGCCCACTTGACTTTGAATTCCAGTTTGTCTGGCTCTAGGTGAGTGATCACACCATCGTGATTATCTTGGTCGTGAAGATCTTTTTTGTACAGGTCTCCTGTGTATTCTTGCTACCTCTTCTTAATATCTTCTGCTTCTGTTAGGTCCATACCATTTCTGTCCTTTATTGAGCCCATCTTTGCATGAAATGTTCCCTTGGTATCTCTAATTTTCTTGAAGAGATCTCTAGTCTTTCCCATTCTGTTGTTTTCCTCTATTTCTTTGCATTGATCGCTGAGGAAGGCTTTTTTATCTCTCCTTGCTATTCTTTGGAACTCTGCATTCAAATAGGAATATCTTTCCTTTTCTCCTTTCCCTTGAGAAACCTATATGCAAGGTAGGAAGCAACAGTTAGAACTAGACATGGAACAACAGACTGGTTCCGAATAGGAAAAGGAGTACGTCAAGGCTGTATATTGTCACCTGCTTATTTAATTTATATGCAGTGTACATCATGAGGAACGCTGGACTGGAAGAAGCACAAACTGGAATCAGGATTGCCAGGAGAAATATCAATAACCTCAGATATGCAGATGACACCACCCTTATGGCAGAAAGTGAAGAACTAAAGAGCCTCTTGATGAAAGTGAAAGAGGAGAGTGAAAAATTTGGCTTAAAGCTCAACATTCAGAAAATGAAGATCATGGCATCCTGTCCCATCACTTGATGGGAAATAGATGGGGAAACTGTGGAAACAGTGTCAGACTTTATTTTCAGGGCTCCAAAATCACTGTAGATGATGACTGCAGCCATGAAATTAAAAGACGCTTACTCCTTGGAAGGAAAGTTATGACCAACCTAGATAGCATATTGAAAAGCAGAGATGTTACTTTGCCAACAAAAGTCCGTCTAGTCAAAACTATCGTTTTTCCAGTAGTCATGTATGGATGTGATAGTTGGACTATAAAGAAAGCTGAGCCGAGTGAAATGATGCTTTTGAACTGTGGTGTTGGAGAAGACTTGAGAGTTCCTTGGACTGCAAGGAGATCCAACCAGTCCATCCTAAAGGAAATCAGTCCTGAATATTCAATGGAAGGACTGATGCTGAAGCTGAAACTCCAGTACTTTGGCCACTTGATGTAAGAACTGACTCATTGGAAAAGACCTTGATGTTGGGAAAGATTGAAGGTGGGAGGAGAAGAGGACTACAGAGCATGAAATGCTTGGACGGCATCACCAACTTAATGGACATGAGTTTGAGTAAGCTCTGGGAGTTGGTGATGGACAGGGAGGCCTGGGATGCTGCAGTTCATGGAGCTGCAAAGAGTTCGACATGAATGAACAACTAAACTGAACTGAGACCTGCCCAGAGAAAATACCATGTGATGACAATGGCAGAGATTAGGGTGATGCTTGTATAAGCCACAGAATGGCGCCGATTGCCAACAAAGTAGCAGAAGCTAGGGGAGAGGCAAGAACCAGATCCTCCCTCTTACCTCTCAGAAGCACCCAACCCTGCCAACACCTTGACTTTGGACTTGTACCCTCCAGAACTGGAGACAATACATTTCTGTTGTGTAAGCCCCTGAGTTTTTGGCACTTTGTTATAGTAGCCCCAGCAAACTAGCCCATCTCCTTTTTACAGATGAGCAAAACCAAGATTGTGAAGTGACTGTAGAGGTTACCTGGGTGCTGTGGACCTTGTTGACTGGTTGTTATTTCTCTGCCACCTCTTACATGCTGACCTCCGACACACCCCAGTCTCAAGCCCTCAGCTGTTGAGGATTTTATCCATCCACATATCTCTGAGATGTGCAATGTTCTAAGCACAGGGGCCTAGCAGAGAAACAAACAGATATACAAACAAACACAAGCTCCCTATCTATCCCCACCCACCATGGGGAACAGACAGTGAATAAGGTAGGTGAGATGTAAGTTAACAGTAGGTTGCATGGTCTAAGGACCATGGGGAAAAATGAGGCAGGGGAGGGATGTGAGAAGTATGGAGGGCTGGAGTTTTGAACAGGTATTTGCTGAAAACTCACCAGGAAGGTGACGCTCCTGACACCATTGTACCCACCCAGACTGCAGCCTCTCCAGAGAGACACCTTTCAGTTCCTGTTCAGTTTGTCCTCCCCCTGGGCCCTCTCCCTTGTGACTTGCCCGCCTGACCCAAACCATGCTTCCCATCCACATGCACAGCCAACCAGAAACCTGGAAACCAACTATGTCTCCCGCCACCCTTGCCTCCTCACCCCATCTAACTCTGGGAGCTGGAGGTGTCGCCTCCAGAGGTGCTGGAGTTGCTGGCTCAGCTCCCCTTCAGCATGTGGGGACTCATTCAGTGAGAGCCAGTGGGAGGCTGTGGGCAGACTCCCAAGAACAACATCCTGCCACGATCAGGGAACCAAGTCTCTTCCTTTTCTGGGCCTCAGTCTCCCCATCTGTATGGCACAAATCCTTGCTGCGTTAACCTTGTGTTATCTTGGCTGAACCAATGAATGTGAATGACATTGCTCTGAACAGTGTGTACCCATGAACAGGTTAGGGTGAGGAAAAGATGAAGGGGGATGCTGCATGTGCTGATGTGGACAAACCAGAAGGCAGAACCTGTGGCCATGGCAGGAGCAGAGTGATCTGCATCCAATCCTCGCATGATGCTCTCCCACCCACCCCCTCAGTTTCCTCTCCAGGTTTCTCTCCTCCTACTGTCTGCTGGATCATGGAAAAAGCAAGAGAGTTCCAGAAAAACAACTATTTCTGCTTTATTGACTATGCCAAAGCCTTTGACTGTGTGGATCACAATAAACTGTGGAAAATTCTGAAAGAGATGGGAATACCAGACCACCTAACCTGCCTCTTGAGTAATCTGTATGCAGGTCAGGAAGCAACAGTTAGAACTAGACATGGAACAACAGACTGGTTCCAAATAGGAAAAGGAATTCGTCAAGGCTGTATATTGTCACCCTGATTATTTAACTTATATGCAGAGTAGTACATCATGAGAAACGCTGGACTGGAAGAAACACAAGCTGGAATCAAGATTGCCAGGAGAAATATCAATAACCTCAGATATGCAGATGACACCACCCTTATGGCAGAAAGTGAAGAGGAGCTAAAAAGCCTCTTGATGAAAGTGAAAGAGGAGAGTGAAAAAGTTGGCTTAAAGCTCAACATTCAGAAAACGAAGATCATGGCATCTGGCCCCATCACTTCATGGGAAATAGATGGGGAAACAGTAGAAACAGTGTCAGACTTTGTTTTTTTGGGCTCCAAAATCACTGCAGATGGTGACTGCAGCCATGAAATTAAAAGACGCTTACTCCTTGGAAGAAAAGTTATGACCAACCTAGATAGTATATTCAAAAGCAGAGACATTACTTTGCTGACTAAGGTCCGTCTAGTCAAGGCTATGGTTTTTCCTGTGGTCATGTATGGATGTGAGAGTTGGACTGGGAAGAAGGCTGAGCGCCGAAGAATTGATGCTTTTGAACTGTGGTGTTGGAGAAGACTCTTGAGAGTCCCTTGGACTGCAAGGAGATCCAACCAGTCCATTCTGAAGGAGATCAGCCCTGGGATTTCTTTGGAAGGAATGATGCTAAAGCTGAAGCTCCAGTACTTTGGCCACCTCATGCAAAGAGTTGACTCATTGGAAAAGACCCTGATGCTGGGAGGGATTGGGGGCAGGAGGAGAAGGGGACAACCGAGGATGAGATGGCTGGATGGCATCACAGACTCAATGGACGTGAGTCTGAGTGAACTCTGGGAGTTGGTGATGGACAGGGAGGCCTGGTGTGCTGCGATTCATGGGGTCGCAAAGAGTCGGACATGACTAAGTGACTGAACTGAACTGAACTGAACTGTCTTCTGTAGGAAGTTTGTGGCAAAGACAACCCCTGCCTCTGGGAGGATGCATTGTGCAGTGGGCAGCTCCTTCCCCCATGTAAATAATAGGATGGGATGAAATCAATTGATTTCTGGGTCCTAGAGTTTCCACGGACTTACCAGGGATGCTGGGGACATAGAAGGAACACTTTACTGAAACTGGAACATTGGATGAAGCCTCCCTTTCTGAGATCCAGGTCAGAGCAGCAGAAGAGCTGGGGTGTGGGAGAGAAGGTCAGACTTACCAGATTCCACACTCTGGTCCCAAACAGAACTTAAAGCAGGCTGGATGCTCAGGAGACAGAAGCTGTGTATCTAAGGTTGGAGGACAGTGAATGGACTTGGGATCTTATATGATTTTCTCACTGTGTGTCTCAGTTTTTCCATCTGTGGAATGGAGCTGCCCACCTAGTCCTCTATTCACATTGAATGGAAACCCCTGCTCTACTATGTTCATGGATAAGCATACACACGTGTATACAGAAGAGTGGGAAAAGGAGAAAAGGCACGACCTCCTGATCAGTTCAGTTCAGTCATTCAGTTGTGTCTGACTCTTTGCAGCCTCATGGACTGCAGCATGCCAGGCTTCCCTGTCCATCACCAACTCCCGGAGCTTGCTCGAACTCATGTGGATCAAGCTGGTAATGCCACCAAACCATCTCATCCTCTGTCATCTCCTTCTGATCCTGCTTTCAATCTTTCCCAGCATCAGGGTCTTTTCCAGTGAGTCAATTCTTCACATCAAGTGGCCAAAGCATTGGAGTTTCAGCTTCAGCATCAGTCCTTCCAGTGAATATTCAGCACAGATTTCCTTTAGGATCGACTGGTTGGACCTTCTTGCAGTCCAAGGGATTCTCAAGAGTCTTCTCCAACACCACAGTTAAAAATCTTCATTTCTTTGGTTCTCAGCTTTCTTTATAGTCCAACTGTCACATCTATGCATGACTACTGGAAAAATCATAGCTTTGACTAGACGGACATTTGTTGGCAAAGTAATATCTCTGCTTTTTAATAGGCTAAGTGGTCATAACTTTTCTCCCAAGGAGCAAACATCTTTTTTTTTTTTTTTTNCTGGGCCATATGATCCAGCAAGTCCAATGATGCTTGAAGTATCAGTGGCAGATAGGCATGCTGACTGGAGCCTTTGGCAGACCCCTATAGGTGAACTGCTGGAGAAGGCAATGGCACCCCACTCTAGTACTCTTGCCTGGAAAATCCCATGGGCAGAGGAGCCTGGTGGGCTGCAGTCCTTGGGGTTGCTAAGAGTCAGATACGACTGAGCGACTTCACTTTCACTTTTTACTTTCATGTGTTGGAGAAGGAAATGGCAATCCACTCCAGTGTTCTTGCCTGGAGAATCCCAGGGGCGGGGAAGCCTGGTGGGTTGCCATCTAAGGGGTCACGCAGAGTCAGACAGGACTGAAGTGACTTAGCAGCAGCAGCAGCATAGGTGAACTGCAGTAGAGACAGGTAGAGTTTTAGAGTAAAGCCCTGCCCTCTTTTCTGGATGACTACTCTCCATTTAAGAAATAGCTCTTGGGCTACTACTGGGCCTTGGTAGAGGCTGAATGCTTGAGCATGGGCCATCAAGTGACCGTGTGACTGGAGCTTCCCTTCCTGACCTGGGCTTTATCTAACTCACCAAGCCATTAAGTGGAGCATGAATAGCAGGACTGCATCAAATAGAAGTGTTATACGTGTAAACAAGCCCAAGCATGTCATGGAGGCACAACTTACATAAAGTGGCCCCAATGCCCATGGTCCGCCCTCCTACTACAGCTTCTCCATGCCTGCAGCTATGACCTCACAAGGAGTTTATAGAGGAAACTAAGACTTGGGCCTAGTTTATAGAAGGTTCTGTACAATATACAGGTACTACCTGAAAATGGACTGTCCCTTCCTGGGACATCCCTGAAGGAAAGTGCTGAAGAAAAATCTCCCTGTTGGCAGAACTTTCATCAGCACAACTAGTTGTTTACTTTTCTTGGAAGGAGAAGCAGCCAGGGGCACAATTATTTACTGATTATGGGGTTTGGCTGGATAGTCAGAGACTTGGAAGGAACATGGTTAAAACTGGTAATGAAACATTAGGGAAAATGAGAGACATCTCTGAAAGGATGAAAAATGATGTGTCCCATGTAAATGCTCAAAGGATGACCTCAGCAGACAAGGACTTAAAAGTCAGATGGATAGATGACCTATTCTATAGATATTAATTAGCCTTTTCCCCAAGCCATCTCTGTCATTGCCCAATGGAGTCATGAACAAAGTGGCCACAGTGGCAGGGATGGAGGCTATATATGAAGCCAATAATAGGGAATCACTAAGGCCAATCTGGCCATGTTCATTGCTGAGTGCCCAGTCTGCCAGTACCAGAGACTAACACCAAGTACCCACTATGGCACCATTCCCCAAGGTGGGGCATAGCTGCTTGATTCACCTGAAGCAGAGCCTCACAACCAAACCCAGCTTGCATCAGATTCCCAGCAGATCTGCAGATGTATAAACAAATCCAGTTGAGGTCAGAAGTCATCTCAGCCAGTCTCCAGATACATTAAACATACATTTTTTTGTATGTACAACATACATTTTATGTTGTATGCCACTGAGATTTTTGTGTGTATCTGTTTTGTTCCACAGTCCATTCTGAAACATCAAATTGCCAACATCTGTTGGATCAAAAGTCGTGTCCGACTCTTTGCGACCCCATGGACTGCAGCACGCCAGGCCTCCCTGTCCTTCACCAACTCCCGGAGTTTGCTCAAATTTGTGTCCATTGAGTCGATGATGCCATCCAACCATCTCATCCTCTGTCATACCCTACTGCAGGTTAGTGACGGTCAGAAGCTGTTGCCATCTCTAGACCAAGAAAGGCAAGAAAAACCGTATTAATAGTATGAGGTATGTCTGAAGTCAGAGGTATGTCTGAGGAAGAACAACAGACAGAGAAGATCTGCAGCTGTAGGGAGAGGAATTCTGCCATTCCTAAACTGTGCCCTGCTGGGATGAAGTGGATAAAATAAATCCTTCAAATTCTTTCTTCTCTGTCTCATGCTGGTACACCCACTTGCTAAATTTAACCAGAAGAGGGCAAGGGAGCCTAGTAATGTTGTAAGTTGAGATCAGCTTCTTGGCAAAGGATCAGGGCAGGAAAGAATAAAACAGAATAACCAGACTTCAATTATTCTTTTCATGTTCCTAGCCCCTAGTATACCTCCTTACATATCAGTTCAGTTCAGTTCAGTCACTCAGTCATGTCTGACTCTTTGTGACCCCATGAACTGCAGCATGCCAGGCCTCTCTGTCCATCACCAACTCCAGGAGTTCACCCAAACCCATGTCCATCGAGTTGGTGATGCCATCCAGCCATCTCATCCTCTGTCGTCCCCTTTTCCTCCTGCCCCCAATCCCTCCCAGCATCAGAGTCTTTTCATACATATAGCAGATAATTAATAAATATTGAATAGAAGAATAAATGAGTCTCTACAAATCTCTGATATTCCTGGCTCTTTTCATTCATGCAAACTTTTTAATGAATGCAATAAATGTAATATAAATGTGGACCTAGATGTGATTTAATTTGTAAATTTTCTGGGATGTTTTCCAATAAATAAATATACATCCAAAAATTAGAAGAAAAATGTTTGGCCAATTGTGTGTTCTCAAATTAGATCTGGAAATATCAGCATCATACTTATAAGGAACTTATTTAACTCCATCCTTTACCTGAGTATACAAATAATCCTCTCAGACAATACTGAAGTTGATGTTCTCATTCCTTATTTCAGATAAGGAACTGAAAGCTAACAGTATTTGAGAATAATCAGACAATGCTTTCCTCTTTGATTCTCTAGTTGCACAAACACAAAACAGAAAACATTATATGAATGCTTAAACATTAAGGCCATTTCTACAAGTTAAAAAAAAAATCAGTGAATCAGAAGTACTTCTCTCACCATTGAAATCTGCAGAAAGCAACTGCAATATTGCTACTTCTGTACTTTTAAAGTGACCATGAAAATATATCTGAAGAAAAAAATAGTGGCTAAAAGCATGGATACATTTATTTTGCTCTAATTAAAATCTGTTTTCAGGGATATATGCACAGATGTTTTCTTACTTTTAAGTGGTAATTGTATACTAGCACGAAAAAATGAATGAAACTGAGAGATTGAGAGTCTTATGATAACTGTGAATCAAAATAATGGAAAATATGAAAGCTGTATATTTCTCCAATCTATATGATTATTGACATTTCTTTGGAAGAATATTTTGAATATTCTAAGTGCAAGCTATGACAGTTACTACATTACTACCTTTATCAAAATATCCTTTCATAAGAAAATGATGTCCAATTTTTACTTTTAAAATATATTTTCTTATACCAGATACATTATTCCTATCTTATTTTTAATGCAAAATATGATGTAATATTGACTCATAAACTTCTAATACATATTTAAATATAGCTTGCAAGTGTGTGCTACTTGGCATGTAGAAAGACCAAACATTTTATTGACCAACTCTAATGCTTGCGATAAGAGTTGCAACAAACTCTTGCAACATCAGTAGCAATGAACTCCAGTAGCAATGAACTCCAGTAGCAATGAACACTATTAAGGTCTCAATTGTGGTCTGAAAAAACCTTGTCCTACTAAAAGGAACCAGAATCCTTTAGAGAAATGACTAAGCTCAGATCTGTGGTAGGAAATGTACAAAATAAACCGGGTCATCTCATTATTCCAAAAAGCAAGCATATTATCAACAAATATTAGAATCATCTCAAAAAGCTACAGTAACCAATTATTGGAGCATTAAAAAGGAAGAATGATGACAATACGTCAAAACAAGATAAATTCAACTCTACAAATCAATAAGAAGTTGACAGTTATCCAATAAAATGTCTAGAATGAAAGAACACACAATTTACAAAACAGGAATTAAAAAGTGAGATACAAACATTACAATAAATTCAATCTCCATAGTAATCAGAGTACAAATTAAAAATATTAAGACACTATTTTCTTGTCCATCAGACTGGCAAATCTTTAAACATTTAAGTATATCAAATACTAGAAAAAGAGCCAAAAACCAGGACATGTTGGAAGCTCAAATGGATAAAGCTTTTCTTGACTGGGCAATTTGAGAGTGATGATTAATATTTCAAATGTATATACATTCCAAAAATTCTACTTTCCCATATCTACCTTAAAGAAAAACTTGCACAAACTTTGAAAGAGGCATTTATAATGCTGCTGACTGGCTGCACTATTTTTAATCATGAAAAATTTACACAAATTCTATCAACAAGGGGATTAGATATATATGAATCGGTTCAAAAGAATAACTTAGAATATTTTCAAGCTATAACAATAACAGTTAATCACACAGTCATGTCCAACTTTTTGCAGCCCCATGGACTGTAGCCTGCCCAGCTCCTCTGTCCATGGAATTCTCCAGGCAAGAGTATTGAAGTGGGTTGCCATTTCTTTCTCCAGGGGATCTTCCCAAATCAGGGATCAAACCTAAGTCTCCTGCATTGCAGACAGATTCTTTACCATCAAGCCTCTAGGGAAGCCTTATTTTCAAGCTGTATTTTTTATAATCTTGTTTATTCATTTATGTATTTTTGGCTGTGCTGTGTCTTCATTGCTGCGTGGGCTTTTCTCTAGTGGAGAGCAGGGGCTACTCTCTAGTTGCAGTGTGTGGGCTTCTCATTGTCGTGACTTCTCTTATTTCCGAGCAAGGCTCTCAGTTGTGTGGACTTCAGTAGTTGCAGCACGTGGGCTCAGTAGTTGTAGCTCCAGGTCTCCAGAGCACAGGCTCAATAGTTTTGGTGCATGGGCTTAGTTGCTCAGCAGCATGTGGCATCTTCTTGGATCAGGGATTGAACTCACATCTCCTGCATTAGCAGGTGGATTCTTTACCACTGAGCCACTAGGGAAGCCCCAAGTTATATTTTTTCAGTTAAAAAACATCACAGTGAAAAGCATAAGTATGATGTTATGTACATTTAAAAACCCACAAAACTATTGAGTTCCATATGTGATATAATATATATAATATACACATATATAATGGGACAGGAAGTAGATCTGCAAAAATATGTATCAAATTGATAGCATTGATTACCTCTGGGGAGAAGAATCATGTTAGAGGGAAATAGAAGAGTCTTTTGATTTACCTGTATTTTTTATACTATAAACATAGTTAAGTATTTAATCTTTATTTCATAATTTTTTTAACGGTAAAAAAATCATCTTCCAATAACTTTCTAAGGAGGTCATTTAAGGTCCCACTCTATGGGTGAGGAAAGATAGCTCAGAAATAATGTCTGGCATGCCCAAAGTTAAACAATAGAGGTGAAAATTAATTCAGGCTGATCTTATTGCCTCTAGGCAAAATCTTTTCCTCTAGATCATAAGTAAAAATGATCTTGTATTTTGCACAGGTCAAAACTTCTTTAGGGAGATACCTAGGTTGGAGACAGGTTTGGGAGCAATACATATTTGCCTACTGAAACCATGGATGTATACTAAGGAGATTGTGGATAAAAATCTGGGCAGGCCCAGAACAGAATCCTGAGAAATTCCAACATTTAGTGGATGAACAGTTAAAGGAACTCTATTAGAAAATCAAAGAAGCAATTGCTACGTAATCAGGACAGGGTGGAGTAAAGAACTCAAGCATAAAGAACACTTCTAGGAAGAGGAAGTGGTCAACAGTGGCACATGTTGCAAAGAGGTCAAATACCAGGGCTTTGAGTTGTCTTTGGATTTGGTATCCAGATCATTCTATGACTTTGTCAAGAGTCTTAATACACAGCAGAGACAGAAACCAGAATGCAGAGGCATGACAAATAAGAAGATAGGAAGATTTAACAGTATGGCAGTTCCTCAAAAATTTTTTAAAAAGAAAAGGACATAATCCAGCAACTTTACTTTTAGGAATATAAGAATCCACCTGCCAAAGCAGGGGATATCAGAGATGCAAGTTCTACCTATGGGTCAGGAAGTTCCCCTGGAGTAGGAAATGAAAGCAGCCTCAAGTATTCTTGCCTGGAAAATCCCATGGACAGAGGACCTTGGTGGGCTACTATACATGGGGTCGTAAAGAGTCAGACACTATTGAGCATGCAATGCCAAGACACTTGCCCAATCTCCCCGGTCAGACAGCCCACCTCCCTCACCTGGTTCCTGCCAGCCCCCACTCCATCTACATCCAAAATTTTTTTTTCACTTTTTGGTTAAATTTCTTGGCAGCATTTCACAGTGGACACCTGAGGGATCTTAGGTCCCCAAGCAGGGATCCAACCAGCAGCGGGAGTCTTAACCACTGGGCTGCCAGAGAAGGCCCCATCCACCCCAGCCCTGTCCCCATCACCCCAGCCCCAGCCCCATCCCTCCTCCACCCTCCCCGCATCAGGTCTCTCTGCCAAGTTACTGCGCTCCCCTGCTGCTCCTCAGTTTGGTACTCCTGCGGTGGGGCCAGTGAGGAAAGCGGTGAGAGACCCTGGGCCCAGCAACACCCCTCTTCACCCCTCCTAAGACTGAGGGAACCCACTGAGTTACCGTCCCCAGGCAGAGGTCCCTTCCCTGCTGTGCCCAGCCCACACACAGATGCCCTCAGGAGTACAGTCTCCTAATGACTGGCCTCCTGGAGCCACTTCCCTCCCCAGTTTGTTCTGTGTGTCAGTCAGGAGGGTAATGAGAGTGACCTCACAGGGAGGCACCCCTACGGAGTGAGCTCCCACACTTCTGATCACATTTAAGGAATTGTTATTTTTATTATTAACGTGGGCGTCTCTTGTCGGCTTTTTGGGGGCTGTTTGGTGAATAATTCAGGCACGGGTTGGGCCCTACTTCCCTTGACCCTCCAGTGGGTCCAAGTGCGGGGAGGTGGGGGCGGGGTGGGGTGTGGAGGGTGGGAAGCCACGCCCTCCGGGAAGAACCTGCCTCTCAACCAACGTGCCTGTCAGGAAGCTGTGTCAACAGCAGAGCAGACCTGAATCACTCGGCCCTCCCTTCCCTGCCCCTTGGGGAACTCTGAGAATAGATCCAGGAGCCCTTCCCAGAAGCAGCCCCGAGGCTCAGTCAGAGTCCTGCCCCTACCGGTCACCTGAGCTCCGCGTGATCCTCACCCCCTCCTCCCCCTCGGCCTTCCCTCCTGAATCTCACATCCCTGTCACAACCGCCTCTGCAGGCCCTGTCATTTCCCACTGATCTACCCTTGCGCAAGCTGTTCCCTCTACCTGGACTGCTTTCTTTCTTCAGAGCCATTGCCCCCAGGAAGTGCACCCAGATTCCCCCGCCTGGAAGGGATCTTTTCCTCAGCACCTGTAGGCCCCACTTTAAAGGCCCCCAGTTGGAGCTCCAACATCTCACTGCAGCAGCAGCAAGGGCTGCAGCCTTCATATGGGACTCTCCCTTTTTCCTCTGTTTTATGAATGAAGACACTGAGGCTCAGAGAGGCAGAGTGAGGCTCCAACCGAAGCGACAGAGCAGCAGGCCCCGCAGATGACCGCCTCAGGCCTGCTTGTCTTCAGTGGACAAATGTCCTGAAGGAAATCTGAGTTAAAAAGAAAACTTAATTAACCCAAATGAACTCTCCAGTTATCCGGTGACTCTCCCAGATTCATTCCTTTGGACAATTAGCACTATAAACCTCTTTTTCCGGTAGAGATGGTTCCTAAAAACATTCTCAGGGAATTCAAAGATCTGGGAGGGATCTGGAAACCAGTTGTCTCCTCCTTATGAGCCTGGATCTGCCTCCTGAGGAGGACTCCAGGCTACTCCTGTAGAGCCCAGCTTCCCCAGCACCAAGAGCAGTATGTTCACGCTTAATTTATGCTCGTAGCAACCTAGCTCTGTGGGTACTATTATCCTCATGGCATGGGGCCAGGGGAGACTGAGGCTCAGAGAGGTTGGCAGTAACCTGAACAGATCTGCCTAGCCCTTAAGTTCATGTCGGTACCCTACCAAGTGGGGACCTCCCCTCCCTTTGTTTCCCAGGGCAACCCCTCCCTCTGTGGCCAGGGGTCCTCTGCCAGGGGAAAGCATTAAGCAGCTCCCTTTGCCAGAGGAGCTGTTTTGGGGATCACAGAGCTTGGCTGAGTTCCCGTACCTCCTGCTCTGGCCCTGTCCCTGAGGTCATGTGAATGGTGGCTCCCTCTTCGTGTAATGGAGGCAGCTATTGAAGAAAGGGTCCAGACTTGGAGTTGGGAGCCTGGGGTTCGACCCTTTGCTCTGCCCCTTATTTGCTGCACCATGACCTTGGATTAGTCACTCACTTCCCTAAGCCTCCGAAGAATTGTCTCCTAGATGAAATGAGGGCGTGGAGGGTGGCATGAGCAGGATCACAGTGGGCCTCCCTGGAAGTGAGCTGGGTGTGAGGTCAGGTGGAGGAGGGCAGGCAGGAGGAAGTTTGGTCCAAGAGACCAGGCCATCCCAGGTGTGGGTCGAGAAACCAAGTAGGAAGGATAGGAGGGTATGAGAGCCAGGATGTGCTGTCCATAAATTCAGGGCACACGGCTCCCCTCCATGGGCAGAAGGCAGGAAGAGCTTTCTCCCTTGGAATGTGCCCCTCCACCTCCTCTATGCCGCAAGACACAGACCTTCAGCATTTGGGCTGAATTAAGAGCGTCAGACGTCAGCTGCCTCTGAATCACAGGCTGCTCGAGCCTGGAGAGGACATGGGATCACATCTTCACACTTACTGTCTGGAAGACTCTGGGGGTCCTCGGGGGTGCCCAGGAGGAGGGATCTCTGGGCCCCACTCTGGCTTCTCTCACAACAGCCCCCTTTATCCGAGTTATATCTTAGGTTCCCCTTATTTGAAGTGAAGAGAGAGTTCTGCACCCATGCAGAGAAAGGGAGTAAACCACGAGAGTTGCCAAGGGTCTGGCTTCAGTGAAGCCAGACAGCCAGACAGTGAGAGTGGGATTAGAACTCCGTCTGCCAGGCTCATTCACTCATGCATGTGTATGCGCTTTCGCCCACGAATTAATTCAAGCCTGCATTGAAGCCCTTCCCTGAGCCCTCCGATGATGCCCACAAGGATTTCATAAAAGCCAAAACAGACAGGATTCCCATTCTCAAGGAGTGTAACACCTAAGGAGATGACACTGATTAATGAGAGCTCATACATTCAATGTTATCGCCACCTGCCGTGTACTTTACACATATCAACTCTCATGACAACAATATGAGGTGAGTAAATCCCCTATTACAGGTGAGGAATCTGAGGTATGGGAGGTGAAACAATATATCAGGCAACCAGGAAGTGGCAGAATTGAAACTCAGCTGTTTGGCTACAGAGTGTGTGTGCTCATGACTGCAACGTGAAACAGATAAATACAATTCATAACCTATCCCACCTCCTGCTGCTCAGATGGTAAAGAATCTGCCTGCAATGCAGGATACCTGGGTTCGATCCCTGGGTTGGACAGATCCCCTGAAGAGGAAAATGTCTGCTCATTCCAGTATTCTTGTCTGGAGAATTCCATGGACAGAAGAGCCTGGCAGACTACATCCATGGGGTTGTAAACAGTTGGACACAACTGAGTGACTAACACATACAGGCACATTTATATTACAGAGAACCTGGCTAAGCTGAGGTTAGCTTGGGGAGGGATGTCAGCAAAGGCTTCTCTGAGGAAATGATGCTTGAGTTAAGATAAGGCAATCAATTTTTGATAATGTTGCCAAGACCACTCCATGAGAGAAAGAGTAGTCTTCTTAACAAATGGTGTTGGGACAACTGGGTATCTACATGCAAAAGAATGAAGTTGATCTCCTATCTAAAAACACACAAAAAAGTGAACTCAAAATGGATCAAAGATCTAAAACTAAAGCTATAAGACTTTTAGAAGAAAAAATAAAAAAATAAAATAAAATAAATAAAAAATAAAAAGAAGAAGAAAAAATAGTTGTAAATCTTTGTGACCTTGGATTAGGTAGTGACTTGGGTATGACATCAAAAGTATAAGCAACTAAAAGAAAATTAGTAACATTGGATATTATCAAAACAAAAAAGCTTGCATGTTTCAAAGAACACCGTCAAGAATAGGAAAAATTTTTACAAAGCCTTACATCTGATAAGGGATTTCAATCTAGAATATAATTAAGAACTCTTACAATTCAATAATAAAAAAAGACTAAGAATCCAATTTAAAATGGGCAAAGAATCTAGACAGATATTTCTCCAAAGAAGATGTACAGATGTCCAATAAGCTCAGGAAAAGATGCTCTGACATCATTAGTCATCAGAGAAATGCAACTCAAAGCCACAATGAAATACCATTTCATGCTCATTATGATGGAGATATGATATATATGACAATAAAAAGTGTTGATGAGGATGTGGAGAAATTGGTAATTGATGTAGCCTCTAAGGAAAATAGTCTTGCAGTTCCTCAAAAGGTCAAACATTGAGTTACCACATAATCCAGCAATTCCACTTTTAGGAATATATACAAGGTTAATGAAAACATATGTCCTCAAGAGATGGTCATAGCAGTATTAGTCATAATAGCTAAAAGTGGGAACAATCCAATGTTCATCAACTGATGAATGTATAAATAAAATGTGGTATCATCTATGTGATGAAATATTGCTCAGCAACAAAAATAAATGAAGAAATAAAATATGTACCAACAGAAGAATCTTGGAAACATTATGCTAAGTGAAAGAAGCCAATCTCAAAAGACCATATATTGTATGATTCCATTTATATGAAATCCATAGATAACACAAATCCATAGACAACACAAATTAGATTAGTGGTTGTGAAATTTTGGGGAGGGAGGCAGTGATGATTGAGAATGGCAATTTTGTGGGGGAAGATGCAAATGTTCTAAAATTGAGTGTGGTAATAGTTACCCAAATCTGTGACTATCCTGAAAAACCAATGAATTATATATTTTACATGGGAGAATTGCATGATATATGAATTATAACTCAATAAGACTGGTATTTAATAAGGATAAAAGGATGAAGAGGCGTTATGTGAGCCTGGAAGGGGCTGGGGCTTGAGGTGCGCCTTCTAAGCTAAGGGAGCTGCATGTGCAAAGGCCCTGTGGCTGGGAGCCTGGTATGTTTAAGAAAACAAAGAAAACCATGTGGCAGGAGCTCGTAGGGCAAAGAAGAGGAGAGAGAAGAGGCTGGAGGGTCGGACTGCCCAGGGACTTGAGGGCTATGGCACAGTACCAGGTTCATGTGGAGGCAGGGCTAGGAGGGTCAGGCTCTCACACACACTCAGGCTGTCCTGCCCCTCCCCTCTTCCCGACCTCTCTTGTCTGCCTGGGAAAACCCTAGGATAGGATGCGAGTTCTGGAGGAACTTCAGGAATTACTGGAATCAGAAGTCTTTTCTGAAAACAGTCTTGGCGGCAGAGCCGAGGTTTAATTCCCAGCTCTGCTGCTCGCTGCGTGACTCTGGGCACGTCACTTCCTCCTCTCTTTGAGCCCTGCTTTCTCCATCTGCAAAGTCTCAGCTCTCCTTGCTCTACCTTCCTCTCAATGCCTGGTGGTGGGCGGAGTTGGGGGGGAGAGCGAGGGTGAGGGGGAGAGCTGGGGTAGGGGGGAGAGCCTGGGAGATGTGT
>SJXQ01011594.1:146536-180982 GCA_006408695.1 Aepyceros melampus | reverse complement strand
CATCCAGCGCTTTTAAAGAAAGTTTTAAAAACCCAGACAGAGGTTATTATCTATCTGCCACCAGCTGCCTTTTTTCTGAACTCCAGGGTCGGCTGAGAGCTGGCAGGACTGCTACACCCACTCCCTGGAAACACAGGGCTTTACTGAGATTGCCGGGAAAGCCTCAGGCCTGCAGGTCGCGCTTCCCCAGCTCCAGGAAGCTTGGGGGGCTCAGGGAGTGGGAGAGCTGGGAGCGGACAGGCTGTGTCCATGCCCCAGGAGCTGACTAACTGAGGGCAGAGCTGGGGGGCAGGCTGACTGGCCAGGGATGCAGGGCTGAGCGTGGACTCCTTGGAGAGGAGTGAAATCTGGGGCCTTGGCAGCTGGAATCTGTTCGCTTGCTCTCTGAACAAACACGGAGGCCTTCTGTGGAAACTTCGAGATCATTTCAGCTTAATACAGGCTCTGGATTAGAGGAGGCAGCTGAGGCCTGGAGTTGGGGAAGCCTGACACAAAGCCACCCAGTCAACAGGGCAGAGGGAAACAAAGAAGCCAGGAATGGTAAGAAAGGGAAAGGGCTTGGAGGTTTTCTGGTACCAGCCTCACACTACACACGCAGAACAGCACTCTAAAGCTCAAATCACCCACAGTTATGAGCGCAGACCAGCCTCCAGAGAGAAGGACGGGCCGAGTGACCCACATCACCCCTGAGAGGATTCTATTATCCTGAGCCCTGAGGCCTCCTCTCTGGACCCTCAAGAGGAAGACATCGTGGGCATCTTCCCAAAGTCCCATTCCTTGTCCTAGTCACCCCACCCTTTACTCCCCTGTAACAGCCTTTCGCCTTTCCCACCCTCTCTCCACCCCTGCCTCCCATTTTGACCTGGAGCTTGACCCCAGGTGAGGGCTCAGCCCAGAGTCCAGCCACCATACAACTGGCCAGATCCCTGAAGTCACCTGCCTCCCCTTCCTTCTGCTGACAAGCCCTCATATTCCACGGCCACCCCTTCAGCTCTCATATAGAGCCTCTCTGCCCACTGCCTTGACTGCAGCCCCAGACTTGCTTTCCTGGTTATTGGCTTCTCTGATAGCTCAGCTGGTAAAGAACCCACCTGCAATTTAGGAGACCCCGGTTCGATTTCTGGGTTGGGAAGATCCTCTGGAGAAGGGATAGGCTACCCACTCTGGTATTCTGGCCTGGACAATCCCATGGACTATACAGTCCATGGGGTCACAAAGAGTCGGACACGACTGAGCGACTTTCACTTTCACTTTCCAGACTTGTATCCCAGTGGCCTCCCAGCCTCCCACCCACCCCTCTGCTCCAGTTCAATCTCCTCACAGTAACCAGAGACACATTTTGGACATACTGGTCAGATCACACCCCTCCTCTCCTCAAAACCCGTCCATGGCTCCCCAGCATCCTCAGGGGAAAGCCCAGCTCCTCAGCTTTCAGCTCAGGCCCTGCTTCCTGCTCCCCTAGCTCCTGCTGCCCTCAGGAGCCCCCAAGCTTGGCCATCCATGCACCAGACAGCTCCAAGGCTTCCTGCTCTAGTCCCAGCTCCATCTGCCCACAGCTCCTTCCTCCTCTTCCCTCTGGTCTGTCTGGCAAATACCCACCCATTCTTCAAGGATCATGACGCCCAAAGATTGCCCCACAGGGTGACCCTGACCCCACCCTCACTCGATGCTCCCTCCCCAGCTGTACCCTGTACAGACCTTGATCTAAGCCTCGGTGATACCAAGCATACAGCCCCCTGCTCAGCCTGGGAGTCTGTCAGGGAAAAGGGTAAAAAGTAGGCAGAGAAGGAAGAGAAAAGAAGAAATTTATTTTCAGGTGCTTGCTCAATGACTCCTCCCCCAGGAAGGCCCCCAGACAGCAGAATCTCCCTGTCTTGGCCACCTAGGTTCCTTGCTTGCATCTCTGGAGATGGAGTCACAGTTACTTGCCTTGACACAGTCTTGAGATGTCAGTGGAGTCTGAGGCCCTGATAAGTCATTTAGACTATACCTCATTTTACAGGTGGGGCTTCCCCGGTGGCTCAGCAGTGACAAATCCGCCTGCGTGCAGGAGGCACAGGAGCCACTGGTTCAATCCCTGGGTCAGGAAGATCCGCTGGAGGAGGAAATGGCAACCCACTCCAGTATTCTTGCCTGGAGAATCCCATGGACGGAGGAGCCTGGCAGGCTATAATCCATGGAGTTGCAAAGAATCAGACACAACAAATGAGGCCCAGGGATGCAGAGCCAGGATGTAAACTGTCCCACCCCAAACCTAGTGCTCTTTCCCTGCTCTCACTGTCTGACGTTGGCATCTCTGGATCCCAGGAGCATGTGGTTGTGAAGGGTCCTCACCAGGACTGGGAGTCCCAAGTCACAGGCCTGAGCAGGCCTGAGCACAATGAGAGGGAAGGATTGGAGTCCAGGTAGAGTGAGTAGGGATGGGCTATGAAGAAGAGGTCAGGGTCTGAGCCTGGAGGGGCATCTGCTGTTCGCTGACCCCACCCCTGTGTCTTCTCAGCTCATTGGCTGAGCCAGGAGAAACTACAGTTGGAGCCCCATACAGCCCTCACCACTCTGTCCCTGGGGCCAGGCTTCTGTGTCTTGAATCCCAGCTCTGGGATCTTGTGCACATGCTGCCGCCTCCCTTGGTCTAGGTTTCCTGCTCTGTGAAATAGACATATTTACCATCTTATACTATAGGGCTGTGTGTGAATTAAAAAGTTCATCCTTGTACATCACTCAGAACAGTGCCTGATGCATAGTCAGTGCCCAAGAACAAAATCATTATTATTATTTGGCCATTTTGCCCACTAGACAAGTCTTCCCAGGTGATGCTAGTGGGAAAGAACCCACCTGCCAATGCAGGAGATATATGAGACTCAGGTTCCATCCCTGGGAAGATCCCCTGGAGGAGGGCATGGCAACCCACTCCAGTATTTTTGCCTGGAGAATCCCATGGACAGAGGAGCCTGGCAGGCTGCAGTCCATAGGGTCACAAAGAGTCAGACACGACTGAAGTGACTTAGCACGCATGCCCACCAGACACTGAATCCGGAGGGCTGTGTTTTCTGGGTCCCACTTCACAACAGCACCCATTCCCGTGCCCGGCCCCAATGTCTGTGCAAGTTGGAGAGCCCGAGGGGCCTGTGAAGGCACTTCAGCCTGTGTGCCCTTCACCTCCAGTTATCCTCACCGGATAGCACCATGCTATACCATTGGCCAGCATGGCCTTAACAGAACAGGCTCCTTGTGGCCTCTTCAAATCTCAGTGTGACGGGAAGTTCAAGAACACATCCCCAGTGATCTGCCCACAGCTCCTTCCTCCTCTTCCCTCTGGTCTGTCTGGCAAATACCCACCCATTCTTCAAGGATCATGACGCCCAAAGATTGCCCCACAGGGTGACCCTGACCCCACCCTCACTCGATGCTCCCTCCCCAGCTGTACCCTGTACAGACCTTGATCTAAGCCTCGGTGATACCAAGCATACAGCCCCCTGCTCAGCCTGGGAGTCTGTCAGGGAAAAGGGTAAAAAGTAGGCAGAGAAGGAAGAGAAAAGAAGAAATTTATTTTCAGGTGCTTGCTCAATGACTCCTCCCCCAGGAAGGCCCCCAGACAGCAGAATCTCCCTGTCTTGGCCACCTAGGTTCCTTGCTTGCATCTCTGGAGATGGAGTCACAGTTACTTGCCTTGACACAGTCTTGAGATGTCAGTGGAGTCTGAGGCCCTGATAAGTCATTTAGACTATACCTCATTTTACAGGTGGGGCTTCCCCGGTGGCTCAGCAGTGACAAATCCGCCTGCAGTGCAGGAGGCACAGGAGCCACTGGTTCAATCCCTGGGTCAGGAAGATCCGCTGGAGGAGGAAATGGCAACCCACTCCAGTATTCTTGCCTGGAGAATCCCATGGACGGAGGAGCCTGGCAGGCTATAATCCATGGAGTTGCAAAGAATCAGACACAACAAATGAGGCCCAGGGATGCAGAGCCAGGATGTAAACTGTCCCACCCCAAACCTAGTGCTCTTTCCCTGCTCTCACTGTCTGACGTTGGCATCTCTGGATCCCAGGAGCATGTGGTTGTGAAGGGTCCTCACCAGGACTGGGAGTCCCAAGTCACAGGCCTGAGCAGGCCTGAGCACAATGAGAGGGAAGGATTGGAGCCCAGGTAGAGTGAGTAGGGATGGGCTATGAAGAAGAGGTCAGGGTCTGAGCCTGGAGGGGCATCTGCTGTTCGCTGACCCCACCCCTGTGTCTTCTCAGCTCATTGGCTGAGCCAGGAGAAACTACAGTTGGAGCCCCATACAGCCCTCACCACTCTGTCCCTGGGGCCAGGCTTCTGTGTCTTGAATCCCAGCTCTGGGATCTTGTGCACATGCTGCCGCCTCCCTTGGTCTAGGTTTCCTGCTCTGTGAAATAGACATATTTACCATCTTATACTATAGGGCTGTGTGTGAATTAAAAAGTTCATCCTTGTACATCATCAGAACAGTGCCTGATGCATAGTCAGTGCCCAAGAACAAAATCATTATTATTATTTGGCCATTTTGCCCACTAGACAAGTCTTCCCAGGTGATGCTAGTGGGAAAGAACCCACCTGCCAATGCAGGAGATATATGAGACTCAGGTTCCATCCCTGGGAAGATCCCCTGGAGGAGGGCATGGCAACCCACTCCAGTATTTTTGCCTGGAGAATCCCATGGACAGAGGAGCCTGGCAGGCTGCAGTCCATAGGGTCACAAAGAGTCAGACACGACTGAAGTGACTTAGCACGCATGCCCACCAGACACTGAATCCGGAGGGCTGTGTTTTCTGGGTCCCACTTCACAACAGCACCCATTCCCGTGCCCGGCCCCAATGTCTGTGCAAGTTGGAGAGCCCGAGGGGCCTGTGAAGGCACTTCAGCCTGTGTGCCCTTCACCTCCAGTTATCCTCACCGGATAGCACCATGCTATACCATTGGCCAGCATGGCCTTAACAGAACAGGCTCCTTGTGGCCTCTTCAAATCTCAGTGTGACGGGAAGTTCAAGAACACATCCCCAGTGCTGGGAGTAGAGGACCCCTCAAGCTCTGTGTGAGGCTGGGGCTCCATCTCCTCCTGCTCTCAGGGTTGCAGGGAGGGAATGGGGTGATGGGGAGAGGGGACGTCTCCCTGAGCATCTGTTTTGTGTCTTCCCTGGGCTGGCCCATCTCATCAGGCATGTTTATATTCCCAAGTATCCCAGACAACCGTGGCTGATAAGGATGTCTCTGGCCTGGGAACCCCTGCAGTGACTTTATCTCTAGATGGGGCCTGGCTAACTCTGGATGGAGAGGAAGAGTGCCTCTGGGTTTCTGAGAAGTTTCACAGCGCGATGCTCAAGGGTGGCTGAGCCTGTGTGGTTCTGGTGCAGACTACCCAACCCCCCGTCCCTCCCTCTCCTGTTGCTGCCTGCTGCACTCCACTCCCCGACCTCATTCACCCATGACAGGATCCTGCCAGGCCCACCCAGCACCATTCCTCTGCTGCTATAGCTCAGTTAATCTGGGAGCCACCTGAGGGCAGCATCACCTGGGACCCATCCTGCCTGCACAGGGCTGGGCCACTCACACTAGACATCCGCCAGAACTCAGGGCTTTTCGGGCTCCCTGGACCCACTCCTCCCCTCTCTCTGGACTAAGGCAGAGACTGGAGTTACATCTTTGACTACTTCCTTTCTCACCAGCCTTACATGCCCATATCCTTCTAAGAAGCACTCACTATGTGCCTGGGCACTTTGTTTAATGAATCCCCCAGACTCCTTGGGGCTTCCCAGGTGACTCAGTGGTAAAGAATCCACCTGCCAATGCAGGAAATGCAGGACTCACGGATTTGATCCCTGGGTTGGGAAGAATCCCCTGGAGGAGGAAATAGCAACCCACTCCAGTAATCTTGCCTGGAGAATCCCATGAAGAGAGGAGCCTGGCAGGCTACAGTCCATGGGGTTGCAAAGAGTCATATACGACTGAGCAACTGATGATGCCCACCAGACTCCCAAGAGGTGCTATCCTGATTACCATCAACGCAAAAAATAAAGCATCCTGGATGATTGATGACTTGCCCAACTTTGCCCAGTTGTCACATCCTAGATGGTTGATGACTTGCCCAAGGGCGCACAACAGGAAGCAGCAGAGCTGGCCTCTGAGCCAGGGCTGTCCAACTTGGCTTGGAGGGCTCAACAGTGGGCAGAAAACAGACTCCAAATTGTACCTGCTGAAGTGGAAGTGGGGCATGGGAAGGAGCTTACTTGTGTCTGGCTGGGGGAACTCAGAGGGCTGCAGGGGAAAGAAGAAAGAGGTGTACCTGTCACCTAATGCCGTGTACCCCAAACCTAGTGCTTGAAACAATGACATTTATTTTGTCCTCAAATCTATATTTGGTCAAGGCTCAGGGCTTCCCTGGTGGCTCAGAGGTTAAAGCGTCTGCCTGCAATGTGGGAGACCTGGGTTCCATCCCTGGGTCGGGAAGATTCCCTGGAGAAGGAAATGGCAACCCACTCTAGTACTCTGCCTGGAGAATCCCATGGGTGGAGGAACCTGGTGGGCTGCAGTCCATGGGGTCGAAAAGAGTTGGACACGACTGAGAGACTTCACTTTCACTTTCCTTTCACTTTCAGAGGGGATAGTTCATCTCTGCTCCACTCAGCATTACCTGGGATGGTTGTCAGTCTGCGAGCTGGAATCATTTGAAGAGTCATTCATGGGTAAGTCCAGTGGTTGAAGCTGGCCATTGGCCAAGAGATTAACTGGGTAGGGCACTGGTTATCCGGAACACTTAGAGTAGCCTCTCCATGTGGCTTGGGCTTCCTCACATTATGGGTACTGGATCTCAGAGAGAGAGAAATAGTGATAGAGAGGCATTCAGAGAGGTGGCTGGAAGCTGAATTACTCTTGTAGATTTAAGCCTGGCAACTTATGTAACGTCATGTCTGCCACATTCTCTTCACTGACACAGTCACAGGATTCTGCTTAATTTCAAGGGGAGGGGCAGTGCACTCCACTTCTTGATGGAGAATGGCAGGTTTTCAGTATGAGGATCTGAAAATACTCCTGAGCCCATTTTAGGAAAATACACCCTTCACAGGGACTTCCTCTCCTGACCTCTCCTCAGTAACCAGCAAGACACTTCCAGAGGCTCAGCAGACATTGCTCCTCTCATTCCAACTATGAAAGCTTGGTCCTCAGTGGTGTGATGGGGAGAGAGTGTGAATGGCTGTTTACTGAGCACGTACGCCAGGCCCTCCCCTGGGCACTTCCATGCTTTATTACATTCCATCTATACCATGATTCCACATGGTGAGCCATGCGGCTCCCTGTTCTGTAGGTGAGGAGACTGAGGCTGAGAAGGTGAGAACTTACCCAGGCCACTCAGAGTCACCAGTGAGGCTGGGACCTGAAGTTGGGTCTGTGTGACTCCAAAGGTCCTGCTCTTGCCCTGCACCAGCTGTCCCAGGTTCAAGATAAGGAACGGGTGATAAGGTGAAGCAGTAAGAACATGGGCCTTAGATCAGAGCTACTTTGGTTCTCATTAAGCTCCTTGACCTTGGGTGGATCACTTCATCCCTCTTAGGCTCAGTTTTCATATCTGTCCAATGGGACATCACAGACTTTACAAAACAAGTCAGTGGAATGCAATAATCTCTGTTACAAGTTTGGCAAAGCCTCTGGCATGTCATGCAGGGTACTCAGACCACCCAGCCCTCCCTAGAGTGGACCTGTTCATCTGTGGGCAGAGCTAAGCTGTCTGGAGCATAAGCCTTCTGCCATTCACCAAGGGGGAGCCCCGGGCTCCTGCTGGCTATTTTTAGGCCTGTGTGGGCAACCACAGAACCACATGTGGGGTTTACCACCGCCTGGCCAAGCCCAGAAGAACAAGAAAACACTTCTGATGACAGAGGGTGAATATCTGAGGTCAGCAAGGACCTGAGTGCTTCCTAGCACTTCCAGGCTGACATGAGATCAAGTCAGTCTCCTCAGGTCTCAGTTTCCTCATCTGTAAACTGAGGATAGCCATAAACACGGGAGCCCACATTTCTGCACTGCTTACTAAGTGCCAAATACAGATCTCCCATGGTTCTCGCTTTGAGGGGGTCTGGGTCACAGAAATTGCTCAGATAGAAGAGGGGCCAGAGTAGAACTAGGGCTTTTTACCACTCTGCTCCCAGCCTCCTCAAACAGCTGGAAGAAGTTCAGGAGGATTAGCTGAGATCATGGATATCAGTATGTTTTTTAAACTGTAAACTAGACTCTAAACTGTAAACCAACAGGCCCAGAGAGCCTAGGCTCAGTTCCATGGAGACCCCTTCCCACCCCTCCCCAGCTCCAGCCTTCAGCCACAGCATTCCCACTTCTTCATCTATTTTCCACACATGGGGATCCTTGTAAGATTTTATTTCCCCCAACCCTAAAAACGTTTGAAAGCCCCTGAAGGGTGAACTGCCACAGGAGGTGGCAGTGACACCCCCCAGGGCTCAGAGTGAGGGCTGAGGTCCCAGGTGTCCCTGCCATTCGCCAGCCTGACCCACAGCTGTGGCCCTGGGGGCCACCTCCCAGTTAGAGGAGCTCCAGCCTCGGGTCCATGCCTCTTCCTCATTCACATAGGACCTCTGATGGTCTCACTTTTCAGGTTCAGGAAACAGTGCTCCTGGAAGAGTCACCCGCCATGGTTAGAGCTCAGAAGCTCTGCATTTCCCAGGAGGAAACAGAGGGCAGTGAGGCTATGCTCATGTGTGCACACGCCTGCAATCATTGACTCACACACACCACATGCACCGCACAAGCCCGCTTCATGCACACATTCACCTGTGCCCACACATTTTTAGATCCTCACACACACATGTTCACACAGGCACACACAAAACACCTATTCCCACAGGCACCCATATGTGGGAATCACACGTATCCATAGCCCTACATTAAGATGCACCTACGGAGTACACACACACCTTACCCGGAACACACATGCATGTCTTGTACACCCACATGGATTAACACAAGTGACGGATTTATGCAAAAAGCACACACACACCCAATCATCATACACTTCCATGGACAGACAAGTACCAAGACTCAATATACTCACACTGTGAAAGCTGGTATTTGAATGAATGCTCCCACAAACACACAGAGACTCATACAAACCTGGGTGTGTATATACATTTCATTGACACATATGCATACACAGAAACAATAAACACAGATTATACGAGCATCAGTATATACAGAACAAAACCACACACCACAGCCGTCCACATGTGCATGTGCAAACACAAACACACACCCTTGCACACACACACACATACAAGCTCACCAGTGTCATACACCAGTGTGCATACACACTGCCTTGTCTGGCTCCCTTGTTGCTGAGTGAGTCTGCAAAGGTACAGAGACACAAGCACCTAGTTCCACTTCACCTGAAAACCCCCAGCCCCTGGGTGTGTGGGAGGGTGAACCAGACGCCCTCCCTGGAGGGGGCACAGTGGAAAGTATGACCCAAGGTGACTTTTGCAAAGAGCAAGAGTGAGGGTTTTTTTCCACCCTGTTACCTCACTGTGCTGGGAGTGACCAGGGACACATTGCTAACCCCCTCCAAGGAGCCCCTCAACCCTTGAGGACAGCCAGGTCCAACCTCAGAACTCCAGCTCCTTCGTTAACTCAACAATTAACTCACCAACACCTGCCCCCTCCACCCCGCCGCGCCCCGTGTGCCAGGTGCTGGGCCAGCAATTGGAGGCAGAGAGAGGACAGTTGGACTGGGCCCTGCCTGCGGGGCTCACAGATGGGAGGTGGGGTGATAGGTGGAATCAGTGGGAGACTCAAGATCAAGTCCCTTGAAGTGTATTCACTTAATGATCCATTTGCCAAGGGATCAACCTTACAGAAGACTAATTTGCTGAACATACCAAGTATCAATTTGTTAATTTCAGGGTTCTTTTTTTCAGTTCAGATGTACACAGCAATTTTATTGGAAGGATTAGAATTTGTTTTTTATCTTGTCTTTATGACAGACTTTTAAAGAATGTCCAGATGGTCAAAAGCTTAGGGTTGGGAGTGGTGCACTTTAATAAACACACTTAATATTTGTAACCAGAGAAGGACTTTCTGGGGACATCCATCAGGAGCAGGACATTCTGGGAGTTCTGTGGCATGACAGGCTGTCCGGGACCAACTGACCCCGTTGGTGTCATGTAACCTATGCCTGTGTTCTCTGACTTGCCCTGTGATCTTGGCCATGTCCCTTCTCCTCTTTGGGCCTCTGTTTCTTCACGTACAAAGAACTCTTCATTAGGGCCCTGCTGATATTTAATGAGACCCTGGAGCCTCCTGTGACCCTGCATTGCCCAATGTGGCCGAGTTAGGGCTGTGGGCACCAGACAAGATGCTGACTGTTGGGGGTAGCCCAGCCCTGCTTGGAAATCAAAGTTGTAATAGTTAATACTCACCCATGTTGTATCAGTGTCTCTGTCTGAAGCATGACGTTTCTGTGTCCGGTCCCCAGCTCCAGGTAGAGGGGCCTAGCATGCCCAGGGTGGGGTGAGGTGGGGCACATGGGGCTGCAGAAGGTGGGGCCCAGCTCACTTTCCTTTCCTGGTAACAGCTCGCTAACCTCATTTCCTTTTTCTGAAGGGAAATGCCATTGACATCACACAACTGGATTTTCAGCGAGGCAAGATGAGACTTCATGAGCTCTTTGCAGGCAAGAAGGATGCACGCACAGGCCGAGGGGAATTGGAGAACCTCTGCTCTGAGGCTTCAGAGATGGGGACCCCTGGGCCAGAAAGGGGTAGAGATATGCTCTGAGGTCCACAGACACAGCAGAGCTAGGGCCAGAACCCAGGCCCCTGCCTCTCAGCCAGGGCTCTAGATGGGGGCACCTAAACTGCTCTCCACATTGCCCCATTTTAATAATAGCACCAACATCCACTAAGTTGCCCGAGCCAGAAACTGCTCATGTACCTCCTCCCTGTAGCCACGCAGCTGCTTCAACCTGTCCCCAGGCCACCCCAGCTCAGGCCTCCTGGAGCCTCTCTAGGACCCCTGCCCAGCCTCTGCTCGGATCTCCCCACACCCATTCAGGCTCCTTCCCCCAGTCTGTCCGATTGCTTGGGTGACAGGGCTGAAACACAGCCCACGATGTTACTCACCAGCATAAACCCTTCCTGGGCCTCCTGGCTGGGCCTTCAAGGCCCTCTGTGGCTTTGCAGGGGGCCTTCAAGGTCCTCCCCCCATCTCTGTCTTAGCCACTCTCCTTATGTCCCAGATCAGGGAACCCTCTTGCCCAGGCTCGTGCTGTTCCCTCTATGGGAGCCCCTCCCTCTGCATGCCCATTCCTGCTTGTTCACTGCGGAGGGAGGTGCAGTGCTCCGTATCTGCCCCCGCCATTGCCTCAGAGGAAACTGACCTCCTTGGCTGATGTCTCTGAGTCTTCCTCCCCACCTCCGTGAGAGCTGCAAAGACATTTTATTGTGGAAAATTTTAAGCATACCCAAAAATAGAACAGTACAAAGAACCCTGTGTACAAGGCCACTCTTGGCTTCATTTCTAACCCCCAGCTCCTCCCCCACTGGATTTATTATTTGGAGCAAATCCAAAATATCAAATTATTTTATCCCTAAATATGTGGTATGTATTTCTAAATTATAATGGCATGACCAGAATACCATTATCATATGTACATTTTCATAATATTTAAAAATGATTATCAAATATCCAGTCAGGTTTAAATTTTCCCAATTGTCTCATAAATGGTCTTTTAAAATTGATTTGCTCTAGACTAAGATCCAACAAGGTCCATACACATCATTTGTTTTGTTGGGTCTTTTGTGTTCCTCCAGTCTGTATGTTTCTCCCTCTTCTGTTATTTTTTCCCTTGTTTGTGGAATAAACCGTGTTGTTTGTCCCTGTAGTCTTTCACATTCTGGACTTTTCCTGCTGCATCCCCCATGGTGTTGTTTAACATATTCTTCAGTCCCCTGCCTTTTCTATAAACAGACAGATCTAAACACTTAATTGCATTCATATTTAAAGTTTTAGAAAGAATTCTTCATTGGAGATGTGTGTACAGTAGCCTCCCTTTATCCCCAGGGAGTATGTTCCAAGACCCCTGGTGGATGCCTGAAACTTCAGATAGTACCAAACCCTATATATACTATATGTTTTCCTATGTATACATACATATGATAAATTTTAATGTATAATATAAATTAGGCACAGAAAGAGAATATCTGAAGTGCCAGCATCACTACTCTTGCCCTTTGGGGCCATTATTAAGTAAAATCAGAATCACTTGGCCATAGACACTGCGATACTTGTGACAGTCGATCTGATAACACAGGTGGCTGCTCAGTGACAAGTGGACTGTATGATTCACTTCCGGGCAAAACAGTGCACAATTTAAAACTTATGAATTATTTCTGGAATTTTCCGTTTAATATTTTTGGACCACAGTCGACAGCAGGTATCGGAAACCGTGGAAGGTGAAATCATGCATAAGAGGGGAGACCACCGGGCTTTCCTCAAAAGGCACGTAATATTTCATTATCTATCTTTTCTTTTGGGGGCTTCTCAAAGACGTTGAGGGGCTTCCCTTGTAGTTCAGTTGGTAAAGAATCTGCCTACAATGCAGGAGACCCAGATTAGATCCTGGGTTGGGAAGATCTCGTGGAGAAGGAAATGGCAACCCACTCCAGTATTCTTGCCTGGAGAATCCCATGGACTGTAGCCTGCCAGGCTCCCCTGTCCATGGAATCGCAAGAGGCAGACACAACTTAGTGACTAAACCAGCACCAAAAGACTTTGAAGATCATTGCCCAGATCCACTACTTTACCAGAGATTTTCAAAATAATATTTTACTTTCTTCTTCATTTATTAACTGGAATATTTCTATAGAGAGAAACTTCTGTCATCAACTCTGGTTTCTCTGAGGTACAATCTATTCATGAATTGTAAGAAAATTGCTTGATGTTTTCCTCTTATTTATTAGCTTTCAGAATAAGGAGTTGAATCTAACATTGTTTAAAGGTGACCAACAGGGTTTTGTTTGTTTTGGGTTTTTGTATCATTCGTATCTTATAGTTTTAGTGTATCTGATATGTTTTATTGTATTACAGTTATTATCAAATCGTCCCATTTTTGGCCAGTAGGGATCTCTTTAATTGACTTCTAGGTTCTTTGGATCTGAATCCTAAGCAGTGTTTAGTAGCTTCCTGACTTTCTGGTATGACAAGATGTCCAGATTTGTCTTGTGCATTTTTTGGCCCAGATCTGGAATTAGCTATTTATCCAAGAAGTTCTGGTTTCTCAGATGAGAAGTGACGTGAGAGACCACAAACCTGGATGCGAGGAGTGCTCAGTGCTATTTGGCTGTCATCATGTCTAGGTTATTTCAGGGTGCAGAGCTGGGAAATACTTTTGGCTTAGTAAAATTCACACCAAGAGTTCATGTTGATATTTTAAATAAAACCTAAGGCTTTAAAATCCTAAAAGATGATGCTGTGAAAGTGCTGCACTCAATATGCCAGCAAATTTGGAAACCACGGCAGTGCCCATAGGATGGGAGATGGTCTTTTTTCATTCCAATCCCAAAGAAAGGCAGTGACAAATAATGTTCGAGAAGAAGCACATATGTAATTTTTCTGGAAATTACCAAATTCCCTCCATAGGAGCTTGCCCCTTTTTGTATACCCACCACATACAGTATGAGAGAATGTCATTATCCACAGTCTTGCCAAAAGTGTATGTTATCAAACTTCTAAGGCTTTGCCAATCTGATAAACTTAAACATAACCCTTGGCTTAATTTATATTTCTCTGATTATGAACAAGGTTAAATATCTTTTCACATATCTATGTTCTGATTCAATTTTGGGTCCTTAGTACCCAGCTAGTACAGGTGAGGCCTTTTGGAGAGATTCCTAGAATGAAAAAAGGAAGGAACAGGTGAACAAACAGATGAAGTCAAATCATAGAGGGTGGTTGACCTGCCCGAAGTCATGTGTCTGATTATCACCAAAGTTAGAACTAGAACTGATCTTTTTTCCTTGTCTAATTTGTTTTTCTGACTATAAAATGAATAGAAGTTTATAGTAGAAGTTTTCTGACTATAAAATGAGTATGAGTTTACAATAGAAAGTTTGGAAAGCACAGGAAAGTATCAGTTCAGTTCAGTTCAGGTGCTCAGTTGTGTCCAACTTTTTGTGACCCCATGGAATGCAGCATGCCAGGCTTCCCTGTCCATCACCAGCTCCCAGATCTTACTCAAACTCGTGTCCGTTGAGTCGGTGATGCCATCCAACCATCTCATCCTCTGTTGTCCCCTTCTCCTCCCGCCTTCAATCTTTCCCAGCATCAGGGTCTTTTCCAATGAGTCAGTTCTTCACACATCAGGTGGCCAGAGTATTGGAGTTTCAGCTTCAGCATCAGTTCTTCGAGTGAATATTCAGGACTGATCTCCTTTAGGAGGGACGGGTTGGATCTCCTTGCTGTCGAAGGGACTCTTGAGAGTCTTCTCCGACACCACAGTTCAAAAGCATCAATTCTTTGGCGCTCAGCTTTCTTTATGGTCCAACTCTCACACCCATACATGACCACTGGAAAAACCATAGCTTTGACTAGGCTGACCTTTGTTGTCAGGCAAGTATAAGCCAAGGAAAAATTTAATCTTTCTACCCCAAGTCAACCACTTTAGTGTACAGTCTATTTCCTCCTGGTCTTTATGTATTTTTTTCCAGTTATGGTCATACTACATATATGGTTTTATATTCTATTCTTTTTCACTTAACATTTTTCCATGTTAATAACAACTCTTTGCAAAAATAATAATGACGGTACAATATTTCACCATCAGAGCATATGTTTAACCTTTCAATTATTGCTAGACTTCTAGATTGTTTCCAGATTTTCACTATTATAAATTCTCCCATGTCCATCTTTTTTCACATTCTGAAATTTTCTCCCTTAGGATTTGATTCCTGGAAATGGAGCTCCTAGAATCCCTGCACTGAGTTCCAAGTTCAGGGTTTTTTTGGCTATGTTCAGAGGACACTGTCTGCTAAGCTTTGCCCCTGTGACTTCCTATAGCCCCAGGCTAGTATCTAATGTCTGTGCTCTGGAGCAGAGATATACTCACACCCAAGTCAGTTCTGAGGAGGGGCCAAGATGGGAAGGACGGAGCCCACTCAGGAGGAGGAATCAGAATCTCCTGCTATTCGCCCTTAAGCTCCTTGCCTTCCCAGGACGATTGACGGATTACTGGAACCAACAGGATGAAACTGCACATGGGCAAGTTCGAGCCTGATGGAGAGTACAGAGCAAGGTCAAATCTGGTGGAGAGGGCAGGCAGGCAGGGACACTGAGCAGATGCAGCCTCTGCTTTGAAGCACTCACCATCCAGGGAGCAGACATCTGGGGTCAGAGCCTCCCACCCTGAGAAGAGCTCTGTGATAGACTCTAATACAGTAATGTCCACTACAGAGGGATGTGGGAGAGCTGCCTGGAGGAGGCATCAATCAAGTTTCGTAGTGGGGAATATAGATCTTACCTGGAAGATGAGGTTGGGCAGTGACCAGTCCTGAGGGGATCTGTAAATCAGATTGCAGATTCTGGGTCACACAGCCTATGCAGTGAAGCAGGGAGATGAGAATCAGATCTGTGTTAAGAACAATCCCTCTGGCTGCTGTGTGGATGGTAGAATTGTAGATGGGAACGGACAGACTTAAAGCGAGACCAACACCCAGACAAGAGATTCGGAAGCCCAAATCAGAGCAGCGGTCACAGGGACAGAAAAGGAGCGCTGGGATAAGTGATGCCAGCTCTACCGTCAATATTCAAAAAAGAAAAAGTTATGTCAAATCATGACGTTCCTATAGCCTATGGGAAAATGTCTTGGACTGGGAGTCAAGGGACCTGGGTTCTAGTCCCAGGTCCATATGATCTGGAGCAAGTTTCTCACCTCCATCTGGGCCCCGATTTCCACTTTTGTACATCAAAGAGCTTGTACCAGGTCATTTCCAGGGGCTCTTATATTCTGAAAATTCTTTGATCCTAAGTTGGGAAGAGGCCGAGATCCCTGGAGGGAAGAGGAGAGAGAAAAACAGAGGCTGAGCAGAAAGAGCAGCCAGGGCTGGGGTCTTGGGGCCTAGGCTCACAGTCTCTCCACTCCCATCAATCTTGCAGCATTCATGTCGGTGGGGTGGCTGGGCCAAGGCCAGAGGCCAGCTGCGGGGAGGGAGGAATTGTCTCTGGCTCGAGGAACAGAGAGGAAAGAATGCAGAGCTTCCAAAAAGCTGTGAACAAGTCATCAGCTCTGGCTGGGTGCCCAGAGGTTTTGCAACCATCCTCGCAATCGTCCAAAGACTTGAATAACATGAGGGACCCAACGTGAGAAGGCAGCTCATTCTGCTGTGCATCAGAATCTGCTCAATAATGAGGGGCACTGAAGATGCCTTTGGCTGCAAGTAAGAGAAAACCCTGTCTCTAGCGTCTAAATATAACAAGGAAATGTATCACCTCTCACCACTACAAGCCCTCAGTGGGTGGTTCCGGCTCCAGCAGCAATTCCTTGTATAATCAAGAACATAAGCTTTTCTATTTCTTGTCCTTGGCTGGTTCCCTTTGTGGCCCCATGACAGCTATCAATGACAACAGAGGCTACACATTTCCGTGTGAAATGTCCAGCAGGAAAGTGCAAGAGAGGACTTTTCTCCCAACTCTGGACTAAAGTCCTTTTCTTGGTTTGAATAGGACAACTTGGGTCATGTTTCCAGTTGGTCATAGTCTCTCAGGGAATGCCTGTGCTGATTGGTTTAGATCAATTGGCTTAGATTAATTGGGCTTCCTATGTGGCACTAGTGGTAAAGAACCTGCCTGCCAATGCAGGAGACATAAGAGATGCAGATTTTATCCCTGGCTGAAAGATCCCCTAGAGGAGGGCACAGTAACCCACTCCAGTGTTCTCGCCTGGAGAATTTCATGGACAGAGGTGCCTGGCAGGCTACAGTCCATAGAGTAACAAAGAGCTGGACACGACTGAAGTGACTGAGCACGCGCAGTGTTAAACTTGCAGGTTGAGAGGTTGAGCAGAATTGAGGTCCTATAAGTGAGGCAGACAGACTACAGTAGAGGCTGGATGGGCAACCAACATGTCTACAGGATGATAAGCCTCTGTCCCCCCTCAGCTCATCCAACCCCCATTCAGCCTGGGGGTCAGCAGGATGGGCATCCTCTCCAGGTGACCGCTGAGGTCACTGAGGCAGAGGGTAGGTGGGGTGCCTTGTTTGTGTCACACAAGTGGGTAAGTGGCAGAGCCTGAACTGAGAAAAATACACAGCAAACAAACAGAGCAGACCTCCAGCTGCGAGCCTGAGTCAAGCTCCTCTGGGATCCACAGCGCCTGTCCCCAGTGGCTCAGGGTCAGAGCCCATCGTGCGGTGGGGAAGGCCGCCTTCCTCTCCAGCCTGAGTATGCACTCACTCATGGCGCAAGGCTTCCCAGGAGCTCTGGGGCCCAAGGCCAGGGATGAGGGTTCAAATCCTGACTTGGAGCTTCTGTGTCTTCCTCTGTGAGATGGGAGGGCTAACCCCACCTTCTCTTCTTGGCACAGTTGTTGGAAGAATGCCATGAAATGAGGAGATGGTGTTTTCCTAATCGTGAAGTGCATCTGAACCATCACGCCTCCCCTCTCCTGGTGGGAAGTGGTCATTCCACGGGCCTGGTCTGTTCTAAAAGGCAACAGGAAACAGGTGGCCAGAGGGTTGCCCATGAGATCGCCAGACATGGATCCATTTGGTGAAATGTGTAGTTTGATTCATCACTCGATAGATGAGGAAACCTGTTCAGAGAGGGGCAGTAACTGCCCAAGGTCACAGAGGACTAGAACCCAGACCCTGGCTCTCAGCCCTGTTCTCCTGTACCAAGTCACACGGGTCAGGTGAGGTCTGCTGCCCAGCCTGAGGTGGTGGTGATACAGCTGCAGTGTGGTCCGTGCCTGCCAGCACGTCCCCAGGTTTCTCAGGGGCCATTCTTCAGGGGTTCACTGAGGCGAGGCCACACTTCCCCTCTGGTGGCTTCCTGTTTTGGCCAAACAATGACTCTTGCCGGGACCTGGTGCCAGCTGGCTGCAGCTGTTGCCAAGGCGTTGACTTCTTGCATGCAGAGAGGTGTGATCCTGTCTGCCCCCAACTGCGGCAGCCAGGAACCCCACACTTACACATGGTCTTTGGGGCCCCACTGAACTCAGCAATCCCTTCACATACTGATCACATGGACTTCCCTGGTGGCTCAGATGGTAAAGAATCTGCCTGCAATGCAGGAGACCCGGGTTCGATCCCTGGTTTGGGAAGATCCCCTGGAGGAGGGCATGGCAACCCACTCCAGTATTCTTGCCTGGAGAATCCCCATGAGCACTTTGTGTGCCAGGTTCCAGCTGGGTATCCAGAACACAGAGGTACATCAGAGGAGAATATAGCCTTTCTACAAACCTTTACCCTCTGCCCATGAGGAAGACATTGTGTGAGGTACCAGTGATACAGATATGAATAAGAGACACCCTATAATCTCGATGACTGAGGCATCTATTTGTCCTCCCAGGCCCTTGCAAGAGCTCTGAGTCAGTTGTCAGTCATTTACGCACTCATGTGAATTAGTGCCCACAGCTCCCTCCTGAAGGAAAATCTCAGAGGACATGGGAAGGTGTACCAAGGGTATGAGCTAAAATAATAAAAATGCACTGTTTATGGTGACTATTTTAGTAGATGAGAAAAGTCAAGATTCAGACTGTCAAGGGACTTTCTTAAGGTAGGGGACGGAGCCATGGCCTTGACCCAAGTCTTCAGACCCCAAGCCTTGCACAGCAAGATGCTTCAAAGAACATCCGGTCTAAGGTGGAGATAAACAGGATTGGAGGTGCAGCGGGAGTGCCCATGTGTACATGGGGTAGGGAGCTTTTTGCTGAGTAGAACTGTGGGAGAGATTGGACCATGGAAAGGAAACACTGAGTGCTCTCTATGTGGCAAGCATCTCGCCAGTTGTCTCTCTACGGATGAGGAAAATGAAGAGGTGCAAAGCCTCCTTGAACATCTGGAAAGCAGAGCAGCTGGCACTTTCACCAGAATCCATGCCGCACTGGTCACTCTCCAAACGCCCCAGCTCTGTCCTCCGTTCTGCTCTGTGTCCCGGGGGGCTCACTTCTGTGGAGGCTTCACCCTTCTGTTAGGTTCAGTCAAGAAGAAGCTATGGCGGGAGGCCAGGGAGGGAGGAGAGAGAAAGCAAAGCATTCAGTCTCTCTGCTCCTCCCGCCTGGCCACAGTGCAGGCTCTGCTGGCTCTGGGAGCACCATTGCTGCAAGTGGGGAACTGCTTCCCGCCCCTCTGTTGCTGGTCTGGACTTCGCTCCTCACTCTCTGTTGGTTCCCTTCATCTGCCCATCAGGTCATTCATCTCTCTTCAGCCCCTCACCTTGAATGGCCCAATCTCCTGCTGGGATCCCAGCTGAGACCAAACCGGACCTTCTCCCACCTTACTGCCATGTTCCCCATCTCCAGTGGGATGCTCCCCACAGCCCCATCCCCACCCACCTGAGACAGGAAGGCGACTTGGCAAAGTCTGCCTCCCCGTTGAGTCTCCTGCCTCCCCGTTGAGTCTCCAGCACCTCCTGCCTTTCTGGGCTGGTGCTGCTGTGGAAACAATGAAACAGGTTTCCAGGGGCTAGGACTGAGTTCCTCCGGGGCCCTCATCTCCTGGGACATGCTGGGTCTCCTGGGCTTCCACCTAGAAGAAGCAGAGTGTCCCGAGGTTGGGGTGGGGTCTGAAACTAAGTTTTGTCTCCTCCTCCCCCTAGCTGGGGGACACAAGGAAGAAGCGGCAGAGGCTCTCGCCACGAGCTGCAGGACGCCTAGGGGTGACCTAGAGTGACCCCTCTTGGTTTCAGCAGCAGGAACAGGCCCGCGAGTGATGCACACACTAGGTGGATGCCCCCTGTGTCTGCTTCACGCCCAGGCTGCCCCCTGAGTGCCACACACAGGCCTCCAAGTGCCCCAGGGACCTACCTAACCCAGGATCACTGACATCCAATGCACTCCCCTCCCCCCACATCCCCTCCATCAGGGGAGACACCAGAGTCATCTCTGACAGTCTCTCTCCATCCTCAACCTCTGACCTTACATGGGTTCTCATGAGTCCAGCAGTCTGACTTGCTAAACTGCTCTGGACCCTGCCCTCTCCTCTCCTGGCCATCTCCACTCCCCTAGTCAAGGCTTCATTATCTACACTCAGTGGCAACAACAGCCTCCTCATTTCTCTCGCTGGTCCCAGTCTTGCTACCTCCCATCCATCCTCTGTTGAGCAGCTAGCCTCATCTTTCAGAAGTACGAATCTAACTAAGCATGTCTCTTCCATGCTTAGAAGGAGCCCGGATCTCTAACCTGTGTGATACACTCATTCTTCCCTCTCCAGCTTTGCCTTGGAAGCAAAACCCTATTTGATGGTCTGTGATCCATGAGCCTCTGCTGGCTTCTTCATGTGGGCTTATGAGTCTGTTTCAGAGGGGCCCCTTGGAAAGGGTTCCTCCTCATTCCTACCAGCAACATCACTGTTGTCGTAGTCTGAGTTCCTCCAAATGCATGACTCAAGGTCCCAGTGTAAGTAGTTTATAGGGAAGTGATTCTGAGAAGCGGGAGTAAAGGGGTGAGAAGAATGCAACAGGGAAGGGAGAAAAGTCCACCCTCGTGTGTTCTATCATCTGTGCACTGTGCGATGGAGCTGCGCTGCACCAGGACCCTCCGGAGCCTATGGAACACCTCCCAGAAATCGTCTACCTGCAGAAGTTGCTCCGGACACTCACTCCGTTGGGTAAGGGCCTTTACACCCCTTGTCTGCATAGCCTGCCCCAGCTAGTCAGGTGCTGAAGAGCCTGCAGCCAATGCGGAGATGCGCAGCACAAGCTTGGGGTAAGATGCTGGCTGTGGGAGGTAACCTTTGTCTGAAATCAGAAGTGAGCCAAGGGATGTGACTACATCCTCCTGGCCTGGCCTGCTGGGGCTCAGTGCACATGAGGTGCCCCAAGTTGCTGAAGAGGAGGCTGTGGTCAGAGTGTACCTCTGGAAGGAGTTTGGGCTTTGCTGTTTTATTTCCTGGGTTCAAACTTTGGCGCCTGCAGTAGGTCTTCTAGTGGGCCACACCACACTTGAGCCACCATGTCAATAAAATAGGGACAATAAATTCTACCATTATAAGGTATTTATGAGAATCAACCATGCCATCAGAAATGAGTGTATATGGCAAAGTCTGATGTCACACACAGCTGGTTGTGTTGTTTTCTTTCTTCCCTCACAAAGCTGGTGCTGTAGGCTCATCCTTACTCTGCTCCCTCATCCGGGAGCACCCCAGCTCCTCCATGCTGTAGGTTTAGCCTGTGTTACCAGGAGCCCTGGCCTCCTGGCCTGGCTTTGGGGTCAGCTGCAATCCCCTCCCCCACTCCAGGGTACAGAGCTGAAGTAGCTTTTGTGGAACATGGAAGAGACGTCAATGCGTGCCACACAGCAATAACACTATTCTAAATTTCCATGAACCATTTCTGTCTTTTCCCCCAACCCCTCTTCTGACCCAGCTGCCTTTCTCACATGGGTGAATTTAGCTTGAACCGAAACTTCCAGTTCTACTCCTCCATGCTCAGCCCTCCACTTTGGCCTCTGGTCTCTATTCACCTGTTACGGGTTGAATTGTGCCTCTCCCCGACAATCTCATATGTTTAAGTCCTAACCCTCAGCATCTCAGAATGTGGCCATATTTGGAAATAGGGTTGATATAGACATTCATTATTAAGATGAGATCAAAATAGAGTAGGAGGGCCCCTAACCCAATGTGACAGGTACCCTAAAGAAGAGGCAAAATCTGGGCAGAGACACATACACAGGAAGTCCTTCCTGTGAAGACCAGAATTGTGCTGAACATGCCAGGGACCCACCAGGATGCCAGGAGAGTGGCCTGGAACAGTTCCTTTCCTAGTGCCTTCAGAGGAACATGGCCTTGCCAACACCTTGATCTTGAACTCCCAGCCTCCAGAACTGGGAGACAATGTATTCCTTTTGTTTTAAGCTTCCCAGTTTTTGGTGCCTTGTTCAAGCAGCCTGAGCAAACTGACATACCACCTAAGAGGGCAACTTATTTTCTGCGTCATATATCATGTTTCTAGCCCTCTTTTTTTATTATTTAATATTTATTAGTAAATGAACAATATTTCTGTCCCCATATTATCCCTTGCTTTCTCTGTTCGTGTTTATCTTTCTGGACTCCCAGTTGGACTGTGAACCCCTTGGAGGCAGGCTATATGTCATTCTCATTGTTGTATCTTTAAGGCCTGGCACACAGCCTGGCCCACAGGAGTCATTAATTAAGGTTTGCTGGAGATTTTTTGAAAGAGGTAACTCTGATGCTTGCCCTTGAGAGTGTGGCCCTTCGGACAGGCAGAGCCATCCGGAGAAGGCATTAGAGGGATGAGAATGGTGCTAGCAAAATTCAGAGGCAGGATACACACTAAAGGAATGAGTGAGCAACTCACTGTTGCCTGGGAGATGGGGTTCGGGGTTCTAGGAGAGATGGAGGCAGGGTGGGACAGAGGGTTAGGAGAAGTGGGCATCAGGGTTTCAGGGTTTGGGAATGCATTTAACTGAGAAGGCAGTGGAGCGGTGGAGAATCATAGATAAGAGAGGGAACAACAGAGGGGCTCTGGGAAGATTATTTAGCTATGGAAGAGTCCAAAGACAGGGAGGCCAGGGAGGTCAGTGGCTGGGGCCACCATCCAGGTGAGAGATCACAGAGGCCTGAACCCTCAGGGACATGAGGATGAAAAGAAGATGAAAGACATTTCGAGAAAGAAATGTGTGCCCGATGACTAATTTAGAGATATCTTCCCCTTTGAGGTGCCTGTCTCCAAGCTCTTCCTCCTTCTGAAGATGCCACGCTGAGAATTTCCATGATGTAGGCAGTGACGTATAAATCACCCCACCCCCGTGACCTCTGTGGCAGCTGTCAGTCTTGGGGATGGAGCAGAGGAATGAGTAACCCCCACCTCAGGCTGCTGGGGTTTCTGATCCACTATTCAAAATGTCATGGAAGCAAGTGATTTTTCACCTTTTTAAAAAACATAAACTTTTTTTCTTTTCATTCATGACTAATGTAAGTTAACTGTATAAAAAAAAATCTGAAAGGATAGTAGCATTAGTTCTTATGAGTATAAGGTGAAAATTGTTTTCAATAAAAATAACCTTGGGTAATCCCTTAAGTGGAAGGACCTGGGATATTAGAAATTCAGAAGACAAAGTTTATGTTGTATAACAGCCTTTGACTGTGACCTCTTTTTCCATGGAGCATCAAGGACCAAGATCTAGTTTGGAGTGGGTGAAAGGGCTGTTTGGAGGTGGTGAGTAGATAGATTAAATGTTTGCTGGGTATGAGTCCATTATATGGATAAGTCAAATAAGAAAATAAAAATCAACTGAAATGTTACTCATTTTTTGGTGAATATCCTCTTTCCATTCTTTTTCTTTTTCCCCTAATGCATTTTAAAAGCTATATTCAGTGGAGTCTAAAGTGCCTCTTGATGTGGTGACTGAGAAAGACACCTCACGTCTGTGGTATTCCTGCCAAAAAGGCAGAACCTGACAGAAGAAACATCAGACTAACCCAAACTGAGAACCAGTCTATAAGATTATTGGTCCAGATTCATCCAAAATGTCAGCATCATAAAATGAAAAAGACAGTGAAAGACTAACTGCTTCAGATTAGTGGAGATGAGACATGGCAACCAAATAAAATGCATGATTCTGGATTTCATCCTAGGCTAGAGAGGAAATTGCTGTAAAGGAATCAATGTTGGAGAGGATGTGGAGAAAGGGAACACTCTTGCACTGTTGGTAGGAATGCAAATTGATCCAGCCATTATGGAAAACAGTATGGAGATTCCTTAAAAAAAAAAAAGCAACTAGGAATCAAACTACCATATGACCCAACAATCCCACTACTGGGCATATACCCTGAGGAAACCATAATTGAAAAAGACGCATGTACCTCAATGTTCATCACAGCAATATTTACAATATTTACAATAACTAGGACACAAAAGCAACCTAAATGTCTATCGACAGATGAACAGATAAAGAAGTTGTGGTACGTATACACAGTGGAATATTACTCAGCCATAAAAATGAACACATATGACTCAGTTCTAACAGGATGGATGAATCTTGAGCCTATTATATAGAGTGAAGTAAGTCAGAAAGAGAAAAACAAATATCATATATCAACACATATATATGGAATCTAGAAATACGGTACTGATGAACCTGTCTGCAGGGCAGCAATGAAGATGCAGACAGAGAAGCGACTGGTGGATATGGTGGGAAGGAGAGGGTGGGATGAACTGAGAGGGTAGCCCTGAAATATATATGTTACCACATGTAAAATTAGATAGCCAGTGGGAATTTGCTGTATGATGTAGAGAGCTCAAATCCAGTGCTCCCTGACAACCTAGAGGGGTAGAATGGGGTGGAAGGTGGAAAGGAGTCTCAAGAGAGAGAGAGGATATATGTATACCTGTGGCTGATTCATGTTTGGCCTTTGGCAAAAAGCAACACATTAAAGTGATTATCCTCCAGTTAAAAAGAAGTAAATTTTAATTTTAAAAAGGACATTATTGGAGCACTTAGTGAATTGGATTAGATAGTGGTATTATGGCAATGTTAAATTTTCTGAATTTTATAACTGCAACCTAGATAGCATATTCAAAAGCAGAGACATTACTTTGCCAACAAAGGTCCGTCTAGTCAAGGCTATGGTTTTTCCAATGGTCCTGTATGGATGTGAGAGTTGGACTGTGAAGAAGGCTGAGTACTGAAGAACTGATGCTTTTGAACGTGGTGTTGGAGAAGACTCTTGGGAGTCCCTTGGACAGTAAGGAGATCCAACCAGTCCATTCTAAAGGAGATCAGTCCTGGGTGTTCTTTGGAAGGACTGATGCTAAAGCTGAAACTCCAGTACTTTGGCCACCTCATGCTAAGAGTTGACTCATTGGAAAAGACTGATGCTGGGAGGGATTGGGGGCATGAGGAAAAGGGGACGAAAGAGGATGAGATGGCTGGATGGCATCATTGACTTGATAGACGTGAGTCTGAGTGAACTCTGGGAGTTGGTGATGGACAGGGAGGCCTGGCGTGCTGCAATTCGTGGGGTCGCAAACAGCCGGATACAACTGAGCAACTGAACTGAACTGAACTCTTCTTTAGGAAAAAGAAAGTCTTTTTTCTCAGAGGAAATGAATGTCTTTTTCTTAGGAAAAAGATGTTTAAATATTTGGGTAACCATATATGCAACTGATTCTCAAATAGCTTGGGGAAAGTGTGTACAGTGAGAGATAGAACATGACAAAGCAAAATGCTGACAATTACTAACAACTGGTAAAACTGAGTGAAGGGTATTTGGAAGTTATTGGTACTATTCTTGCATTCTTCTGCAAGTTTGAATATGTTTCAAAACTAAAAGGTAAAAAAAAGGTCCAGTCCAATTAAAATTAAAACTTTGGTCTCTGGAAGAAAATATTTGAAAAGATACATCCAATAAAAGACTATTATACAAAGAACTCTTAAAACTCAACACTAAGAAAACAAACAACACAATTTATTAAATGTGCAAAATAGCTGAACAGACAACTCACTAAGGAAGATTTATCAGTTGCAAATAAGCATGAAAATCATATGTTATCAGGAAATTGCAAGTTAAAACAACAATGAGATATCACTACAGACCTGTTTGACTATCCAAAATCCAAAACACTGACAGCACCAGATGTTGGTGAGGATGTGGAAAAATAGAAACTCTTATTCATTGCTGGTGGGAATACAAAATGGTATTCTTGTCTGAAAAATCCCATGGACAGAGGGCCTGGTGGGCTATAATCCGTGGGGTCACAAAGAGTCGGACATGACTGAGCAACTGAGCAGGCACGCACAGCCCCTTTCGAAGAGAGTTTGACAGCTTCTTACAAAATTACACATATTTTTACCATATGATCCAGCAATTGCACTCCTTGGTGTTTACCCAAATGAGTTAAAATTTTATGTTCACGCAAAAACCTGCACACAGATGTTTATAGCAGCTTTATTCATAATTGCTAAAACTTGGAATCAACCAAGATGTCCTTCAATAGGTGAATGGACAAATAAACTGTGGCCCATTCAGACAACGGAATATTATTCAGAGCTAAATAGAAATGAACTATCAACCATGAAGACATGGAGGAACTTTATAAGCATATTAGTGAGTGAAAGAAACCAATCTGAAATGGCTACATACTGTATGATTCCAATTATATGACATTCTGGAAAATGCAAACCCACGGACACAGCAAAAAGAGCAGTGGTTGCCAGAGGATGCAGGGAGAGGGGATGAATAGGCAGAAAATGGAGGAGTTTTGGGGCAGTGAAACTCTTCCGTGTGATGTTACAATGCAGGATACATGTCATTGCACATTTGTCCAAATTCGAACACTGAGAACACCAAGAATGTCAAACACCAAGAGTGAACTTTAGCATAAACTATGGACTCTGGGTGATAATGCTGTGTCAGTGTAGATTCATCAGTTAGAACAAATGTACTGTTGTGGTGGGGGTGTCAGTGGGGAGAAGTTGTGCTTTTTGGGAGACAGGGAATATGTGAGGACCCTTTGTACTCTCTGCTCAACATTGCTGTGAACCTAACACTGCTCTTTAAAAAATCTATTAAAACAAAATTTTAGTCTCCTACTATGCTCCTATTAGATGGATTAAAAAGAGCAGCAACAATATACCAAGTTGTTGCTGAAGATGAATAGCAACTGGAATTCATTCATGGCTGCTGGAAAGTGAATGCCGTACAGTCTCTTTGGAAAACCAGTTTTTCAGTGTCTTTGAAAGTTAAACACACTCTGCCATGGAACCCAGCACTCCCACTCCTAGCTATTAGTCAAGAGAAAGGAAAACTTATGTTCACACAGAAATCCTATATGTGAATGTTTATACCAGTTGTATTTATAATTCTATCCCCAAACTAGAAACAACTCAAATGTTCTTCAATAGGTAAATGGCTGGACAAAGGGTCATGTATTACTCAGTGCAATACTATTCAGTAATGAAAAGGAAACTTGATTCAGCAATACAGATGACACTCAAGTGGGTTGTACTAAGTGAAAGATCCCACACTCAAAAGGCTACAGACTGTGCAGTTTCATTTATTCTGGAAAAAGCAAAATGACAACAATAAAGAGATCAGTGGTTTCTAGGGGCTGGGCATGGAGGAAGGAGGTGATAATAGAGGGGTGCAAGGGAACTTTTTAGGGTGGTAGGAATGTTTTACAGTGTGGCTATGGTGGTAGTTACACAACAGTATGAATTTGTCAAAACTCACAGAATTGTGTATTAAGGGTGATGGTAAAGAAAGCTGCCTGCAATGCAGGAGACCCAGGTTCGATCCCTGGGTCAGGAAGATCCCCTGGAGAAGGGAATGGAAAACTACTCCAGTATTCTTGCCTGGAAAATCCTATGGACAGAGGAACCTGGCAGGCTACAGTCTATAGGGGTTGCAAAGAGTCGGACAGGACTGAGTGGCTAACATAGCTTACCATGACTAGATTATATCTTAATTATACCAAAAGACAAATGATAAGAATTTCTCAAAGCTTCTCTCCTCCCCCAGAGCTCCCAGGCAGACACACTTCAGAAACCTGTGGTGGGGAAAGGGAATCTTATCTCTCTCTCTTCTGCATCTTCAGATTGGGCTCAGGGTTGAGTGGGAGTCAGGGAGGTCAAGGAAAGTGCCAAGTCTGCTCGGAAGGGAGACTTTGTAAACTGTAGTTAGATCCCTCTAAGCAGCAGATGCCCAAACTCTAGTTCTTGCTGTCACAGAGTAAACACTTTTGTGGTTATATGGAACTCCCTCTGTGGCCTCCCTCACTGGGCCCGGGGCTTATGACAGATTCCCTGGCTGACCACCTGCCCTTTCCACCCCTGCCCCTCTCCAATCTTGCTGAGGGGGTCCTTCTCTAGTTCCCCTGCCCTGGAGAGCAGACTTGTTGCAAAGGGATATTTGGGGATGACTCATGCCCAGTATCCTGCACTGTGTCCCACAGGTCTCTTGGGAGACAGTCCTCTCTTTTGTTGCCAAACTCTGGAAGGCACATCCCCCAAACCTCCCCTTACCAGGGACAGCTCCCATGGTCCCCTCATCTTCAGACTTTTCTGTGTGAGAGGTGAGTTCAGGCGCTGGGTCCTCTGAGTTCTAAGGAAGTCCCGGTGGCTTGAGCCACGTGGGGTGAAGCACAACACTTGGACTATACCTTGGTGGAAAGTCTCAGCAGCTGTTCTCCTCTCCCGGGTCAGTGTGAGTCTGGAGGCAGGTGATGGCTTGAGGACATTGTATCTCTTGCTGAGTCCTGCAGTAATTCTGAGACAGGAAAGTCCCATTTAGCATCCTATTACACGTAACTAGCATGCAGTGTAACAAAACTGGGATCTCACCCATGTTTTATAATCTGCTTTTCCACTTCACACTGTTTGGAGCATCTCTTCATGTCAATAAATATATCTACATTCATACTGTTTAAAACAGCTGATCAGTTTTCCCTTGTATAGATACATTGTGACTTACTATATTGAACCCTGATTGTTGGCAGTTTGTTTCTAATTTTAGATTTCATTAACAGTGCTATGATTGGGTCAATTTAAGTCTAGTTGATGGCACTTTAGCTGCAGGGTCCTCACTTACTTTGGCCACCTGATGTGAAGAACCAACTCATTGGAAAAGACCCTGATTCTGGGAAAGACTGAAGGCAAAAGGAGAATGGGGTGGTCAAGGATGAGATGGTTAGATAGCATCACCGACTCAATGGATGTGAATCTGAGCAAACTCCGGGAGACAGTGAAGGACAGGGGAGAGTGGCGTGCTGCAGACCATGGGGTCGCAAAGTGTCAGAACAACTTAGCGACTGAACAACAACCACCTCACTTGCACAGAACTTTTTTACACGCCCAGGAGAGGAGTCTAACAATATTTTGTCTTCTTTTTGAAAAAAGGGCCCTCTAAATTGTATAAGCGTCAGGCCCCACAAAAGCTGGATGTGCCCTTGGCTATGATAAACATCCTCACAGTCAATTTTCTTTTGGCTACATTTTTATTTCCTTAGGATAAACTCCTAGAAACAGAAGTGCTGGATTAAAGCCGATGCACATTTTTAGGATTCTTGGAACATATTGTCGAGAAGCCCTCCAGAAAAAGTGACCTAATTTACATCCCAACCCTGCCCTGGATGAGAATGCCCAAGACTGCGGTGGTTTTTATGGGATTGTGTTTCCCTGTTACTGGTTTGGTCATAGCTGCCATTAGCGCCTTTTCCCAAAAGCAGGGGTCTTGACCTGAGATCCTTGGGACACAAGGGTAGAATTCCTGGGGCGATGAACTCAGATGAGAAAAATTTACATCTTCCTTTTCATCACTAGCCTCTAGGTGAAATGTAATAGATCTTTTCATCCCGAACGTGGGCCACAAATCCCTGAACCATTACCAGGAGGTAATGGGAGGTAATGGAAGGTTAGCAGTCCCACTACCTACAGAAATCACAGATGTTTTCATGTCAGCTGTTGAACTCATGCTCAACAGCACTTCAAAGTTATAGTAATTACATATCTGCAACTAGATTTTGTTATTTTAACATGTTAATAAAAAGCATGTATCATCCAATCACAATTATTTTTTAATAGTTTGAAAGCTGCCTTCAGTAAGATTGATTTCCTTTGCAATCACGTATTTTTTTTGTTTTATGAATTAGAAAACCTTGTTCTGAAAAGGGGTCCACAGGGTCATCAGACTGCCGAAGTGTTTATACACAGCCATGGTCAGAACCCTTCCTGTATGTGACTCTTGACTCACTTGTTCTTGAAACTTGTGCATGATACAAAAGGAAAGGAATGAAAATTTCATGACCCCAGCCTGGAGTCAGCTCTGTGTCGGGTGCTGGGATACAGAAAGGGCTGGATGGCTGCTTGCCCTTGAGGCTCTCACAATCTCAATGGGAGATACAGTTTCACAGCTTCTGCCACTCACTGTCCTGTGGGCTGGGGACCCAGGTTCTCAGATTCTCCATGATTAAAAAAAAATAAATCAGAAATCTAGATCTTTTTTTATATGGTCCCATATAAAACAACTCTTTCAAGTTTTAAATGTTGGCAACCAATTCAGATTTTTATAAACCACTGTGTGGGCCAAATAAAGCATGTCTGAGGGCTAAATCTGGCTCAAAGGCCACCACTTTTCAACCTTTGCTCTAGGAGGAGAACAGAATTTCAGTTAGTGTGGAACGAATCATTCTGTGGAACAAATCGGCTGGGATTCTGAGTGTCCACTCTGCCCTGCCGTGTGACACCTCCACTCCACTCCTGCAAATCAGAGACAGGATTGGAGCCCTGGTCTTGGAAAGAGAAAAAACATAGGAGAAGGAGCTCCATGGTGGGTTATGGTGGAGGGGGGTTGCTGCAACCTGGCTGCCATCCAGGTGAGGAGAGGTGGCTGGAGACAGATGCTACAGTGATGAGGGCATCAAGGGAGCTATGGGAACAACGAGGTCAATTAAGTGATTGTGTACCCAGAAAACCCAAGAGCCTCTAGCAGAGAAGCAAAAAACAAAACCAAAATGAACAAACAAAAAAAACCCTATTTGAATTAAGAAAAATTGATGGGCTACATCAATTTTAGGGTACAAGATAAATATGCAAAAACCAATTATGTACTTTTTTCTATTCTGACAATAAACACATAAAAATGAAAATAGGAAAAATATTCCATTTATAATCTTGACAAAAAGTCCAAAATAGGTTTGGAATAGCTTTAACAAGAAAAACGTAGGGCCTATATGAAGAAAGCTGTACAGTCTTGTGGAAAGACTGAACATGAGAACTGAACATATGGGAAGAAGCACCAATACTCCTGGATGGGAAAACTTAATATCACAGAAATGTCAAAACCCCCAGGTCAGTTCCAAATAGAGTGAAATGTTTATATGGAAGAGTAAAGGCCTGGAAATAGCCAAAAAGTTATGGAAAATAATAACAGTGCAAAAGAACTTGCATTATTTTGTATCAGAACAAACAACAAACTTCTCTATTATAGGAATAGAGAAGTAGATCAAGGAAATACAAATAGATACCAAATATATATCAGAATTTTAGCATTTGACAGAGTGAGCTTTTGATTATTTAATACATGATGCTCTCACAATTACAGTACATTCAGTTCAGTTCAGTCACTCAGTCACGTCCAACTCTTCAAGACCCCATGGACTGTAGCATGCCAGGCTTCCTTGTTCATCACCAACTCCCGGAGTTTACTCAAACTCATGACCATTAAGTTGGTGATTCTATCCAATCATATCCTCTGTCATCCTCTTCTTCTCTTGCCTTCAACCTTTCCCAGCATCAAGGTCTTTTCCAATAAGTCAGTTCTTTGCATCAGGTGGCCAAAGTATGGGAGCTTCAGCTTCAGCATCAGTCCTTCCAATGAATATTCAAGACTCATTTCCTTCAGGAAAGGAAATAGTACATCCAGAAGCAAGTAATTTTTCCATCTTCATCAGTCCTTCCAATGAATATTCAAGACTCATTTCCTTCAGGAAAGGAAATAGTACATCTAGAAGCAAGTAATTTTTCCATCTTCATAATAATTTCAGATTATTTAAAGATTTAAATGTAAAAAAAAAGAAACAAAGAAAATTTAGACTATATGAACAATCTAAGTGAAATACTCAAATTGAGAAGCTATGAAAGAAAAATGAGGCTCCAAAAAGCAATTTAGAACAAAGATACATAAGCAGAGTCAATAGACAGATGAGAGATTTGGAAAATGTATGTTATAAAAATGTTAGATAAAGTTAAAAACTGCAATGCATCGTGAGGTTTAACAAGCTGATAAGGAATCAATAACTCAACAGAAAAGTGAACATAGGACAAAAACAGGCAATTCATGGAAGAATAGATGCAGACAAGCACCAACAAATGAAAAACCACTCAGATTCAGTAGGAGGGAAATGCAATGTGGAATAACAATGAGTGACTACTTTATATCTGTAGCTATTACCCTCATTTCTGGCAGGAAGCATAGGAAAAGATTATCTCACAAGTTGATTGTGGAAACATGAAACATCATTGTTTTTTTTGAAAAGTAGCTTTATTAAAATTACATATCACATATATGGGCTTCCCAGGTTGCGCTGCTGGTAAAGAACCCACCTGCCAATGCAGGAGACCTGAGTGTGATTCCTGGGTCAGAAAGATCCACTGGAGGAGGGCATGGCAACCCACTCCAGTATTTCTGTCCGGAGAATGCCATGGACAGAGGAGCCTGGCTGGCTACTGTCCATAGGATTGCGGAGTTGGACACAACTGAAGCGACTTAGCACAGCACAGCACAGCATTATATACATATATCTATCTGTCCATTGATGTAGAATCTCACTTGTAGGTAGTTATCTGACAGCAATACAATTCCAGAGACTATGGGTATATGAACAAGGATGATTTTGCTGCATGTTTACAGTTGCAAGATATCAAAGTGTTTATCTTCCAATTGGTGAATAGTTGAATAAATTATGGAATATTCTCACTATGAATATTGCATACTGTCAAAAATGAATCAGAGCTATCTGTTTGGTGGGATTTCCTCGAAGTATTGCTGAATAAAAAAGTAAGATGCAGGAAACTGTATATACTATGATCCCATTTTTATAAAACAATGATACATGCATAAGCGTGTTTGCATATATTATAAATATGTCTGTCGATGGTGACTTGATTATGAAGAAAACATACAGGTTAAATAGGAGAATGTTAGTAAGTTACCTAGGGTGAAAGAATATGGTTGGTGCAAGCTGACATGCGTAACTCAAGAATGGTGGAGGGAGTCTAGCCCATCCATCCCTCCATCCAAAATTTTAAATCAGGGGCCTTTGGAACTTGACTGTCTTATCCTTGTAGCCTCCTACCCCACAACTTGACTCTTCACCCCCATCCCTTGCCATTCCTCCCACCACCTGTTATGCATGGCCTTCCATGTTTTTCTCCATCATTCTAGAATGGGACAGCCAATGCACTGAAGGGAGCGGAAGGCCCAGAGGGTACGAGGGTAAGGGTACTTTTTAATGCATGAGAATGGACTTCTGGGTCTAGAGTATAGCTCTTGCAAATTAATGGGAGTGAGAGGAAGAGGCTAGAAGGAATATTAATTCACTCACTCAGCTTTAGTTCTCCTTCAGTCTCAGCTTACAGACTCCATCCTCAAAGAGGACTTCTAGGTCCACTCATTTCATCTCCCTATTATTCCCTCTTATAACACTCAGCATGATTTGCCATATTGTCTGTGTGTGTGCGTGTGTGTGTGTGCGTGTGTGTGTGTGCGTGTGTGTGTGTGCGTGTGTGTGTGTGTGTGCATGCAAGCATGTGTTTATTGCCTATTCCCACCCATCCCCCCAAAAAACAGCACCACCAGGGAAGGGAGCTTGTATGTACAGCATAGGATGTCAATTGAATTAAACAATTTCCTATTCACTTATTCTTTTTTATTGACTCACTCTCTTATTTATTCCTTTATTCATTTATTCCCTTATTCATTCCAGAAACATGTTCTATTGGCCAATGACTTTTCCCCTGATCTGAATCTTCCACTTTCTAGGATCACTTTGGGGAGAGGGAGAGGCTGGGAGTAGGGACATGACTGCAGAATTCTGGGAATGCATCTACAGCTTGGGAGAGCTGGGTGAGTGTAAAGCTCTCTAGGGAAGGAGGAAAGATTTCAAAAAGCATAAGGTGCTGGAGGATCAGAGAAGAGGACAAAGTTGGGAGTGATAGGGTGGAAGCTGGGCAGATAGAGACTTCTCTCTGCCTCCAACACCCTCAGGCCTGCATTTTTCCGCTGCCCAGCATTTGGTCTGCCAGGCAGAAGCTCTCCTCATCTCTGCATGTTGAAATCCTAGCCTTCTCTGCAGGGCCAGACCAGATGTCCTCGAAGTCTTCCTTGACTCCTCCAGCTGGAAGGGCCGCCCCTGCTGCAAACAAACTTCCAAAGTCTGGACCTCCCTCATGGTGCTGACCACTTCCTGCTTGTGCTATGGTGTGGCCCCTCCCTCTGCCCAATAGGCAGAGGCTCTGCCGGCCTGTTCCCAGGGATCTCAAGGGGCCCAGGGCCCAGCACCAAGCGGATGCTCAAGCCTAATGTGTGAGCAGCATTGTGTGTTCAGAGGGCAGTGATAATGACCCCATTTTACGGATGGGGAAATGGAGGCACAGATGCAGGGCATGATTTGCTTCCAAAGCAAAGCTGCAGCACAGCTTAGGCTCAGCTTGCATATCTGGTCCCAGCGGCAGGGCTCTTTCCAGAGCAACTTGAT